>CM040242.1:105657485-106257485 GCA_022545495.1 Chrysanthemum lavandulifolium | reverse complement strand
TTCGGTTCCATTGTCGCATCTAATACCTCTAACCTTGAGTCTTAATTGGTTTTCAAGTGCTATAATTAGAGTCCGAATAGCATCAAAGGTATCATCTTTAAAGCCCAAAAGAAAACCCAATGAATCTACTACAATCATCGGTAACAACCAAGCAAGACTTCTTCTTATTTAAACTTGCCACGAGAGACGGTCCAAATAAATCCATATGTAATAGCTCCAATGGTTCTCTAATATTTCTTTCATCAAGCTTCTTGCGGGAAGCTTTGTGTTGTTACCCTTCTTGCATGCCAAACATGATTGATCATTCTTGTAAGTCTTTGAAGGTAAACCTCTAACTAAATTGCCTTTGACTAGTTTGTTGATGTTCTTGAAATTCACATGGCCCAATCTTCTATGCCATTGATGTGCCTCTTCGGATGTTGCTTTAGCCACCAAACATGTGGCTCTTCCATAGAATTTAGACTCTTCATGTCTAAACTATACACATCATTTGTCCTTGGTACTCTAAGTACTACCAAGTCATCATCAACGGGTTTGAAGTCGAAAGAAAGGATGAGACATTACAGCCGTTGAATAACACATGATGCTTTTATCACGATTTGAGAGGCCGACAACAAGTTGAACTTAAGCTCCTTCACATATCGACATTCTCAAAGTCAATTCGCCAGACTTTAATTGTTCCTTTCCCAAGTAATTCTTCCTCCATTGGGATCATTCCCAAATGCAACTTTACCTCCACTAATATTTCTAAAATCGACAGATCTCTTTATCGCTGTCATACTTCGAGCAACCACTATCCACAATAAGATGATCTTTAAGCTCCTCTTACGGATTGCCACGCACACAAGAAAAGAGTTAGAAACTTTTAGGAACCCAAGCCATTCTTGACTTGTGTTCCCCGAGAAGTTACAAACTCAAATTCTTTGAGTATGTAATTCTCACTATCTTTCACATGATGATCCAAAATTATCTTATGATTTTAGCATGTGGATTTTCAAAACTTTCTGGTTTTTCAACATAAATTTCTTTCACAGTTTTCTTTTGTCACAAAACATCGATTCACTTTTTGTTGAGCGTCTTGTATGTCTCTCGGCCAGACTGTCCTTTTAATCCATTCGGTTTTAACGGTGGTTCTTGTGATCTAGATCCCTATATGAATAGTGATACCTTCTAGGTTGATAGTGAGATCTCCTAGAATTTCTATCCCAAGTATGGTTTTCGTGACTTGTCTCGGCGTTACTTTGGAAATCTTGTGAGATCTTGAAGGTCTTCTCCGATGTGGGTATCTATGATCCGATGTGAAGTTTACGTGATTAACCCTATTAGAATTAGTCCAAACTGGTTTGTGCTCTCTAGGTTTCGATTGTAAGACTTATTCCTTGGAAACTTGCTTAGATATTCGAGTGTTTGTCACAATCTTTGATTAAGTGAGTAGGACTATAACACACAAAACACGCTTTTGACCCATATGACCAAAGTGATTTCTTCTATGTCTATGCCCAAAATTATTTTGCCTTCTTGATGACCGATAAAATCTGTTTTGACCATAATTATCCCAAAAGGTTTAGCGATCTTGTTTTGAAAAGGTTTTGCGAGAGTCTTGCTTGTTGAGCGATACTTTGGTTTAAAGGTACTTGCTTGATTTTGAACATTATTTTCAACAGTTTCTTTGGGTTTCTCGGACCTAGATTGAGCAAGTAGCTTCTTCCTAAACTCTAGACTATCTACACCATAACGAGAACATCGTGGCCTAGAGGGGTGATGACTAATGGGATGAGGAACGACATGATAATCATTGTCTTTCTTATATTCGGAGGTGGTTCACTTCGAGCCCTCATTACTAGATGAATCTAAATAGTTAATGAGCTCATCATCACTAGTGGTTATGTCCTCAAAAACACCATCATCCCGATCACTAGGTTGATTTTCTTCACATTACTAAAGTCCATTCCAAATCCTAAGCCTGTTCTAATGTAAGCCTTTCTTGCTTTTTCAACATAAGTAACATGGGACAAGCGGACTCTCCCCAAGCAACAAACTTAGCTAACAAATCATCTCTTTCCTTAGTTAATTTCTCAATTTCAAGAATTTCTGATTTAGTTTCCATTCACTAAGTTTTAACGGTAATCTGTTGTTCATACTTTTCATTGAAGCCATTTCATTATTTTCATGTGTTATGATTTTAGCTTCTATAGACTCTAAAGTGATTTGGTAACTTCGCTACCTCGGACCTAGCCCTAATACAATTATCTCTTTCAATCACATAAGCATTAAGTAATTTTGATAAAACTCATAACGGTTTGAGCATACCTCGAGATAGGAGACCGAGTTGGTGAAGTAGCCACCATAGCAAGAAGAACAGGATCATCTTCACTTTCTTTGCTCCAATCAAATCCTCCAAAGCCATCATCGATTCCAAAGCGAAGATGTTGATTCTTCATCAAAAGCGATGCTCGATCAATGCTTCCACTGTTTCTTCATTCAGATCTTCCATCGCTACCATACAATGAAGTCACCGGTTCATCATCAAACTCTTCACTCCAGTCCACTTCGATAACTTTTCTTGAGCAACCAAAGCCTTTGTTTAAGTTATTGGAATTTCCTTGAGCTCAAGTTTAGGCTTCTCGGATGTTACGTTTGCTTGATACTTAGCAAACTCGCACTCACTGCAAAGTGACGGTCTTTTGACAATTGAAGCATTCAATTTTAGATTTGTCAAAGTTATTCCTTGTTTTGGTTTGAAATCAATATTTTTGCTGTCTTCTTCATGTACTTTTTGATCCTTGCGTTGATCAAAGCAACTTGCCACCGATATCAATTTCTTCAAGTGCATCTTCTTCATCGTGCTAGATCCTCTTCATAAGTGATGTGTAAGCTTGCTTGTTGTGCAAAGAAGGAGCACACAACTTCATCGAGTTCAAAGTGGTAGATGGTGGGGCTGCTTGAGCATATGATGGGGATTGTAAAGAGAAGCTTTGAGAAGCAAGACTTTGAGGAGAAGCAAGCTTTTAGAAGTAACTGCTCTTCTTTCGGATGATAGAAAAGCAATCTTGTGAGATTTTGAATTTGGTTGACCACTCATCTCATGTTCATACACCTTCAATTGATGATAGAGATCATCAAAGTCCATAGTATCCAATCCTTGTTGTCCTCGATCATAGTAGCAATCACATGCCATGTAGATGGCAAACTCATTAGAAACTTCAAATTAGCATCCTCAATCGATACTTCGCCTTGTATAACTCCAACATGTTGAGGATATTCAAACCTATCATATGCGACATCAAGACTCTCTCTTTCTCCAACTGTGAAAGTTTCAAATTGTTGTTTCAAGAAGTTTACGTGCATCTTCTTAGAGGCTTCATTCCTTCAACTGGTCTTGAGAGCGACCCAGAGTGCTTGGCATCTTTAGCATCATGAAATTTTAGAAGATGACCATCGGAATGGCGGACAAAGAGAATGTTAAGAGCCTTCTCTTGATTCCTTAGGGTTCTTCTTGTAAAGCGCCTTTGGTGCTAAAGGTTGTCCGAGAACTTGAATGTGTTTCGAACAACTTCATTCCATTCACAATTACATTCCACGAGCATGGTGCGTAATGGCAATATCTTGCCTCATCTTCATGCACCGTAGATCATATTCTCCTTCTTAATGATTGGAATTACGAGGTGAGGTGATTGAGGTGGTGGAACGACTTCATCGACATCTTTGAATATTGTTGAAGTAGGGTTTCATCCTAGTCGAGTTTCACACAAGCTCGATACCACTTCTTGGATCGATATACTTTAATCAAACTAACTTAACTAGCTTGTTAAGGTTTAATAACCTCGGATAAATCCTAAGTTATTAACAAAGAAACAATGAGCAATCTTTATCAAGTACGCGAATTTACTTAACAAAGCTAAGAAGAATAACTTTATTATAAACTCTAAATCGCTTATTATGGATACTCTAATACAACTCTAAGATAATCGAACTTTTCTCTAAAACACTAATTCGTAAACTCTAAAACTCTTTTTAAAATCGTCCCTCTAATGCCAATCTAGGAGTCCTTTTATAGGCTCAAGGATATCCTAGTCGGTTTACAATTGATAACCTTGTCGACAAGTAATCTAAACATGGAATACAATACTTTCCATAAACGAATATATGAGCTTCTTTTGTTCTAGCGATTTCTTTGACTTTATCTTGCGATGCTTTGACTCTTGTCTTTAGCGATACTTTGACTATTTGACTTCTTTCAAGATTTCGACTTACGGTACTTTCATATCTTGATGCTTTGATATCTTGACTTTTCATATCCCAACATATGGTTTAAACCAAGAAATAATTTCTTTTATGGGATTTTACAAAACCAAGAATAAGCAGAGAGATAGATCCGAAATGCATTTTTCTTTCACGGGATGTTTCCATTGTCACGGATTTTACAAATTTCGATTTAAGCGAGAAATAGATTCTTCGCGAGATTTTACAAAACTAAGATTAAACCCTAAACAATGACAACTTGAATGTGTTATGAAAAATTTGGTTTCGATGAGTTTACATTTTAGAGGAACATGCAATCAATTATCAACAATTCTTCTCCCAAATGTAGAATACTTCACAAACCATACTAAGTAAAGTAGTATACACTACTTCCCCCTGGAGGTTTTCCTTATAACATCAAAGTACACGTTTTCTCCCCCATGATGGTTTCGAACTTTCAGAAGCATCATTAACATGTACGACCATTTACAAGAGAAGTTCTTGTCATAAGCAAACATCTTGAAAAATCATGAGTGTCGTTGAAGATTCTTGAAATATTTTGCTTAGACTGTGAAGTATCATTGACAATTCTATAACGACGAATATCCCATGAGAATTGCTGATCACTTCACAACCTTTAAATTCCTTGGCAAACGCATCATCCACGTATTCTGTCGGCTATTGCTGAGAACATTTGGTGAAGTAAATCCGATATACCATACTTGAACATGAAGTAGAATTCCCCAGATTTGTTACTTAAGCTTGTACTATCCTTGTGAAAAAGAAACGGTTTACCCAATGTACAAAACCTCTTGACAAATCCTCAACAGCATGAGGCACCAAAAGTGATAGCTACTTTGTGGGTTAAGCGAGAAAGAATCACAAAAGTAACTAGATAGCCAAGTCTTTATCACACTCGATAAATTCCAAAACAAGTCACGTTCGTGAAAGGGAAGAAAAAAAGAAGACGAGATAAGTACACGTGCCCGGAAAACCTCACTACAAATCCAAATAAGAAATACCGAACACAAACAACCCCGCAGTCAGTTTTGTTCAAATAACAATTCGAGCCGTGAAATAGTATCCTTTGTGAAAATGGATAAACCAAAGTATCAAACCTCATCATCAAATGTCATCATCAAATCTTATAACACAAAAATCTCGCAATCAAATCGCATTATCAAATTTACAACTCGCAGCCCATATCATATAGTCCATTGTCCAACCTATAAAATTCAGCCCAAAATCTAATTTAACACGAGGCCATCGTCCAATAAATTCCAGTTCCACGACCCATAATCAATATAAACACCCGATCCAAATGTGATCCAAATCCACTCACTCACAAGTTAGCTTAGACCCGATCTATATCATATCATATCACACATCCAAATCTAACATCCAAATCAAATGTAAATCTGATAAACACAAGTCGCATATTAAGATGCGTTTTTACTGCGATCAGTTATGGGGAGAAAGCCCAACATCCAATCATCCATATTCACAATCCAATTTAAGAGGTCCAATCATCCAAGTCCAATATCTAGGACCAATACAAATCCAAGACCACTACATACCCGATCCAAGACCAATACATGGTCACAATATACGGCCCATATTAGAAATAATCTCTTCAGCCCAATAGAAACAATGTTCGGTCCACCCTTTTCTCACGTACCCGATCCAAAACGCTGCCCTAAATCTTCGGGGTATTTAAAACACCCACTACTCTCACACCAACCTAACACAACCCTAATTATTCTCCAACCCTAATCATCCTAAACTTATTCTCATCCGCCCCCTATCAATCATTATCTCTCTCAAATCTGGATCAGAAAACATTTCTCCATAAATCTACAAACCTTTAAAAAAAAACAACAATCTAATCACCCACGCTATCCTACGATGGTGAAACTCTTAGTGTGAAATGGAGAATCCCCTTGTTTTCTTTGTAGTTCAGATTCATTTGTCCTCGTCACAGATTCATTTGACCTCGCCACAAGGATGGCTTGAGGTTCATCAATTTGGCTTCAAGATCCATTGTAATGATGGGTCACGGGTAAGAGTAGATCTTGTTTTGCTTTAGTTGTAGAGTCATGAACGAACAAAGTAACTAAGATTAACATCCTTGTTAAATTTTAGTACTTGTTTTTTTGGATATTAATTGGAGTTATACTTCCAAAAAGGGTCGATGATGATTTTGCTTATTTGAAGTTTTTGATCTTTAGAGTTCAAGACGATTGTTGTACCACTTCGAAAAGCAAATCTGAGATCTAATAGTTGTTTTTGATGTAACTTTCGAGTTGAGCTTTATACTTGTGATGAATAGTTAGTCTAACGAAATAAAAAGATTCTCTCAATCTTGGGATAAATCTTTTCTTTGGGTTTCGAATATGTAAAACGAAGCAAAGCTTTACAATGGATCGATGATCATATGAGTGCAACAAAAATCTTTTACAATATTGAAGCCAACGTTGACTTATTACGAGATCTAGATGTTTGTCATTTCATTTACTCCGAGTCATGTATTAAGAGAAGCTTTGGATCTGTGATGTATGTCGAGTATATAAACCCTTGATGGTCTTGATGTATTCCCTTTTGAACATGAACAAACTGAGATCTTGGACTGTTTTTCCTTTCAGTACGAGTCTGGTTTGTGATAGTGTAAGTGTTGAGGAGTGATAGTAATGGATGTTGTTTATGTGAATAAGGATGATGTATGTGATAATTAAGATTCGTGTAGAAATAAATTTGTAATCATGTTAGATGATATGAATTAGTTCGTGTAGAATGATGTTTGTAATGATGTTTGAATCAAAATGTGAGTGTGACTTATGTTTGTATCAGCCCATAGACCGCTTTGAGATAAACAACTTTAGATCTTCTCATCCTTTCAAGTTTTAAAAACGCTGAAACGCATAAACCATTTGACGATTCGCAAATAGATTTCAAACATCACTTTTTGAGTCAAATCGCACCTATTTTTCACAAAACGCAATCAAGCAATTCAAACCGCAGACCCATTTTTAACAAGCCGCAAATGCGACCTTTCGTCAAACCGCACCTATTTTGGTCAAAACGCAGTGTGTCAAACCGCACTTGGCTAAACCGCATGAACTAAACCGCATATATATATATATATATATATATATATATATATATATATATATATATATATATATATATATATATATATATATATATATCAAACCACTGAACATATCAAACCGCAACCCTTTTCCCGAAAAGTCGGATCCGAACAAGTACATATGATAAACCGCATTGAAGAACGTGAGACCACAAACCGCATGTGAAGCACAATCGATACAAACTCGGAAAATTGCATATAAGATACAATATTGATGAGTGTCTAAATACTCATCATTTTTGTACCATTTAAACGCAAAAACATCGAAAACACTTTCGAAATGCATCAAAATGATAAAATATCACAAATAAGTGTTTTATGTGTTTTAAATGCAAAAATATCAAAATCCGGTGAAAACGATCAAGTTTGCATAATTGGCGCTTTAGTCCCCGAGTTTCAAAAGTTGTCAAAAGCAGTCCTGGTAAATCTAAATAAAGAAAAATATCATTTTAAGTCCCTAGGATTCTTAAGTTGTCAAAAGTGGTCCTTGAGATTTAAAATTGCAAATTTACAACTTAGGTCCCTAAACTTTGAAATTTGGCAAAAATAGTCCTTGGAAATTATAAAATGTCAAAAATGGTCCTTGTACTATTGGAACTTGTCGGTTTGGTCCTTGTGACGATTTTGAGAAATTGGCGAAATGGTCCTTCATGATTGGAGAAATTGCAAAAGTAGTCCTTGTCATATTATCTAAGCTGCCTTGTCAAAATGAAATTGACCCCCTGCCATTATACACCATTGTGAGCCTTTGACCCCCTTTTTTTGGACTGCCAAGTCAACCCATCAGTCAAACCTATACCCTTTGCCGCCCAACCTATTCCCTTCCTTCTCCACTTTCCTGCAACTGCAAAACCCTTTCCCATCACCCTTATCCTCAACTCTCACCCTCAACCCCCTCATCATCACACTGTCCACCCCCTAGTTGCGGTTCGGAACCCAGGTCAAAAATAGGCTTTCCGCCAAAATGGATCCAAGGGCCAATATTAATTCTAGGCATCCAATGGTTGAGGAAAAAGTGGGAAACACTCATAAGGACACGTGGAAGCAAATGGGAGTATAAAGAGAAAGAAGAAGGAAGGCAGAAGGGTAGTTAGTTTTCATTTTTTCTTAATGTCGTTTTTTAATAAATGTCTTAGTTAATGCAAAAGTTTGTAATTTCGGTTTCTAAGTGTTAAACCTTAGTTGGAAAATCATTGTAATACATTTTCAAGTCTCGATTCAATGCTTCATTTATAATTCATGTTTTAAAGTTCAACGTTGAAAAGCTTAATTTCAAATTCTCACATTTAAGTTTCTATTAGCTTATTTTTAAGTTAAACCGAGTTAACTTAGCTTGTTAAAGCTTTTGAATAGCTTGGAATTCAGTTTAAATCAAATTAATGTTACATGGTCAACATAAGTCAATCGTTGTTAAAAATGGAAATGGAGTTGGAAATGGGTTGAAGCGACCATGGAATTGGGTTAATTCAGAGATCATTGGGTTGGATGACATAGGATAGGGTTCATGGGTTCATTGTTTCAAGCCATAGTGGCTATGGACTATTTTGTAAGTCATTTTAAAGTTTCATGTGAAAAATCTGTTCTTGTAGTCTAGGTTGTTTTTCATTTGTTAATTAAGCTATATTTAGGATATAAGGACTTAGTTTGATCAATAATAACAACTGAATAAGTTGTTATCTCACTTTAACCGCAACAGTTGATGTAAGGTGTGTTTGGCATTCTTTGTCTAAAGCGTATTACATGTGTTTGTGCGTGGGTAGAACCTGTTGTATCATGCTTGTTTATCTCTATTGAACTCATATCTGCCTCTTAGTTTTATGCTTGCTAACACCGAAAGTCGAACTCCACAAATCTGTCTCACCGTCTTAATTGTTGTTTTTGAAAATCAAATCACTTGTTTTGTGCTTAGAATTCAAAGACAAAGCTTTGTTAACTTCATTTCATCCATAAACATCATTCTCGGTCCTTAAATTGAACCCAAAGCTCATGGAAGTCAACTTTCTATGTTCATATCAAAAGTCAAAACAATGAAAAAACCAGTTTTGAGTCAACTGAGAGTGATTTTTCTTAGATTCATTTCTCGAGCCTAATTCGGTGAAACTTGTTGATTTAAAATCTCCAACTGGTCTACTCTCTTATTAGCATTTTGTATATTTTTGTGGAATTTTATAAGGTTCAAAATGCTTGTCAGAAGGTGTTAAGTGCCACAAGATTGTGTGCTTGAATCCCAGACTTGTGGCAGTTCTTGCAGAATCTTGCACAAAGCTAATCTTAGCTCACCTTGGTCTGTATTTTGGTTTACAAAGTTTCACCCAAGTCTACTTTAGGTTCTTACAATTGTTTTCTAGTTTCAAGCTTATTTGAGTGCTTATTGATAGGCTTAAAGTAGGCTGCCCAAACCTGTTTTTAGCTTATATACTCAAATAAGCCAAATCTGTGTAATCAGCTAATCAGAGGTCAAGGCCTGTTATTACTTGTTGCATTTAGGTTCTTTTAGCTTATCCAAGTTCTGTTTTAGGTTGGTGGCTTGTTGTGTCCTTTAGCTTATCTCAGTGCTTATCTTTAAGCACTTTGCTCATTAGTTTCAATTTCCTCCACACAAGCTCCTGTTTTTCCATTTTTCCTAGATTCCTCACATTATTTTAAGCTTATCTTGAATTTTTCAGATTTTTCTAAGTTGGTTTGCTATTTTTCTGCATTTAAATTAATTTTTAGCACTTTTTAAATAGCATTTAATACAATTAATTAAGAAAAGTTCCAAAAAAATAATTTTTCATTTTTCTTAACTTAAGATAAATATAAAAAGACAAAAAAATATTTTTCTAAATTTTTCTTAGTTAAGTTTGTATTTTTAAATAATTTAATTAGTTTTTAATAGTTTTTAATCCATAAAAATAGAAAAATATTCAGAAAAATATAAAAATAGTTTTGAAAATTCTATTTTGTTATTTTAGATTTTTCTAAGTCATAATTTTATTTTTCTAGCTTTATTTCCTAATTTCTTGTATTTTAGGTTATTATTTAATAGTTAAAAGTAGTTTTAATTAATAATAATTAGATAAATAGTTATAAAAATAATTTTCTTTTCTTAAAATTTTCTTTTATCATTAGGTTTATAAAAATGTCATTTCATATTTTTAGGATTTATATTGTGTAAGTTTCACGTTTTTATTTATACGTTACGTAGTTTTATTTCGGTTTATTAAAACATAAAAACAAAAACATCATTTTGCAAATAGTGATAGCATTTATTTAATATTTTTTATCTTTTAATTTTCTTTAATTTGCATTTAAGCCCCGTAGTTTATGGGCTTTTCCTTAGTTATAATCATATTCAAATCTCTTTCCGCTCAAATCTCGATCACTACACGTTTGGCTATTCTCGCGCGACTCGTTGGGACTTAACGACTGGGAAACACTATACTCTCCGATCTTCATTGCATTACGTATCCAGTGTTTAAGTTTCTTACGGTTGGCCATTCACAGTGGCCACCAGTGTGAAAACTGACGGTTGCACCGGATCAAAATTTTGGCGCCCGACGGGGGCAAGCTAATAGTCTTACGTTTAGCGCATTAGTGATTTGACATCACTCCTTGTTTATACCATCTATATAAAATCAAAATCCAAAATCCAAAAAGATTTTATTCTTTGTTTTACCTCATGTTTTCAAAAATACCAAAAATATTCCTCTTTACCCTCCTACCCTTTTGATTCTTTATCCCTTTACCTCTATCCATTTGATTCTAACTTCTTCCTTCTCATGGAATCTCGAGAACGATTCGGACGGTTGAAAACGTGATGCTTTATCACAAATGTCAAGAATTCGTGTTGTTCGTGATGATCCATTAATTCCGCTTTAGGAAATGGAAAGAGAAACCGAAGACAAAGGACCAAGTACTTCCTCTAATAATGGAAGTGCTAAAACGTCCAACCCACGGTTATCCAAAGATCTAATCCTCAATTGCTTCTAAACGATCTAGAATTGATCCTAAACTTTCATGATTTACGGTTAAAAGCAAACATGCGTAATCGGACGGTGGCTAGCAAGAATGACTTGCCTAATCTTCACGTTTATCAAGAACCGTAACCTGAGACTATAACGAAGTGGTGGAAATTGCTAGCTCTCGAGCACACCACTTGTCCCACCTCCGGATTTTTCAAAATGTTCTTCGAGACTTAATAGTCATTCGAGATCACCATGTTGGTTTTGTTGATTCTTTGAATAAACCGATTCCTTCTCATAACTCTCAAATAGAATCGTTTATTCCTTGTGTCGGTTGTGGTGAGCCTCTTTATGGTTCACCACAGCCGTTGGTATGCGTGTGTACGGTGTGGTAATGACATTCGAACGGAGTTGTTTGTTTTGTGGTTCGAGGAATTCATTTGATTATGATCCTAATCGTAACTCATTTAACGACCCTCAAATTTTTCCAATTACCCACCACGGCTTCGACTTATCTTCATATAACCAACATAATCACATGAATTTTGTGGAGGTCCTCACCAAGGATTTGAGTGTCAATCCGAAACACGTTTGTCTATGAACAGTTTTCCGGTGATGCTCGAACTTTGGTTATGACCAATATCCATATAATTCACCAGCCCAGACTCAGTAGCTTCTTCATATGAGTCTGTGGAGGTCCCCATTTCACTGATTGTCAAACAGAATCCATTCCCTTGTAACAATTACGACTATCCATATCACGACCAACCTCCACGGTGGCCAAATGAATCAAACTCCTCAAGAAGCCCAACAAGACACTTTTCTAGAGCTTCGGAATCGGTGAAAAGAACCGAGGAGTTGTGTAAAGCAAAGATTTCAAAATGCTCCGCCTTTTCTTGTGTATATTGTGGGGGTCCTCATGATGATTATCAATGTCAACCTTCCGGTTTGACAAATCTCCACTCCCACAATGTCCTCGTCATTCAAAATTCACATGAGAAATCCATGGAAGAATTGCTAGTGAAGAGCAGTCGCTAAAATAAATTCCCAAATTGCCTTTGAAAAACTGCTAGGGAATCAATTGCAAAAGAAAAAGCAACGAGATCTAGCTCTCGCTTCGTTTTATTCCGATGATGGTGATGATGAGGATACACTTGATTCATCAAGTTCATCGATGATATCCCAGCAGCTTGAGATTCCATCTCAAACAACCGCTATCACACCAAGCTCCCACTCACTCTCGACTATGGAGACGAGCATCTTGACACTGTTCACGAAAAGGAATCGAACGCAATTCATAAAGTCTAGTGTTGAGGACCTTATCCCAATCCCAAGAGAGTCACAGGAATTATCGATCAAGTGTGTGATATCCTCCTCCACTTGTCTTCCAAAATGATCATATTGAGATGTTCTCCGATTCTAATGATAATGATTCATTGTCTTGTGGAGACATCGCTTATGTGGAAGATTTACCTTCCGAGCTTGTTAGCTTAGAAGAGAGAATGATGAAGCATCGACATCGAAATCAAAGATGAAGCACTTCGTGCAACATTCTTGAATGTCGGTCTTCTCATTTCTAAAATCGAGGCTTTCAATGAAAACCTATTTCATCTCCTATCCCCATTAAGGATAGTGACATTCTTTCCGATGATTCTATTCCGAAATGAAAGCCTTCTGTTTTAATAATATGGGAGAGAAGATTAGTGGCGTACTACTTTTCATTCTCATAATTCTCCCCGATTATGAATCATTTACATTGGAGGAGTTCACCAATGAACCCACTCATATCAATTCGAATATGATTCATTCACCTTCATGGAGTTCTCGGATGAACTCATGCTATCATATCTCCACCGAGTATGATAATCTCTACTTTGATCTAGACACACCCGGATATGTCTAGACCAATTGAGCTTAAAAATGAAATTCATGCTATCATGAATTCCCTTCCGATGATGATGAGTTAGTCAAGATTATTATCATGACTTTCTTTCTCTTCTTCACCTATCCGTGGCTTCTCCCTGCTCTTCACTCCTTCGAATGAAGACATTATCTTTGACCCGCATTTCCATGTACCATTTGTGAGTGGGTCCATCTCAGATATCTCGTCGGTGTGGAACTTTCACGACTTCAATGTTTATCCAAACATCTTGAATGAAAGTCCGATGGAGATTGTCTCTTCCACTTACTTCCCCATGAACCAATTAATTCGGGTCGAGTCAAGCTAGCGACTTCAGAATCAAAACAATGAGTTTAACATGGGTTTTCACCCGTGTACCACCCTAGTGCGGGGAGATGCCCACATATTGTATATAGATCTAAAAATGAATGAAAATTGTAAATATTAAAAAGAGAATAATTGTTGTGTTTCTACACTTAGCTAGTAATGTTATCTTTTACGTTCTAAGTTTCGCATAATAGTGGGCACTTTGAATATTGAGGACAATATTCATTTCTATGTGGGGAAATTCGCGAATTTTGATCATAAATGTACCCTTTTAGTCCCTTTTTTCCCAAAATGGCCAAATTTTAAAATTTTTTAGTGGAAGTACTATGTACTAAACACAACAAATGGTAATCAGTCCACCATGTCTAACCCACATAAGGATTGGCTAATCCAGAACAAACGGCTCTTGGTAAAGATATCTCAAACTGACTGACGCTTGCAATTTGCCCAAAATTGTATGGTATTCAAATTTCACCATATCCTTAAAAGTGAAGAGTTGGCTAGCCCGCAAGTTTATGGCTTGTGGTAAAGGCGATGGAAAACCATAATTGGTAATCACCACCAAAGATAATATTGATAATTTATCTAAGAGTTGGCTAGTCCGAAGCAAACGGCTTCGTAAAGACAAATCAAATCCGTTGAAAGTCGGTGGTTTGCTCAAAATCACTTGGTTATCGTTGTACCAAGGTTCTTACTTGAACCAAACATTTGGCTACTCGAAGTAATGGCTTTTGGTAAAGAGATGAAATCCATTAATTTTCTTAAAACATTGCTAGGGACTA
This sequence comes from Chrysanthemum lavandulifolium, assembly GCA_022545495.1. NCBI lineage: Eukaryota > Viridiplantae > Streptophyta > Magnoliopsida > Asterales > Asteraceae > Chrysanthemum > Chrysanthemum lavandulifolium. The sequence continues at coordinate 106,243,142 of CM040242.1, read as the reverse complement.
GCAATATCTTAGTGTGGGGATTGATGAGTGTCTAAATACTCATCATTTTGTACCATTTAAACCGCAAAACATCCGAAAACACTCGAAATGCATCAAAATGATAAAAATATCACAAATAAGTGTTTTATGTGTTTTAAATGCAAAATATCAAAATCGGTGAAAAACGATCAAGTTTGCATAATTGGCGCTTTAGTCCCCCGAGTTTCAAAAGTTGTCAAAACAAATCCTCTGTAAATCTAAATAAAGAAAAATATCATTTTAAGTCCCTAGGGATTCTTAAGTTGTCAAAAGTGGTCCTTGAGATTTAAAAATTGCAAATTTACAACTTAGGTCCCTAAACTTTGAAATTTGGCAAAAATAGTCCTTGGAAATTATAAAATGTCAAAAATGGTCCTTGTACTATTGGAACTTGTCAGTTTTGGTCCTTGTGACAGTTTTGAGAAATTGGCAGAAATGATCCTTCATGATTGGAGAAATTGCAAAAGTAGTCCTTGTCATATTATCCTAAGCCAAGCCTTGTCAAAATGAAATTGACCCCCTGCCATTATACACCATTGTGACCCTTTGACCCCCTTTTTTTGGACTGCCAAGTCAACCCATCACCAAACCTATACCCTTTGCCGCCCAACCTATTCCTCCTTCTCCACTGTGCCTGAACTGCAAAACCCTTTCCCATCACCCTTATCCTCGCAACTCTCACCCTCAACCCCCATCATCATCACACCCGCCCACCCCCTAGTTGTAGTTTCGAACCCATGTGTCAAAAATAGGCTTTCCCAAAATGGATCCAAGGGCCAATATTAATTCTAGGCATCCAATGGTTGAGGAAAAAGTGGAAACACTCATAAGGACACGTGGAAGCAAATGGGAGTATAAAAGAGAAGAAGGGAAGATGAAGGGTAGTTAGTTTTCATTTTTCTTAATGTCGTTTTTTTAATAAATGTCTTAGTTAATGCAAAAGTTTGTAATTTCAGTTTCTAAGTGTTAAACCTTAGTTGGAAAATCATTGTAATACATTTTCAAGTCTCAGTTCAATGCTTCATTTATAATTCATGTTTTAAAGTTCACTGTTGAAAAGCTTAATTTCAAATTCTCACATTTAAGTTTCTATTAGCTTATTTTTAAGTTAAACCAGGTTAACTTAGCTTGTTAAAGCTTTTGAATAGCTTGGAATTCAGTTTAAATCAAATTAATGTTACATGGTCAACATAAGTCAACTGTTGTTAAAAATGGAAATGGAGTTGGAAATGGGTTGAAGCAGCCATGGAATTGGGTTAATTCAGAGATCATTGGGTTGGATGACATAGGATAGGGTTCATGGGTTCATTGTTTCAAGCCATAGTGGCTATGGACTATTTTGTAATTCATTTTAAAGTTTCATGTGCAAAATCTGTTCTTGTAGTCTAGGTTGTTTTTCATTTGTTAATTAAGCTATATTTAGGATATAAGGACTTAGTTTGATCAATAATAACAACTGAATAAGTTGTTATCTCACTTTAACTGCACAACAGTTGATGTAAGGTGTGTTTGGCATTGCTGTCTAAACTGTGTTACAGGTTTGTGCAGTGGGTAGAACCTGTTGTATCATGCTTGTTTATCTCTATTGAACTCATATCTGTCTTAGTTTTATGCTTGCTAACACTGAAAGTCAAAACTCCACAAATTCTGTCTCACTGTCTTAACTGTTGTTTTTTTGAAAATCAAATCACTTGTTTTGTGCTTAGAATTCAAAGACAAAGCTTTTGTTAACTTCATTTCATCCATAAACATCATTCTCAGTCCTTAAATTGAACCCAAAGCTCATGGAAGTCAACTTTCTATGTTCATATCAAAAGTCAAAACAATGAAAAAACCAGTTTTGAGTCAACTGAGAGTGATTTTTCTTAGATTCATTTCTGAGCCTAATTCAGTGAAACTTGTTGATTTAAAATCTCCAACTGGTCTACTCTCTTATTAGCATTTTTGTATATTTTTGTGGAATTTTTATAAGGTTCAAAAATGCTTGTCAAGAAGGTGTTAAGTGCCCGCAGTGACAGTGTGTGAACTCGCAGGACTTATAGCTTCTTGCAGACCTTGCAGAGCTAATCTTAGCTCACCTTGGTCTCAGATTTTGGTTTACAAAGTTTCACCCAAGTCTACTTTAGGTTCTTACAATTGTTTTCTAGTTTCAAGCTTATTTGAGTGCTTATTGATAGGCTTAAAGTAGGCTGCCCAAACCTGTTTTTAGCTTATATACTCAAATAAGCCAAATCTCTGTAATCAGCTAATCAGAGGTCAAGGCCTGTTATTACTTGTTGCATTTAGGTTCTTTTAGCTTATCCAAGTTCCTGTTTTCAGTTGGTGGCTTGTTGTGTCCCTTTAGCTTATCTTAAGTGCTTATCTTTAAGCACTTTGCTCATTAGTTTCAATTTCCTCCACACAAGCTCTTGTTTTTCCATTTTTCCTAGATTCCTCACATTATTTTAAGCTTATCTTGAATTTTTCAGATTTTTCTAAGTTGGTTTGCTATTTTTCTGCATTTAAATTAATTTTTAGCACTTTTTAAATAGCATTTAATACAATTAATTATAAAAAAATTCCAAAAAAATAATTTTTCATTTTTCTTAAGTTAAGATAAATATAAAAAGACAAAAAAATATTTTTCTAAATTTTTCTTAGTTAAATTTGTATTTTTAAATAATTTAATTAGTTTTTAATAGTTTTTAATCCATAAAAAATAGAAAAATATTCAGAAAAATATAAAAATAGTTTTGAAAATTCTATTTTGTTATTTTAGATTTTTCTAAGTCATAATTTTATTTTTCTAGCTTTATTTCCTAATTTCTTGTATTTTAGGTTATTATTTAATAGTTAAAAGTTGTTTTAATTAATAATAATTAGATAAATAGTTATAAAATAATTTTCTTTTTCTTAAAATTTTCTTTTATCATTAGGTTTATAAAATGTCATTTCATATTTTTAGGATTTATATTGTGTAAGTTTCACGCTTTTATTTCAGACGTTACGTAGTTTTATTTCGCTTTATTAAAACATAAAAACAAAACATCATTTTGCAAATAGTGATAGCATTTATTTAATATTTTTTATCTTTTAATTTTCTTTAATTTGCATTTAAGCCCCTGTAGTTTATGGGCTTTTCCTTAGTTATAATCATATTCAAATCTCTTTTCCTGCTCAAATCTCTCGATCACTACACGCTTTGGCTATTCTCGCACAACTCGTTGGGACTTAACGACTGGGAAACACTATACTCTCCGATCTTCATTGCATTACGTGTGCGAAATGCTTTAAGTTTCTTACGGTTGGCCATTCACAAGTGGCACCATGTGAGAAAACTCACTGCCTCGCACTGGATCAAAATTTTGGCGTACGCCGAGCAAGTGCTAATAGTCTTCGTTTAATGATTAGTGATTTGACATCACTCCTTGTTTATACCAACTATATAAAATCAAAAATCCAAAAGATTTTTATTCTTTGTTTTTACCTCATGTTTTCAAAAATACCAAAATATTCCTCTTTACCCTCCTACCCTTTTTGATTCTTTATCCCTTTACCCTCTATCCATTTGATTCTAACTTCTTCTATTCTCATAGAATCTCTAGAACGATTGGGACTAAGTTGAAAACGTGATGCTTTATCACAAATGTCAAGAATTCGTGTTGTTCGTGATGATCCATTAATTCGCTAGGAAATGGAAAGAGAAACCGGGGTGACAAAGGACCAAGTACTTCCTCTAATAATGGAAGTGCTAAAACGCCCAACCCACGGTTATCCAAAGATCTAATCCTCAATTGCTTCTAAACCATCTAGAATTGATCCTAAACTTTCACGATTTACGGTTAAAAGCAAACATGCGTAATCTGACCGGTGGCTAGCAAGAATGACTTGCCTAATCTTCACGCTTATCAAGAACCGTAACCGGAGACTATAACGGAAGTGGTGGAAATTGCTAGCCTCGAGCACACCACTTGTCCCACCTCCTGATTTTCAAAATGTTCTTCGAGACTTAATAGTCATTCGGATCACCATGTTGGTTTTGTTGATTCTTTGAATAAACCGATTCCTTCTCATAACTCTCAAATAGAATCGTTTATTCCTTGTGTCGGTTGTGTGAGCCTCTTTATGGTTCACCCCATCGTTGGTGTACGTGTGTACAGTGTGGTAATGACATTCGAACGGAGTTGTTTGTTTTGTGGTTCGAGGAATTCATTTGATTATGATCCTAATCGAAACTCATTTAACGACCCTCAAATTTTTCCAATTACCCACCACAACCCGACTTATCTTCATATAACCAACATAACCTGCTATGAATTTTGTGGAGGTCCTCACCAAGGATTTGAGTGTCAATCCGAAACACGCTTGTCTATGAACAGTTTCCGGTGATGCTCGAACTTTGGTTATGACCAATATCCATATAATTCACCATCCGCACTCGCAGCTTCTATCATGTAGAACCGTGGAGGTCCCATTTCACTCGATTCTCAAACAGGAATCCATTCCCTTGTAACAATTACGACTATCCATATCACGACCAACCTCCACAAGGTTAAATGAATCAAACTCCTCAAGAAGCCCAACAAGACACTTTTCTAGAGCTTCTAGAATCAAAGTGAAAAGAATCGAGAGTTGTGTAAAACAAAGATTTCAAAATGCTCCCAGATTTCTTGTGTATATTGTGGGGTCCTCATGATGATTATCAATGTCAACCTTCCGTTTTGACAAATCTCCACTCCCACAATGTCCGTCATTCAAAATTCACATGAGAAATCCATGGAAGAATTGCTAGTCAAGAGCAAGTCGCTAAAATAAATTCCCAAATTGCCTTTGAAAAATCATTGGGAATCAATTGCAAAAGAAAAAGCACCAGATCTAGCTCTCGCTCGCTTTTATTCTCGATGACGGTGATGATGAGGATACACTTGATTCATCAAGTTCATCGATGATATCCCAGCTGAGATTCCATCTCAAACAATCGCTATCACACCAAGCTCCCACTCACTCTCTGACTATGGGAGACGGGCATCTTGACACTGTTCCTGAAAAGGAATCGAACGAATTCATAAAGTCTAGTGTTGAGGATCTTATCCCAATCCCAAGAGAGTCACAGGGAATTATCGATCATGTGTGTGATATCCCTCCTCCTCTTGTCTTCCAAAATGATCATATTGAGATGTTCTCCGATTCTAATGATAATGATTCATTGTCTTGTGGAGACATCGTTAATGTGGAAGATTTACCTTCTGAGCTTGTTAGCTTAGAAGAAGAGAATGATGAAGTTACGACATCGAAATCAAAGATGAAGCACTTCGTGCAACATTACCGAATGTCATCTTCTCATTTCTAAAATCGAGGCTTTCAATGAAAACCTATTTCATCTCCTATCCCCATTAAGGATAGTGACATTCTTTCCGATGATTCTATTCCGAAATGAAAGCCTCTGTTTTAATAATATGGGAGAGAAGATTAGTGGCGTACCACTTTTCATTCTCATAATTCTCTCCCGATTATGAATCATTTACATTGGAGGAGTTCACCAATGAACCCACTCATATCAATTCGAATATGATTCATTCACCTTCATGGAGTTCTCGGATGAACTCACTCATTATCATATCTCCACGGAGTATGATAACTTCTACTTTGATCTAGACACACCCGGATATGTCTAGACCAATTGAGCTTAAAAATGAAATTCATGCTATCATGAATTCCCTTCCGATGATGATGAGTTAGTCAAGATTATTATCATGACTTTCTTTCTCTTCTTCACCTATCCCGCTGGCTTCTCCCTGTTCTTCCTCCTTCGGAATGAAGACATTATCTTTGACCCCGCATTTCCATGTACCATTTGTGAGCCGGGTCCGCTCAGATATCTCGTCGGTGTGGAACTTTCACGTACTTCAATGTTTATCCAAACATCTTGAATGAAAGTCCGATGGAGATTGTCTCTTCCACTTACTTCCCATGAACCAATTAATTGGGGTCGAGTCAAGCTAGCGACTCGGTAATCAAAAAAAGAGTTTAACATGGGTTTTCACCCGTGTGTACCAATTCTAAAAGGGGGGAGATGCCCACATATTGTATATAGATCTAAAAATGAATGAAAATTGTAAATATTAAAAAGAGAATAATTGTTGTGTTTCTACACTTAGCTAGTAATGTTATCTTTACGTTCTAAGTTTCGCATAATAATAGGTACTTTGAATATTGAGGACAATATTCATTTCTAAGTGGGGAAATTCGCTAATTTTGATCATAAATGTACCCTTTAGTCCCTTTTTCCCCAAAATGGCCAAATTTTAAATTTTTTTAGTGGAAGTACTATGTACTAAACACAACAAATGGTAATCATCCACCATGTATAACCCACATAAGGATTGGCTAATCCAGAGCAAACGGCTCTTGGTAAAGATATCTCAAATCCGTGACGACTTGCAATTTGCCCAAAATTGTATGGTATTCACCACCATATCCTTAAAAGTGAAGAGTTGGCTAGCCCAAGTTTATGGCTTGTGGTAAAGGCGATGGAAAACCATAATTGGTAATCACTCACCAAAGATAATATTGATAATTTATCTAAGAGTTGGCTAGTCCGAAGCAAACGGCTTCGTAAAGACAAATCAAATCCGTTGAAAGTCGTGGTTTGCTCAAAATCACTTGGTTATCGCCAAGGTTCTTACTTGAACCGAAACATTTGGCTACTCCAAGTAATGGCTTTTGGTAAAGAGATGAAATCCATTAATTTTTCTTAAAACATTGCTAGGGACTAGCAATATCTTAGTGTGGGGGATTGATGAGTGTCTAAATACTCATCATTTTTGTACCATTTAAACCGTAAAACATCCGAAACACTCGAAATGCATCAAAATGATAAAAATATCACAAATAAGTGTTTTATGTGTTTTAAATGCAAAAATATCAAAATCGGTGAAAAACGATCAAGTTTGCATAATTGGCGCTTTAGTCCCCAGTTTCAAAAGTTGTCAAAAACAATCCTGGTAAATCTAAATAAAGAAAATATCATTTTAAGTCCCTAGGATTCTTAAGTTGTCAAAAGTGGTCCTTGAGATTTAAAATTGCAAATTTACAACTTAGGTCCCTAAACTTTGAAATTTGGCAAAATAGTCCTTGAAATTATAAAATGTCAAAATGGTCCTTGTACTATTGGAACTTGTCGGTTTTGGTCCTTGTGACAGTTTTGAGAAATTGGCAGAAATGATCCTTCATGATTGGAGAAATTGCAAAAGTAGTCCTTGTCATATTATCCTAAGCCAAGCCTTGTCAAAATGAAATTGACCCCCTGCCATTATACACCATTGTGACCCTTTGACCCCCTTTTTTTGGACTGCCAAGTCAACCCATCAGTCAAACCTATACCCTTTGCCGCCCAACCTATTCCCTTCCTTCTCCACTTGCCTGCAACTGCAAAACCCTTTCCCATCACCCTTATCCCTGCAACTCTCACCCCTCAACCCCCCCTCATCATCACACCTGTCCACCTCCCCTAGTTGCAGTTTCAGAACCCACAGGTCAAAAATAGGCTTTCCCGCCAAAATGGATCCAAGGGCCAATATTAATTCTAGGCATCCAATGGTTGAGGAAAAAGCTGGGAAACACTCATAAGGACACGTGGAAGCAAATGGGAGTATAAAAGAGAGAAGAAGAAGGAAGACAGAAGGGGTAGTTAGTTTTTCATTTTTTCTTAATGTCGTTTTTTAATAAATGTCTTAGTTAATGCAAAAGTTTGTAATTTCAGTTTCTAAGTGTTAAACCTTAGTTGGAAAATCATTGTAATACATTTTCAAGTCTCACCAATGCTTCATTTATAATTCATGTTTTAAAGTTCATCGTTGAAAAGCTTAATTTCAAATTCTCACATTTAAGTTTCTATTAGCTTATTTTAAGTTAAACCAGTTAACTTAGCTTGTTAAAGCTTTTGAATAGCTTGGAATTCAGTTTAAATCAAATTAATGTTACATGGTCAACATAAGTCAACTGTTGTTAAAAATGGAAATGGAGTTGGAAATGGGTTGAAGCAGCCATGGAATTGGGTTAATTCAGAGATCATTGGGTTGGATGACATAGGATAGGTTCATGGGTTCATTGTTTCAAGCCATAGTGGCTATGGACTATTTTGTAAGTCATTTTAAAGTTTCATGCAAAATCTGTTCTTGTAGTCTAGGTTGTTTTCATTTGTTAATTAAGCTATATTTAGGATATAAGGACTTAGTTTGATCAATTATAACAATCGAATAAGTTGTTATCTCACTTTAATCGCATAACAAGTTGATGTAAGGTGTGTTTGGCATTGTTTGTCTAAACTGTAGTTATGTGTTTGTGCAAGGTAGAACCTATTGTATCATGCTTGTTTATCTCTATTGAACTCATATCTGCCTTAGTTTTATGCTTGCTAACACCGAAAGTCAAAACTCACAAATTCTGTCTCACCGTCTTAATCTGTTGTTTTTTGAAAATCAAATCACTTGTTTTGTGCTTAGAATTCAAAGACAAAGCTTTTGTTAACTTCATTTCATCCATAAACATCATTCTCGGTCCTTAAATTGAACCTAAAGCTCATGGAAGTCAACTTTCTATGTTCATATCAAAAGTCAAAACAATGAAAAACCGGCTTGAGTCAATCTGAGAGTGATTTTTCTTAGATTCATTTCTGAGCCTAATTCGAAACTTGTTGATTTAAAATCTCCAATGGTCTACTCTCTTATTAGCATTTTGTATATTTTTGTGGAATTTTTATAAGGTTCAAAAATGCTTGTCAAGAAGGTGTTAAGTGCCACAGCAAGACTCGAGTTGAATCAGCACAGGACTTGTGCAGTTCTTGCAGACCTTTGCATGAGCTAATCTTAGCTCACCTTGGTCCGTATTTTGGTTTAAAAGTTTCACCCAAGTCTACTTTAGGTTCTTACAATTGTTTTCTAGTTTCAAGCTTATTTGAGTGCTTATTGATAGGCTTAAAGTAGGTACCCAAACTGTTTTAGCTTATATACTCAAATAAGCCAAATCAGGTAATCACTAATCGAGGTCAAGGCCTCTTATTACTTGTTGCATTTAGGTTCTTCTAGCTTATCCAAGTTCACGTTTTCAGTTGGTGGCTTGTTGTGTCCCTTTAGCTTATCTCAAGTGCTTATCTTTAAGCACTTTGCTCATCAGTTTCAATTTCCTCCACACAAGCTCCTGTTTTTCCATTTTTCCTAGATTCCTCACATTATTTTAAGCTTATCTTGAATTTTTCAGATTTTTCTAAGTTGGTTTGCTATTTTTCTGCATTTAAATTAATTTTTAGCACTTTTTAAATAGCATTTATAAAATTAATTAATAAAAGTTCCAAAAAAATAATTTTCATTTTTCTTAAGTTAAGATAAATATAAAAGACAAAAAAATATTTTCTAAATTTTTCTTAGTTAAATTTGTATTTTTAAATAATTTAATTAGTTTTAATAGTTTTAATCCATAAAAAATAGAAACATATTCAGAAAAATATAAAAATAGTTTTGAAAATTCTATTTTGTTATTTTAGATTTTTCTAAGTCATAATTTTATTTTTCTAGCTTTATTTCCTAATTTCTTGTATTTTAGGTTATTATTTAATAGTTAAAAATAGTTTTTAATTAATAATAATTAGATAAATAGTTATAAAAATAATTTTCTTTTTCTTAAAATTTTCTTTTATCATTAGGTTTATAAAAATGTCATTTTCATATTTTTAGGATTTATATTGTGTAAGTTTCACGTTTTTATTTGTACGTTACGTAGTTTTTATTTCAGTTTTATTAAAACATAAAAAAACAAAAACATCATTTTGCAAATAGTGATAGCATTTATTTAATATTTTTTTTATCTTTTTAATTTTCTTTAATTTGCATTTAAGCCCCTGTAGTTTATGGGCTTTTCCTTAGTTATAATCATATTCAAATCTCTTTTCCGCTCAAATCTCTCGATCACTACACGTTTGTCTATTCTCGCAAATTTCGTTGGGACTTAACGACTGGGAAACACTATACTCTCCCGATCTTCATTGCATTCCGTGTCCGAGCTGCTTTAAGTTTCTTACGGTTGGCCATTCACAAGTGGCGACATGAGAAAACTTGATTGCCTCGCACTGATCAAATATATCTAAAAATTGTTACACAAATGTTATAACAACTTTAACATATTGAAATCTTTAAACGGTTAAAACCAGATTCAATAACCACGTTCGATCCACGCTCACAACGCAATAATCAATGTAAAAAAAGCAGATTCGACCATCATAAAATAGTTTAACACCAACAAACATCATATTCACCATCATAAAATAGCAAATTCGACCATCATAATAATCAACAAAATGCATTAAGCATCACAAAACATCACCAAAACCCGCGCCAAACCGCATTAAACAAAACCGCACAAAACGTGATACTGAACCAAAAGTGTAACTTGTTTACATACAAACAATATAGCCTTGGCTCGATACCAATTGTAGGATCATTCTTCTATGTTGTTTGATGATTCGGTGGTCTAGGATGATGATAGATCAACTAAGCCATTTTAGAGAGAAAGAGTAGAGAGGTGTTTTCTATAAAGAGAGTAAAACAAAAGAAAAGATTAGATTAATGAAGCACCTCCTCTTCCCAAGTGCGAAGAGGTACTTATAGTTACATACTTCACGCCCCCGCTTCCAGCTTTGGATCGTATACATTGGGTAAAGACTCGTCTCAGCCCTCCACGGTGTTGCTCTAAAGTAAGTAACTAACTACTAAATAACTAGTAAATCACGTAATGTCTACGAGCTAAGATATGCTAAATAATAATTGGGGTGACCGACTCTTCAACATTGATTTTCTAAATCCCAACAATATGTGGTAGATGTTGACTTAGACAAGGATAGCAATCTCGATAACACTACACGCGTCGTCGGGTCAAGGAAACTTCCTTTTTCTTGAGCAAGTTTTATAACACCCAGGCAAAGAACCTAATCGTTGTAGTGTAGTAATTAGGTAAGCCACGGGTATTGATATCGTTCTCAGGGGAATAGGAATGCTAGTAAGGAGTTACTACGCTAAGGTTAAGGTTGAAGAATATTATTTTTTATCTTTTTATATTTTATGAAATGGAAAGGTACGAATCTCGGGTATTGGATTTGGGGTTGGTATTTCACCGATTACTCTACTATTATCTAATTATCTAAACTAAGGTTGTGGAGTCTATGTCTAATTAATGTGCTCGTATGATAGTTTAAAGATGTGTTTACTTAGGTTGTATTACTCCTTAATTATCTCCTATTGGTGGTTGAGTTTCACGCCTTATTCTTAGTTGCGTTGTGTGTCGAAAGTTGTAGGTATACGTTTCTCACTAACTCTTTGAACTTACCAAAGGGTCTTGTCTACAAACCCACTAGGGATGATAAACTCTACTCTAAGGCGCTCTTTGGATGGTTTAGCCTACAACTACTCGGTAATTATATTCTAAGGTTCACAAAGATGAATCAAGCATTAAGTACAACGAATGACCTATCGCATTACTAGATCATTAATCAACTAAGATAAGAAACAACCAATCAATATTCAATAATTAAGTTTCATACTTTCTAAGCAAACACACAAATAAATTAGCCGGACATGGAGAACATGCAAGCATACACACAAATAATCAAAGACATAATTGAATTAATGAAGTAAAGACTTATCTTGATGTAAGATAGGGTTTAAAACCCTAAAATACTTACAAGACACCTTAGGTTCGGTTTAGGTTTTACTCCAAAGACTCTCCACAAAAGACCGAAAAATTCGGATTCTATATATAAGATTACAATTACGACGTCGCCACCTTATGTTTAGTGACGCCGTGTCGCCGCCATTAGGGTTTCGCCTTGGCCACGTTAACCTTGCGACGCCACCTTATGTCCGTGACGCCCGCCCCTTCGACCGGACGTCGTCTGGATTGCATCTAGGTTGCCCGAGTAGCGACGGCCTACTCTTTTACAACCGGACGTCGCCGCTTGAAAATACGTGTTTTGGGTTCCGGACCGTCACAAAAATCTTGGGACGGCGCCATTAGCACTGACGCCGCCGCTTTCTAGTTTCAAAGAATCGCGTGAGTGTCTCGATTTTGACTTTGGCCATTTTCTTCATATATTCGCGCTTTTCGGTCCAAATAAGTGCCATTCCAAGATTTTGCCTTCACGAGACCTAAAAAGTGAAAGGGACGATATTAAGCAATAACGGATACAAAGTGATCAAATAAGGACTTAAACGACCCTCAAATGGTACCTTTTAAAACCTTATCAAATATCCCTACACTTGTTATTTGCTTGTCCTCAAGCAAATGTGCTTTTAGCCAATTAATTTATAAGTTAGGGTCATGAAGCATTAATTCAAACGGTCCACAACACATATAAGCCCCGAAAGTCATAACAAGCACGAATTACATACTAGCACCTCGCATGGGGTGTTTGGATACTCACATCTCTCGAGTATATATATGAAATATAACAAAATAGGAAATGGAAGATAAACACTCATTAACCGGTCCTAGTACATAGATTACCATAGGCTTGAGAATAGATCAAACCTCCATCGCTTTGTAAGCACCTAGGAAAGACTATCAAAGAGGTCTTTAAAGGGTTGTAATGTTAGGCTTACGGTAGGGAAATAAGGGTTTGGTGGGATAGGCTATTTAATGGTGGTAAGTCAAAAATCTTTATGTTAATCAGATATGAAGAATGGCGTTGCTAAGCCAAGACTCGACACCTAAACTCTAGATAACCGAAATAAACAAACATAAATTCAAAGATAGATGTAGGATGGTAGCCCGTATGTTTTTTTTTTTTTTTTTTTTTTTTTCCATACACTTTTACTCTACCATCCTCTACGATAACATCAAAATACTAGGGATTTAAGGCATATCCCTACACTTGAGTTTTATTACTCTAACACTAATTTGACCCGATTTAAAAAGATCAAAACACTTGGGGTACATTATTATGCAAACAAAGGGAATTTGAATTTAACGTTCCTTCCGGCTATTTCATAAACTTTAACTTTCCATGAATCCCAATCGTCCCAAAATCAGATACAAAGGATATGACTCGACTTAGCAACTTATGCAAGCAACTAGATAATTGAACTAATGGTTTGGGGTGATAATAAACATTTGCACTAAAATGAGTGCATAAGGGGTAGAGCTAAGGCGATTTGGGTGTATATTTGGGGGTGGGGTGTAAACAATGTTTTCATTGATATTCGAAAACCAAACATCACGAGAACCGCGAAAAGGATAGGCTCGAGAGGGTTAACTAGGGGTATCGTATACTAAAGATGAGTACAACGCAAAGGGTGTGGGGAATTACTCAACCGATATGGAAGAAGTAATTATATTACGGTATCAAACAAGGGTTATCCTAATGCCTCTTATCATTTAGTTATTCCTAACTACACAAGTGTAGCCTCACTTGATCTCTCGAATGCATCACAAAACAAGTTCTAGAATCTAATATACTACCGGTTCACACTCTAAGCATTAAAGATGAATGCTTTAATTCCTACTAATCTAAGGGCGATCCTCACATTTTGGTGGAATTTGGGTGGTAAAGGGTTTTGTGCTAGTCATATAACTTCCTATCCATGAGACGCTTTTGTTAAGACTAATGGCCCACTCCTATATGTCATGAAAAATTTTAAATTTGGTGCCAAAATTACCCTAACCGACATTTTCTCATGGTTTATTACACAATCACAATTGACAAAGCAAATAGTCAAGGATAAGCATAGTTTCAAAGTTCCCGCTTTATTTTCCTCCTTATTTAAACCGAACATTGTCCCCAATGTTCCCTCGAAAAGTATCAAAGTTATGATAATGGAAGGTAATTAAAACGAAGAAACTAATACACCCACGATTAGCTCGGTAGGATCCGTGTAAAGTGGTGGTTAAACTCTTTTCAAGAAGAATAATTGCGTGAAAAGCTCCTCCCAATCTTATGTAACTTCTTCTTGACAAACTAAACTCGCATATTTGAAGAAAACAAACGAAACCTTCGCGTAAAATCGTGCGGTAATTATATATATAAGACTCGATTTAAACTAGGATATAATGCTTGTGGAATGGATGTTTACGAATTTCTAAGAAAATTAAGACACGGAAAATTCCAAAATTTATAAGTAGCTCGTAATACGAGAAAAAGTAACTGCGATGTTTTACTCCTTCCCTTGCTCGCCAGTTGCAATCTCGACGCCAAAGGTTATCCCGACAAAAGCGGTCTCATTTTTCCGAAAAATTCGAAAATTTACATCTTTAGAACTGGAAAAATTTCTACAAAACATCCATTATGACTCGATACAAGCATTTGACTCGAACAAACAAACATAAATATCTTTTAGTTAATTGTTATTCTCATGTTCACGCTTTTGAAAGCGTGTGTAATCCTCCCTACACTTATCCCTTATGTAAAATACCTTTATATGCAATTAAGACGAGGTTAAAAACAAAATAAAGCATTTTTACAAATTTAAACATGAGGATAAACAATTAATAAAAGATATATGACACTAACAAGCAAACAATTAAGCATGGGTTGCCTCCCACGCGCTTTTCTTTATTTAAGAGTCTTGTAGCTAGACTCATAGTTGTGCTCCCACGCTTCTCACGCATCCTCAATGAGAATTCTATCATGTTGACAAAATCTTCATCGACTCTATACCTAGGCCCTAGAGTTAAGCAATCCTTATAATAATGTCCTTCTTTCCCACATGAATTTATAACCTTTTCAACATCTTCCTTGCTTTTGTCTTCAAAAGCTTTGATGTTGTCTCGATCATAAATGGACAAGTGGCCATACTCGGTTGTTTTCCAAGGCATCCTATAGGTGATCTCATCGGTTCCTTCCTCGAACCTAACTGCTCCATCATGCTTGTTATGGCTCATTCTAGATGTTTCAACAAACGGTTTCTAGCACTACTTGGGATAAGCTATAGTCAATGACGACCCTACATCTTCTAGGACCATAAAATCAACTAGGTAGGTGAAATTTCCTATAAAGACATGCACGCCCTTGACTCTTCCCACAAAGTTGCAAACTCCTCCTGATACTTAGGGTCTCTCCTAATATTGAGTCGCTCATTCATAATGTCATTGTAGATGCAGATGACATTACATTGATGGGGATTCCGATCTATGTAAGCGTGGTCGACACTCCTATATCCGATCATACAAGGGATTTTTAGGTTCGTGGATTTCCTCCCAATCTTTGGGCATATCCTAATGATAGTGATCGTGGATTATCGATTATGTATTGATGGTATGCAATCTCTCCTTAGTGGGGTAAAGATTGAAGTAAGCACTATTTTCCACATCCACGTTGTTGTTTATCATGCCATTTTCCGAATTCGCTAATCATAGAGCCAACTATAGCAATACCGACTACTTTCTCAACAACTTCCCTAATTGTACCATCGAATATTTTCCGCAAACTCAAGGTCGGTGTTTCTACTCATATCGGCTTCGACGGTTGGGTTGGTTATTGGTTTGGGTTTTGAGTGACATTGACTTATTGGGTGTTGGGTTATCAAGTGGTGGTTGGTTATCACCTTCCATGATGAAAAGTGATGGAATTACGAACAAAGGTCACGAAGAATGGGGATAGACTAAGAGAAAGCTAAAATGGGAAAAAAAGTTTACTTGATAGAATCAAACAAAGAACCTAAACGAGATGGACTACTAACTAGCTATTCTATTCCCGCAGTGGCCTAAAACTTGATAACGCTACACGCCGTCGTCGGGGTCAAGGAAACTTCTTTTCTTCGAAAGTGTTTTATAACACCCCAGGCGTTGAACCTAATCGTTGTAGTGTAGTAATTAGGTGTTTCCACGGTATTGATATCGCTCTAGGGAATAGGAATGCTAGTAAGGAGTTACTACGCTAAGGTTAAGGTTGAAGAAGATTATTTTTATCTTTTATATTTTATGAAATGGAAAGGTACGAATCTTTGTATTGGATTGGGGGTTGGTATTTCTACCGATTACTCTACTATTATCTAATTATCTAAACTAAGGTTGTGGGAGTCTATGTCTAATTAATGTGTGCTCGTATGATAGTTTAAAGATGTGTTTACTTAGGTTGTATTACTCCTTAATTATCTCCTATTGGTGGTTGAGTTGTCACGCTTTATTCTTAGTTGCGTTGTGTGTCGAAAGTTGTGGGTATGCTTCTCCCTAACTCTTTGAACTTACCAAAGGGTCTTGTCTACAAACCCACTAGGGATGATAAACTCCTACTCTAAGGCGCTCTTTGGATGGTTTAGCCTACAACTACTCGTAATTATATTCTAAGGTTCACAAAGATGAATCAAGCATTAAGTACACAACGAATGACCTATCGCATTACTAGATCATTAATCAACTAAGATAAGAAACAACCAATCAATATTCAATAATTAAGTTTCATACTTTAAGCAAACGACAAATAAATTAGCTTGGACATGGAGAACATGCAAGCATACAAATAATCAAAGACATAATTAAATTAATGAAGTAAAGACTTATCTAGATGTAAGATAGGGTTTAAAACCTAAAATACATACAAGACACCTTAGGTTCGGTTTTAGGTTTTACCCAAAGACTCTCCACAAAAGACCGACAAATTCGGATTCTATATATAAGATTACAATTGCGATGGCGTCACCTTATGTTTAGTGACGCCGTGTCGCCGTCATTGTGGTTTTGTCTTGGCGCACGTTAACCTTGCGACGGCGTCACCTTATGTCCGTGGACGCCGTCCCTTCGACTTCGGCGTCGTCGGATTGCATCTGGGCCGTCCCGAGTAGCGACGGCCTACTCTTTACAACCGGGCGTCGTCGCTTGAAAATACGAGTTTTGGGTTCTGACCGTCACAAAAATCTTGGGACGGCGTCGTCATTAGCACCGCCGCTTTCTAGTTTCAAAGAATCGTGAGTGTCTCGATTTTGACTTTGGCCATTTTCTTCATATATTCGCCTTTTCGGCCCAAATAAGTGCCATTCCAAAGATTTTGCCTTCACGAGACCTAAAAAGTGAAAAGGAACGATATTAAGCAATAACGGATACAAAGTGATCAAATAAGGACTTAAACGACCCCTCAAATGGTACCTTTTAAACCTTATCAAATCCCTTGCTATAATCAAGAACCTAGCTAAGAAGCAAGTCGCAACCTTTCGTCAAACCGCACCCTATTTTGGTCAAACGCAGTGTGTCAAATCGCACTGGCTAAACCGCATGGACCAAACCGCATCTATATATATATATATATATATATATATATATATATATATATATATATATATATATATATATATATATATATATATATATATATATATATATATATATATATATATATATATATATCAAACCGCTTTGAACACATCAAACCGCAACCCTTTCACGAAAAGTTGATCCGAACAAGTACATATGATAAACCGCATTGAAGAACGTAGACCACAAACCGCAGCGAAGCACAATCGTATACAAACTCATAAAAATTGCATATAAGATACAATATATCTAAAAATTGTTACACAAATGTTATAACAACTTTAACATATTGAAATCTTCAAACGGTTAAAACCAGATTCAATAACCACGTTCTGATCCACGTTCACAACGTAGTCACGAAGTTAAAAACAGCAGATTTGACCATCATAAAATGGTTTAACACCAACAAACATCATATTCGACCATCATAAAAATAGCAATTTAGACCATCATAGCAATCAACAAAACTGCATTAAGCATCACAAAACATCACCAAAACCCGCGTCAAACCGCATTAAACAAAACCGCACAAAACGTGATACGAACCAAAAGTGTAACCCATTTACATACAAACAACATAGCCTTGGCTCTGATACCAATTGTAGGATCATTCTTCTATGTTGTTTAATGATTCGGGTGGTCGAGGATGATGATAGATCATGTAAGCCATTTTAGAGAGAGAAAGAGTAGAGAGGGTGTTTTCTATAAAGAGAGAGTAAAACAAAAAGAAAAGATTAGATTAATGAAAAGAACCTCCTCTTCCCAAGTGGGAAGAGGTATTTATAGTTACATACTTCACGCCCTCCTGTCGGGCTTTGGATCAGGTATACATTGGGTAAAGACTCGTCCGTCCTCCACGATGTTGCTCTAAAGTAACTAACTAACTACTAAATAACTAGTAAATAATGTAATGTCTACGAGCTAAGATATGCTAAATAATAATTGGGGTGACCGACTCTTCAACATAGATTTTCTAAATCCCAACAATATGTGGTAGATGTTGACTTAGACTAGGATAGCAATCCTTGCTATAAGCACAACCTAGCTAAGAAGATATCTACTCCCACTCAGACCGTGGTAGCATTAATGATAGGCTTTGCTATGACCGTGGTACTGCTAGAGTCGCTGGGGCCCGCTACCGAGATCTTGAATTGTGTTATTGGAAGGATTGTTGACGGAATGTGATTGGAATGTTTATTCTATATCTGTCTTAGTCTCACATAGCAAATAAACTATATCAGGTCTACTACTAAATTTATGATCAAACCTATGAACTCACCAGTGTTAGCTGACCTTTTTAGCATGTTTTCTTAGGTAATTAATATGATGCTTGGATTACTTGTTGTTTAGAGTCTTGGCAGAAAGGGCATGGTTGGAGGATCATTCTAGACTCTGATAATAATCGTGGACCTACCTTATGATTTCTTTTGGGCCTTTCTGTTAAATGTTTTGAATTAATGTAACCGGATAACTAACTATGGGATTGGCTTGTGAACGTTTTATGCTCTCTTGTTTTCCTATACTTGTGTTGTGTACCAATCCGGTAGCACCTCAAATGCTTGATTAAGTCTTGATTGTACCAAATTTTGGGGTGTTCTGAGAGTAGTGTTGCAACTTGGAAACATGATGATGATAGAATGTATAAAGATTTGCTTAAGCTTTTTGTTATAGTAGAGTTACCTTTTGCTTTTGTGAAACTTGAGGCTTTCATAGAATACACACTAGCTTTAAACGCTAGATTTGTTTTGCCATCGCGTCACAAGTTGTCTAGAGATGTTATAAAGTTTTATACGGAAGAAAAAAATAAGTTAATGGGTTACTTAAGCAAAACAACGAGTATTGTGCACTTTACAACGGATACATGGACATCCCATTGTCAAAGGATTAATTACATGGTCGTAACAGCTCATTTTATTGATGAAGAATGGGTTATGCATAAGTGTATCATCAATTTTATACCAATAAATAGTCATAAGGGTGATGATATTGGTAGGAAGTTATTAGCATGCATAACCGAGTGGGGATGAAAAATGTTATGACAATCTCCGTTGATAATGCTAGTAGAAATAATAAGACACTTGATTATTTGGTAAAATACTTACCCCCTATGTATGATGGTGGAAAACATTTTCAAATTAGGTGCTTTGCATATATTTTAAACTTGATTGTGAAAAGCGGTTTGACAGAATTTAGTTACCCAATTGAATGTAACAAAGACTGTTAGGTACATTTAATTTTTAACACAAAGAA
The DNA here is from genome assembly GCA_022545495.1 of Chrysanthemum lavandulifolium. Lineage (NCBI taxonomy): Eukaryota > Viridiplantae > Streptophyta > Magnoliopsida > Asterales > Asteraceae > Chrysanthemum > Chrysanthemum lavandulifolium. Next base: position 106,223,606 of record CM040242.1, on the reverse strand, counting down.
GCACCAAGTTTAAAAAATGTGTTGTAGATTCCAAATTACAAACAAAGATGTTTTTGGTTAGTGATTGTGCGACGAGGTGGAATTCCACATATGAGATGTTGTTAGGTTCCCATGTTTGCAGCATAAGCATCAATATAAGAAATAAGAGATAAGAAGTGATCGGTTGAACAAAACGATACACACACACGAATGACTAATAACCTTTATGCGTAGGAATGATATTGAAATGAACAACCAACTCTCAAATGAGAGTTATAAGACTATTTATACGGGAAGGGAGCTAGGGCAACACATCTAGTCCCTTCCTTTCCTTATTGGGCTTATGCATAGGCTCGTGGGCTTTCTACATGAGCCTTGCCTTAATTACTAACATAAAAGCCTTAATTAAGCTAACTATTATATATTGATTACTAACACTTGAGAAATGGTTTAGGAGTGATTCCAACAATCTCCCTAAGTGTTAGTAATTTATATCTTAAATAATCTTAAGCAGTTGTTGGTGCGGATGTAATAGTAGCTTTGGCGTCTTGACATTCTTCTTTCTTGTGAGAAGAAGTGCCTTGATTCGGACAATCTCCCGGTGTAGGGATCTTGTTTCTTTTGAAATAATCTGCTTTTGACGTCTTGATTTCTTTGTTCTTAAATTCTTTGTTCTTTGTGGTGGTTGTGATAGTATGTTGTTGTCAGCTACAGGTCAGCTTCATTGCTCCAGCGTCTCTACGTCTTTCTCCAACATGCTCACATGCTCTTTTGACAATGAATTCCAGATGTAAAGTAGTTCTCGAGTCTTTATAACTTTGTAGATTCTTTGATTTGATGAAGAATCATTATAACTTTGTGTTTCCTTTGATTTTGAGAGAACGTCTTTTGTGATGTTGTTGGTATGAGCATGTGGAAAATCAAGACGATCTCTTCCTCCCGCGAGCATCCATCGGTGACATCTCCGAGTCTGATCCACGAACACCAATTGATCATTGTAATCTTTTCATAAAGAATTAATTACTACAATTGTTCTCTTGATGAATGTCTTGATTCCATTCACCTTGGTCGGCGAATCACCGTCCGAATCTCGTAAGGAGACGAGTTGGCATTACATTGAATAAGTTCAAGTAATGACCCGCATATTCAGGACTCGATTCTTGAAAGGAATCTCCTTAGCGGGATTTCCGGCGCTTACAAGTTCAAACTTCGAGAGTGTCAACAACATATTGTGAAGATACATCTCTAATTCTAGCAAAAGGCATTCTCGAAACCGGATGCCCTAAAGAAGGCTAACACAATATACCAAGTACATCTACGGTTTAGGTGAGTCTCGAGGTACAAAAGCATCACCCCACGATCGTAGACCGTTTGAGACAACACTAAGCGTAACCCACAAGGAGTTACCAAAGTGACCTGCTGTCAGGGCTATTTGATGTTGACCCTGGCAGGAGTTTCCATTCAATCACTGAGGATTACAGATGTGAACCCCTCATAAATGTTCTCGACATATTGCAGAAGATCTGTGAAGGACTCTAGAATGTATCACTTGCGTCCCTATTGTTGAACGGCAAGTGGTGAAATGTCAAGTGTACCTAAGAGATATTTTGATGAATCTCGTGGCTCTAGACTCAATAGTGTGCTTTGGTTTTCTTGAACAGAGACTAGGGAGAAGGTCTCCTTCTTCAATACCAGCAATCTCTAAAAGAAAGCCGATAGTTTTCGTAGGGTTCCCTGTGAGAATGAAACAAGCTTGTTGAGAGAAACTTGAGTGGCTAAGAAGGTTTAGTGTATGCGTCCTTTGGGTCCATGACGACTTTAATCTTCAATACCGGTGTCATCAAGTGACAACCAATAGCATATGAGTTGAACCCGATTATGCAGTAAAGTTGAATAATCGGAGGGCTATTTCTTTTCACCCTTTTCTTTACTTTTCTTTTTAATTCTTCAACTCCTTCTTTCTCCGATTCTCATTTTCTCCTTTTTATAATCATACCTAAGGACTTCTAAATTCTAACTATTGGTGGTGTCCTTGGGTAGATCCCTCCGGCTCTGGTGGATCATAGGATGGTTATTCCTAACCTTAGTCACCTTATAACTCCATGACTAACCTATGTTGCCATAAAACCATTTTCATGAAAATCTCTCAAAGTGGTTATGAGTAAAAGCATTTTGTACCACTGTGAGAGTTTTGTATTTTGCAGAAATACTCCCCCTCCACACGTGCTTAAGAATTTTGACAGAAATCTACACGGTGAGAGAAGAGCGTGCACTTTTGAATTGATTAACTCAAGATAGACAATTCCCTGCGAGACACGGTTACATCACTGACTAGGTCAGCTTGAAGTTGTAAACACTCCTTGGTGAGGAGGTTTGACCCATCAAGGTTCATGTCTACCAAGAGTTTCTCGAATGGTACATTCTACTAGGATAAGTCCTTTGCGAGACACGTTTACATCACTAGCGAACTAGCTTGAAATTATTACCCGTCCCGGACAAGTCTTTTCGAGTTACTAACATTTAAGAGCTCATCAATTCATTGGTTAAGTCTTTAGCACGACGATTCAATAGCAATTCACACAATATTTCTTATCACAAAATTTTTCTCCCCCTCAAAATGGCATATAAATGTTATTTTTGATGAAATTTTGATATCGAATATGTCCATTTCGAGTTTTGTGGGAAGATTGCCACGAAGAACAATTTGTGAACAAAGTTTTAAGCAAATACTCCCCCTCAACAAGTGATATTAACTTTTGAGGTTTTGAAAGTCATAAGGGGAAGTACTTGGTCTTTTGAGCAAAACTTTGATAAGTGAAAGTTTTGATAAGTTTTACTCAAAAGTAAAGCTTTAGCTCCTTTTATAAGGATTGTGGCATCAAGCGTACCACGGGGTCCTTTCATTACAAGTACGGTTTGTGCCTTTGTGTGTGCACAAGCCATTGTCAAATATAGATCACACATCTAAATATTTAATGAAAGAAACAAATCAAGTAGTACTAGGGAGTCCCTCAATGACACCAGGAGTTCTTTCTGGACGTTGGTAGCCTGTTAGAGATATGCTTTGATGTCCACCCACAAAACTCTCCAATGTCCTCATCTGATCCCGGCGAAACAACCTTTCATCAATCCTGGTAATGAACTTCTTTGCATCTCTTCTTTCCCTAGAATTCCACCTTTTCTTCAACCCTATGCCTTCATGAATATCCTTTAACCTATAAGCCATCCCATCCCGAACCTTCTTCAAAGTATGATCACAAAATTTGTGAAGCTCCTTGCACGCCATGAAGCAATTACGGTGAAGTTCACTGCGGTAAACTACCCCGAATGTTGATTTCTTAAGTATGGTGTACTGAGGCAGATGGTTGATATCGGGAATGTATAGCTTTTGTAGTGTGAGATTAACACGTTTTTGATATGATTCTACGGCAAGTTGAAGATCTTCAACACGTTCCTGGATGACGATGCTTCTGATGAATATTAGCAATGACTTGATGTAGTAGAGCTGAATGTTCGTGGAGAATTTTCGCATTCGTACTTGTACCTTGGCAAGATACATATCTTCAATGTCACTGAGTGACAATCTCGGAAAATCTGCTTCAGTAAAGTCATATTCCTGTTCGTCTTGGCGTTTGACTACTATTTTCTTCAGGAATGAGTAGTCCCACTTAGACGACAGGGTAACATGCATTATAGCAATGATTCGTTCATCACTGTACACCTCTTTCTTCGATTTGAGTACCTGGAAGCTTCTGTAGTAGATTCTTCTTTGTTCTATCCAATGATGAATCACATACAGTGCATCGATGTCATCCTTAACCACATTGTCAACAAATATGTGTGTGGCTTCTTCCTCGATAGCTATATTGTTTGAGTAGATTGCTGCCGGGAAACAGAAGGTGAGTGAAGTAGCGTATTTCTTGCTTACATCGCTACCATGCTGAAGAAATTCCAGGTCGTTGTTGAATAAATATTGGTAGGGAATCTTTGGTTGATCAGGTCGGCTAATGGTAGGTAGTGGCTTAGTCCAGTCGGTGTAGTATGGGGCCTGGTCAGGTCTGGTGAAATCGATGTTTGCTTCAGGATTGAGCCAATCAATGTTGTTGGACATGGCTCGTGCTATGTTGTCGAGATGATATTCGACTTCAATGGCACTGGCAGAGCTGTCCTTAAGCAGTTGAAAGGCGTCATTCTTGATTCATTTCAACTCTGCTTTCGTCATCTTTTTCACCTTGAACTTTTCTTGGATAATCTTGACCTGCTCCATAGTTCTACCATCTACCGGTTCTTGGCCTTCCGGTAACTGAGGGGTTGCATCAACAAGCTTTGAGAACCATTCATACCCTTCAGATTCGTCTTCATCTAGCCATGACACAACTGAAGTAGACTTTTCTTCTTTGGCTTTGATGATGATGTTTGGTTGCTTTGTTGATGTAGAAGAAGGAGGTTGTTGTTGGGGCTCGGGAATCTCTCATCATCACCACCAAGTATTCAAAATGATCACCGCTTTTCTCCGTTGGTGGTGGAGACTCGAGTCATGAGGTTTATCTCAGTAGCAGAGGGCGTTGAGGAGATCTTCTAGCGGTGGAGGTCCTTTGGGGTGGTGGACGCATAGAAGATGAATCATCATTTCTCTTCTTACGTTTCGGCTCAGCATCCTTATCCACATCATCATCATCTCTTGGATGCTTAGCCCTTTCAGCTGACTCTTTGCATGAAGTTTTGAGTTGATATTCCAGCAATACCTCAAATAGTTTAGCTTCGTCAGGAGTAAATGTTGCGGAACGTTGAGACATTTGTAACACAAGCTTGGAAATCAATTCTGCATCGGAGAGAACCGTAGGCTCGATTAGATTGATTTGCATTGCTACAGGAGTAGATTGCATTGTTTGATTGACCAATCACATGAGATTTGGATAGAGTTATCTGGCGAACATCTCTCTTGTCACTCCAGGGACGGTGTCGAGAAGAAACTTGTGAGTATATTCTCTGATCGTTTTGTCCATTTCCCCTTGGATATCTCTGTTTAGAAACTGTTGAATTTGTTCCCTTTCATCCGAAAACTCGTTTATCACCTTCTGAAGAAGATTGATTATGTCCGCAAGTTGATTCAGTTTCTTGTTGACCACGTTTTTCTTCTTTACTTACTTGACAACTTTGACAATCTTTGTCTTTGCACGTGATGCCCAAGTATCGGTTGGTTTCTTTACAGATCTGGATGCGGATCTGGTGGTGGTGTCTTTGGATGGTGGTGGTGATGAATGAGAAGATGAGTCAGACAAATATGAGTCATGATAAGGCTCTGGATCCTTTGGTGGCTCAGAAGTTTTTCCTGGTTATGTTCGGGACTATCTAGAAGATAGTCATCGGCTTCTTTTTCAACTTTAGCCTTAACCCTAGCCTCTTCTTCTGCCTTAGCTAGAGCTTCCTCTTCAGCTTTTTCTTTAGCATCTGCCTCAATATCTTCATCAGTTATCTTTTCATTCTTCTCCTTTTTCGGTTCCTCAAAGTCAAAGATAATTTCATCCTAGTCTTGCTTATGTTCGGATTAGTGGGTGGTGGTACGGTTCCTTATCCGGTTGATTAACCGCGCCGAGGCTGGTGTTGTTTGTGAGGCACCACTTGAACCTCGAGGGCCACGAGTCTCGTTGAAGATTAAACTCCTTAGCAACATGTTGAAGCATGAGATTCTTCAGTTTCTTGTGGTAATCTTTTTCTTCATCCTGTGGCTCTTCTTCTGAACTTTCTTCCTCTTCCTGCTCTTCCACTGGAGTTTTGCCCTTGTCAGATTTGGAACGAGGAGGTGTTTCTACTATTTTCATATCGTCTATAACAGTTTCTGAGTAGTGAACCTCTTCATCTGTGTCAGTATCCTCAGAGTCCTCGTCCTTTAATTTTGGTGTCGGTTGAGGATTAGGAATAGCAACCTTTGATGGAACTTTCCCTTTGAGAACATGAGTTCTCTTTGGATACTTTCGGGTACTCCCAGTGCTTGCAGCACATCCAACACTGCCCGATCTCCTGGTCCTTTTGACTGGTACAGTGTAGGACTTTTCATCAATGAAGCCAACTTTGCCTGATGCAACTGCTTCTTGATATCGTTTGTATGATTGAAGATTCTTGATATAGTCAGTGAGAAGGCAGTCTGGCAATACAGCACCTTGTTTCTTTGTTATTGAGTCTTTGGATCGGCGACATTAAGTGTGGGCTCAAACAATGCGGAGTGATGGTTGGGGTCATCAAGTCTCGAGGAATGTCTAGATTATTCCAGTATCCTTTGGATCAACGACTTGGTGTATCGATGTAGGGATCTTGGTGCGGGCTTTTTGAGGTAAGACATCATGTCTTCCCGGATCGAGTTGCGAAGTCGATGTGCATCATGTTGACCATGCCCCAAAATATTTGTAGTTCCATGAGCTTAGGATGCTCATAACCACTATCACGCCGAGAAATTGATTTGGCTATCATGACGTATAGAGTTCTCCATGGCTGAGGAATGTTCTTTAGATCCACTGAAGAATGTTTAGTGATGATCCCGGCAGCTTCATCATAGCCAATATTGACCATGAACTGGAGAGTAGCCTCTTCCGAAGGAGTAGCAACATAATTAGCATGCTGGATGGTAGGAAGGAGGAGAATTGCCCTTAAGTCTGCAACATTAATGGTGATTTGTTTGTTGTTGAGTGTCACGGTAGCAGCATCTTGACCATCGATCTTCTGCATAGTGTGCCATAATTGATGAATGTATATCTCCGGTACTGTTGCAGAATTTGTGAGCATGTTCTTGTATGGATGAGTCTTCAGAATTTCCACAACAATATGACAGGAAGACTCAGAGAACGTGAAGTTATCAAAGTCGACTTTGAGATTGTTCTTTCCAATCTTCATCTTGTAACCATCAGGGAAAATGTCTTCCATCGTGAGTACATTTGGTGCGTTAACGTTTTCCATCGTGACGTCCATGTTGTGATCTGAAAGATATTGAACCAAAAGAACCAACATATCGAAAGACATTATGTTAGTCAAAACTTGATTTTATTGTCCAATTATTGAATATGTTATGTTGATGAATGTTACGAGTCCAACGTCACTTGTTTGTCCAATAGTCCAAAGTAGTCGTGATAAGTTTCATGAGTTTATTAATTTTGAATTTTAAAGTCCAAATTTTCACTCATTCACACAACATATTAACCATTGCAGCTTATAAGTGACATTTTGGTTTTGTGACATTATGATTTATTTATTTACAAGTTTGTACGCGTAACAATTCATAATTATGGTTAAAAATAAGGCTTAAGCGTAGAAATTGCAAGCTTATGCGTAAACAGTTGACCATACACGTAAGCATAAGCTTATGCTTAGGAACTCCACTTATGCGTAAGAAATATTACGCGTAGGAAAAGAAGTCTTGGCATAAGGCTTACGCGTGGCGTATATTGAGCTTATGCGTAAGGTTTACTCGTAAGAGTGAACCTTATGCGTGAGACTCTAGTTTACGCATATCCTTCACGGTGATACGCCGTGGTCCCCATGTAGAACCTTACGCGTAAGAGTTACGCCGTAAGATTTCTTACGTAACCTTCTACGCGTAAGATGATCCTTATGCGTATAGTTCCAATTGTTAACCTTGATTACGATTTTCACGCGTAAAACCCGAAATAAATTCATCATAACATATTCATTAACACATTATTCAATCCTTTTCAATTTCACATGGAATCACAATCATCAATAGTTACGCGTAAGATTTACTTATGCGTAAACCTTAAACCCTAGGGATTCAAATTTTACGAATAAGAAATCTAGCCATAGGATTTGCACCAAATTCATTCTGGGATGACTTAGAGGCTATGTGATAGTATTGCAACAAGTTTTAACATCTAAAACCACAAGAATCAAAAATACCCAATCTCAACGAGACTTTAAACCTAGAGTTCAAATTAGCAAAATTCATGTATCTGGGTAAGATTTAAGATAGGTTTTGGTCAATTAATCATGTAACAATCATCATTCAAACAATTAATTATCCAGAAACACTCACACATGAAAACCCCTAAATCCACGCATAAACCCTAATTATGAATAAGTGATTAAAAACAGTTTATGGGTTGATTTTGATGTTGGAAATGTTTATAACACTTGATTTTAAACATTTTGACACAATCTATATCATTATAAACACCCAATGGTGATTTCATGTTCATACGCATACGCGTAGAACACAAAATCACCCTTTGTATAAAATCAAACTGTTAGAAATGAATAAGATTAAAAACCATTGTTTCAAATTACTCAAGAAAGCTTAATCCACTCACAACTTTGAGATTTAACACACGGATTTGAAGATTTGATCTTAGGCGTAGGATATGGTAGTTGAGAAATTAAATGTATGAATTTAATGAATTTGAAAATTAGTTTGAGAGGTTTTGATAAAAATTAGTTTAAACTTTTGACAACTTTGGTCCCTCCACCTTAACCATTTTCATCCATAGCCTTTAAGTTCTACTTTGGTTACGTACGAAGCATGATATTTTGAAAGAAACATGACGACACTCCCCTTGACTTTTGAAATACAGAAATTTTATAAGTTTGAGCCCGAGGAGTGTCAAGAAACAAGAAACGTGTCCACAATTATCAAAGATACATCTGGTATTGAGTGAAGGTAAAGGACCATTAATTTGTGCAGTATTGGGTTGAGGACCAACATTAGAAGACTCAGAACTAGGCGTGATAACCCAAGGTGTGTTAGAATTATCCTGTTGTGCGACAAAAGTGATGGCTTTTGAATAGTTAAATGGTTTGTTATAAACAACATTTTCTAATTTGATCGACTCTCGTCTTATGCATCTAACTCCTCCATACGATTATATTCAACAACACTCATAATGGAATCATCAATTCTATGTTCTTGTAAACTTGAGGATTTGGTTTGAATGCTCGATTTGAAAACTTTGGTTTGTAATCGGCAAGATTCGTCCATATCCATTTGGATTTGGTTTAAAGTAAACTTTTGAATTGTTGTGATTGACTCACCATGTTTATAAATAACATTTCAAACTCTTTGATTTTGTTTTGTAAGTCGACAATTTCTTCAAGATAGTCATCTATTTGTTTCTTTGAATGCTTTTGTACTCACGTAACTGCTTTTGACAAGTTAACAACTCGCACTTGTATTTTGAGTTTCGAAGTGAGAAGTTGTTGTCTATGATCATATTTCGGTTGTTCTATTTGAGACAAAAAGCATTCTTAGATGCAACTAGATCACATATCTGTTTTCCAAAGATTTTCATTTTGGTAAGATTTAGCAAAAGCGACTTCAAAACCTTTTTACGTTTTTCTTGTGTTTGAAAATGTTGAGTTGAAATTTTAAGCATTCATTATCCTTAGTCGCAGCAGTATTTTATCCTTTAATTCTTGATTGATGTCAAGGCATTTTTCATTCGAGATTTTTGGTCCTTAAGTAAGGTCATGAGCTCAATATCTGGATTACACAAAAGTTCAGCTTGTTTAACGTGAGTCTCAACATGATCATTATTTGGATCCTCAAATATAACCACAGAGTCAACTTGATTATCAGAATTAACCATAAGGTCATCTTGATCGTCAAATATAACTACGGGATCTATTTGATTATCATCGGAATGAGATGTAGACGGCTCATGTTGAACACTCTGATCCTCGTCAGATGCAGATGTTGGCGGAGATATCAGATTAGTAATAAATATAGTTTGATCCGGTAGCTAAGACAAGCCGTCAGTGTCATACACTGGGCCTGTGTCACTCATGTGGAGTTCTTGCATGTTTGCCATTAACATCACTGCTGCATTAGCCTGCAAGTCCTCCATGTCATCATCAGAATTTGCATTTGCCATGAAGCTCTGTTCCTTGTTGGTAAGAGTGCCACCAGCTTCATCCTTTAGAGCCAAGAGTAAAGCCTCTTTATGATAAGCGATGCCTCTTGTCCTCGGCTTTGGGCATGCATTAGCCGATGACCCTTCTCATTACGCTTATAACAACAAAGACCATTAATCCCGATCCGAGCATTTCACGATCAACCACTTGAGCTCGTTGGTGTGGAGCACCCATGTTATTCCTTTCATTAGCATTAAACCCTTGACCACTACCCATCGGCGAATATTACCCCGATTGTAGGATATTAGTTTTCACATACATCAAACCATAACAACAAGGTGGCGTATAAGTGGAATTCTAGAGAGAGAAAGTTAGAGGTTTAGGGAACTTAGTGAGAGAAAGTGAAAGATATTATTATGAGCTCCAACTCTCTACCTTGGGAGTGAGAGTATTTATAATCTTACATAAATCGCCACACATCGGGCTGGATCGTGCATACAGGGTAAAGACCGTCCATCCTCCACGGTGTTACTTAACTAAATACTACTTAACTTAAAAGAACTACGACTACGAGCTTTCTAACGATTACATATACTTGAGGTGACCGACTCTTTAATACCGGAATTTCTAATTCCTAACAATCTCCCCTAAGGAGGTCACCTCAATCATGTACCAAACTTACATTGAATACAAATAGATATTACATTAACAATTGATCTTGCATTCTTGATGTAGTCCTTGCTCCTAAGCTCGTAGACATTGATTCTTCACTTTGCATGTTTGGTTACTTCAAGTGGAGGTCTTTTCTTGATCCACGTGATAATAATTTTGAGCCATCTTTTGAGATCATCACTATCAAAAATCTCGACACATCCTTTGTGGTGTTGGTATTATGTGATGTTGTGACTTTAGGACCGACATGCTCACATTCGGATCATGATATCTTCTCATCGTAGTAGCGGAAGCATTTGTTGAATCATGATATTGGCAGCAGTAGCGAAGCATGGAGTGAAAATATCGAGTCATTGATGCACTAATCATGATTTCTTTTGAGATGAATGTGTTAAGTGAGCATGCGGCTATGGATTGACCGCTTCATTACGATCACCGCAAACGCCGGGTGTACCGCATACAACAGCTAGCAATAAATCGCATGAAAGTGTCTTTGATCACTTCGTTGAATTGAGGTACACGCCCACGGTTCCTCGTTGATCGATACATGTACTTGCTGTGATCGAGTTTAATTCAAGAATTTCCTTGATGTGGTTTCGCAATTGCTCTAGCTGTTCTCAACCCGGAACATCTCAAAGAAGACAACACGGAGTGAGTGAACCAATAATTTTAAGTCCACCGATTGATGAAAAGAGATTTGAAAAACAATCGTGTATTGCTTTCAATAGAAATTGTTTTGCAATACAACGAAGGTTTTATTGAAAATCAATTATCAATCATAAAAACACCTTTGGTTTGAAAATGAGTACACGGTCGATGTGCTAAAGAAAAGAGTTGTTAAGCACAAAGACCGGTTTTTCAAAGGTATCCGTCAATCCATAACTCGAACGAGATTGATTCAAGAGATTGAATCGCCCCATTGTTTCTGTTCGGTTGTCACATGGTTGATCTATATAATAGATCTCACATGCCACCTACCAGAGCTTGTTTGATGTTGGCTCCGAGGCTTTCCATCTTCATTGTGAATATGTATACACATCACTCGGATGTTCCGCAATACCACAAGGATAATGCGTGGGACTCAAGATATAATCTCTTTCCACATTGTGTGAAACAGAGAGTCTTCATTGAAAGTGTCCTAATGAGATTTATTGATGATCTCATGGCTCTAGACTCAATTTGTGCATATTTGGATCCGCGTCTTGGAGACTAGGGAGAGGTCTCCTTCTTCAATATCAACCATCTCTAAGAGAAAGTCGATAGATAATGTCGGTTCCCCGTGAGAATGAAACAAGTCCTTTTAAGAGGAACTTGAGTGGTTTGGAAAGTTGAAGTGCAAGGTGCATCACCGGGTCCATGACGTCTTGTCTTCAATACCGATGTTACCATCGAGCATATGAAGTGAACCCGGTTTACGCCTAAGGTTGAATAAATGGAGGGCTATTTGTTTTTACCCTTTTCTCATTCAATTCTTTTAATTCTTCAACCCCTTCATGCTTACGAGACTTCATAGCTAGAACCTTGTTGGGTTTATTCCAAAGACTAGCTCGGTCTCGATCCGCACACTTCCCATATCTCACTTTTCTCCTTTTATCATCATACCTAAGGACTTCTACACTAACTAGTGGATTGTCCTCGGTAGATCCCTCCGGATTCAAGCGGATCATGGAACACATACCTAACCTTATCATCCTTATATCACCGCGCATAAAGTAAAGTTGGTCGGTCTATTTGGTATTGTTCATCCGCCATTGGAACCAATTGAAAACCATTTTAAAATCAATTCGGATACTTATGATGTATTATCAAAGCATTTTGTACACAAGTTGTTTTTGATATTTTTAGAACGAGAACTCCCCTCAACATGTGCATCAAGTATTTGAAAATGTTTTGCACGGGGCAAGAGAAAGAATTAACTTCTTTGATTACCATTTTCTAAAAGATATCAACATCTCTTCCCAACAGATAGAGCATTTTAGGGGAAGGATGAGGTTTTCATGATTTTGCTCCCCCTCAATATGTGCCTCGAGGTTAGAAAAGAGTTTTGCACATACTAGAGGGAACCTGCACATTGAGATAAGTTGATCACATTTCAAATCATTGGTTTAAGATAGATGCTCCCCCTAAACATGTGCATGGAAAATTTGAAATCGTTTGTCACATGCGGGGAGGATAACATGTACATCCTTGTAAAACCATTTACCGAATCCTTAGTTTAAGTCCAATTTAAATCACAAATTCTCCCCCGATCACAATTATCAAATCATTTGAGATTTGTGATCTCTTATAGATTTAAATTGATTTTGAAAGATTTTAAGGAGAATTGTGACTTGATTATGAAAGCGTTTTAACTGATAAGGATCGGATTTTAAGACTTTAAACTCCATTGATAAAACATGCATGTATATCTTTTGAAAACAATTTAATGCCAAATAACTTTTAATTTAATTGAAATCATTCTCCCCTCAATCAATGACATAGGTTGTTGATTGAGAGATAGAGATTTTGACAAATAAGTCCCGATGATTATCAAAATAGAGACCGAGTTATTTTTCAAAGCATTTGGTTTTCAATGATAAATGATTATAGAATCGAGCATGGAATTTGAAAACATGGTAAAACATGGCTCGTTCTTTCTTTTAAAACCGGTTATTGCACGAAAAATGACAATAAACCATTGTTTCTCTTTCTCCCAAAATATTTTTGATTTTTGATTTTTTTTTTTTTTTTTTTATTTTATTTTTTAAATTCGAACAACATCTAGAAGTCCGTGTCATTCTTTGAATGACAAAGACAAAGACCGTAGATATTATCGAACCGAGAAAAACATGACAAATTGACAATATTTTTGAAGATTTTTCGAATTTATCGATTTTTATGGATTTTGAAGGTTTTATAATTTTCTATTTTATTTTGAGAGTTTTATAATTTTGTATTTTGTTTTTCAAAAATATTTACAAGAGATAGATGAAGGAAACCTTTACTCCTCGTCTTCCTCCTCGAAGACGTTTGAGTGTTTCGGTTGAAGGCTTTTCAAGCCAAGTCGTGGAAGAATGAACTCAAAACGTTCTCTTGGAAGAGCTTTGGTGAAGATGTCGGCTAACGATATTTAGACCTCACAAAATAGAGTTCCACCACACCTTTTCCACTTGTTCCCGATGAAATGATGTCGAATGTCGATGTGCTTTGCCCTTGAGTGTTGAACATTGTTGCATGAGAGAGCAATAGCACTTTTATTATCACAAGACAGAGGATTTTGTTGAATACAAAGCCATAGTCGATAATCGAGATCTCATCCATAAGATTTGAGCACAACAGAAGACATGGCTATGTATTCAGCCTCAGAGAGGAAATAGAAGTACTCATTTGCTTCTTTGAAGACCACTCACAAGCTTATCACCCAAAAATCGAGCACCTCCAGACGTGCTTGACGTGTATCTTGACAACTCGCATGATCAAGATCGCATAGGCCGTTAGTGACATACCGGTGTCCTTGGTGCCAAAGACCCATATTTATGGTTCCTTGGATACCGAAAGACCCGTTTAATCGCTTCAAGGTGATTTTAGTAGGCTTAGCACGGTATCTAACACACATGCAAACAAATGAACAAGATGTCGGTCTACTAGCAGTGAGACACATCGTGATCCAATCATACTACGATATTTCGTTTGGTCAATCATGATCCCCGAGAGGTCCTCATCTAGTTTGGTTCGGTCAATCATGGGGTGTCAACAGGTCACTTGAATCAAATCAAATTTCTTTAAGATTTCATTGCATATTTAGATTGATTTATGAAAATGCCTCCGGACTTTGTGAAATTTGTAATCCCAAGAAAATGACATTTGTCCCATCATTGACATTTGTAATTTTGAACTCATTTCATTCGAAAACGATCACATTCCATTGGGTCCGTCGAGGCAAAAATAATATCATCAACATAAATTTGAACATGAATTAAATGTTTGCACGACTTCCGGTGAACAATGTAGGATCAAGTGCTCCTTTGATGAATCCGGTTGATAGAAGAAACTTTGATGTGTATCATACCATGCCCTTGGAGCTTGCTTTAAACCAGAAAGAGCCTTCTTCGACGATAAACGTGAGTAGGATGTTCTTGATTTACAAATCCTTCAAAGGGTTGGTCCGACGAGACGACTTCTTTAAGATCTCCGTCGAAATGCCGTCTTCACATCCATCGATAGACTACCATGTTCTTACTAGCAAGATTAGCGAGAAAGATTCGATTGCCTCGATTCGAGCAAGCTGGAGCAAAGATTCTTCAAAGTCTATACCTCCTCTTGACGATATCCTTTAGCAACTAATCGAGCCTTGTTCTTCAACACATCACCATGCTCATCAAGTTTCACTTTGAAGATCCATTTAAGAGCAATAATCATAGACGCCTCGAGGTGTACTAACTCCCATACATCAAGTCGATCAAACTCATGAATTTCATCTTGCATGGCATTGAACCGCCTATCTTCATTCATGGCGGTTTTAACATCTTTTGGTTCGATCTTAGATAGTACGGAGTTGAAGAAACACCATAAGGCATCGGTTGCAAGTTGTTTCCGGGTTGATACAGACGAGAGGATTTCCAATGATGTTGTCTAATGGATGATCGTGAGTCCATTTTACGAGGTGTTCATGTGGCGCTTGTTGAGGCCGAGGTAGTCGAGTCGATGTCTCCAAGAAGATGGTTCGATGATGATTCAGAGTAGCAAATATGTTTTCAAATGGAGCATCTTCGGGAGTAGCAAAGGGATTAACTTCATCATTGATGCGTAAACATTTCCATGATGTACATTTGAAGAATGATGATTTGTTGATGAGATCAAGGATCGATCGGTGCTTCTTGACTTAAAGATATTAAGACCAAGGATTGACTTCATTCACGTGAATATGAGCAACCTCTATTGTAGGGATCGACACCTCATTAGTAATTGAATCATACAGTTCATCAAACATAGGATCAAACAATTTCTTTAAATCATCTTCGGATGGAGGTACATATGGAGTTTCTTGAGAAGAGTTTGGAACAAGAGATGAACCAATGGACTGTTTTGAAGTGCGGGTCCCGAGTGGAGTGTCCAGAGCCATTTGACCGGTCACTCATCAAACGAACGTGAATTGTTTCCATGATATTTCGGGTTCTTTTGTTGTAAATTCGGTATCCCTTTTGTTTGATGCATATCCTACAAATACTCCAATGTCGACTTTAGCCCTAAGTTTGCCTAAGTCTTGACCTCATTAGTTGGATAACACAATGCACCAAACACACGAAGGAAAGATAGATTAGGTTTTCATTGTGGACAAGTTCATATGGAGTTTTTCCATGAACAAGGTGAATCGTGGAATGATTTTGTGTGTAGCATGCGGTGGCAATTGCTTCACCAGAGAAACATTGGAACCTTTGAGTAGATCAAGATTGTTCTAGCGGCTTCCACAAGAGTACGATTTCTTCTTTCAACTACACCGCTCGCTGAGGGGTTCATGGAACACTTCTTTGATGGTGATTCCAACGCTTTCATAGAATTCACTAAGTTGTTTGTTGACATTGTGACAATCCGTACTTTCGTGTCATTTCTACACCGCTCATGTCTCATTATTTCAACATTTTAGTAAACTTGGTTTACTTGTTTCAAATTCGTAACCTTGAGGTTTAGCGGCGAATTCATGATCATGACATCACGTACATTTCATATGGACTATGATTAGTCTACATTTCATTGACATCATGTGCATCTCATTAGTTCATTCACGACATTTCATTTCACCTTTCAACGCGTAATTTTTATATTTAATAATTTTTATCGCGTGAGTTTTTATTTTGAATATTTAACCCGTTACTTTCAAAATGATCCCGAGGTATTTTTAAACTTACATTTAGTTTATAAAACTATATTTTTAGTTTTCCTAGTGTTTCAAATTTATTTGGTATTTTAATCGTTAAAGTTTAATTATTACGCTGCTTTCTTAAAAATTATACGATAATTATTTTATCACCCAATTTTCACAAGGAAAGTATTTTTACAATTTTTATCATCTCAATACAATCTATTTTGATCTATTAAAACTTACTTGTACCAAAATTTTCCATTTACCTTTACTTGTACAAATTACTTACATTTTACTTACTTTTCTACAAATTAAACACAAATACATTAAGTACAAGATTTAAAAAAAAATAAATATATATCTTGAGACATAGTCCCTAAAATACGCCATGGGAGGGGTTGTATTAAATATAGTATGGTTTTTGTTGATTTGCTTGATTTCACTCAATCATAAAAGTCTTCTACTACTAATCAATTCATTCATTCATTCACATTCACAAGTGTTAAAAAAAAAACTTTCTCTCCTTTCTTTTGGCTCTCAAGAACCGCCACACATCAAGAGGTGCCAAGGGATCAAGATTTTGCAAGATCAAGTGTGTTTACAACCTAGTTTATATCCTTTATATGGTTTTGAAATAAAACCAAGGATATTTAAGTTAATCCTTGTTACTTACACCTCTTCATTTTCACTAGTAAGCATATTCTTATCATTTTATGTTTCCTCTTCATTTTCATATGTTTCTTTTCATTTTGGAGCTTATATGCATGTTATGTGATTTATACCATTTATTTCATGATTTTAGAGTTATATATACAATATGGTCATCCTATAATTACTCCCATGGTATTCTTTGGTCTTGATGGTGATTAGGAACCCATGACACCCTAAGAAGGTGTATGGTAGGATTAGATTAGCTTTGGAGTTGATTTGAAGGGATTAGAATAGGTTTTGTCCGAGAAAACTATTTTCGATAACTATATTTTACGTTCTGTCCTTAATTCGAATTTCTGGAAAACCCACAGTTGGTACGACATTTTGGCCTTGATATTTAGAAAATATACTTTAAAACGAATCCGTGGCCTTTTGAACGGATAAAACGGAGTTATAACGGTTGTGGTGAATTTTTAAAGTTTGACGATTTAAACGATATTTTTTCGAAAAATCAGCTTGCAGTTTTACATATTTCGGGTCAAAACGAGCCTTAAGCTTCACAAATTATTTCGACTAGTCAAAAATATATTAGTTTACTTCGATACGGCTAAGGACATATTTTACGAGAAAACGGATTTAAAACGACAAAGATATGCACGCTTTCATAAAGTTGCCGTAAATATTATTTTCTCAAAAACTATATTATTTTACGCTACAAGTATTTCATTAGTCTAAGGGCTATGTTTATGCGCTTTTAACCATGATGTGAAACTTTTATAACGAATTGTCTTCTAGTAAAATCAAGTTCATCGCCATATTTTTCAAAACAAAAGCCGCTTTGTCAAGCGGAGTCATAGTAAATTATTTACGGATGTTCAAACATTGGTCGAAACTTATTTTCTCGCACACAATTAGCAAAACCACCATCTTTAGCCTTTGATATCTTTATGATCGAGACCTTTGAACGAAAACTCCCGAACTGAAACTTCTAGATATCGATACAAACTTTCCAAAACCGTCGAGTTCGTTTCTAACGATCGACGACACCGCTTTACGACTACTTTTCCGAGCCATTTTTGTTGATTTCATGATTTTTCCGACGACATTGTTTTGCGACGAAAATGGTAATTTCACCAAAATCATTATAAAACCATTGTAGGATGACATTTTGACGTAAAACATGTAAAGTCATTTTTGAAGGGTCAAGACGTCAAAAGAGTATTTTTCGACGACGAGTAATATTTTCAAAACCCGTAAATGGTATAAATAACATACGTGGTGCATGCATAACATTACATTGCAACTCATGACATATCATATCATTGATAATAGGTCCCGTTGACGATTACATTAAACCTCGTGTACTCACTTTTGCCGTTATTCCGCTTTATCCAAGTGAGTTTTCATAGCCCCGCTTTACATGCTTTCGATTATTTTCAAACCCACGGGAGAATACATTGCACTACATTTTTTTGTACGATACCAAGTATGCTAAATTCATTACATTGCTTAAGTTACCACATATGCCAATTTGAAAGTCCCCATTACTTGAACATGAACCGTTAATCTTTGAAGCGAGGATGAGTGGATAGATCTATCGAGGGTGACGCCCATCCGGTTGGTGAATCCCAACCGTGCAAACGGATGCATTTCATTTGATGGTATTACGGAGTTGTCTCGCAAACACTCGCAGGGCATACATTATTGAACAGTCTAGTTTCGGGGTCATGGGCTTAGAGCAATTGTAACATTATTTTTACGTGATCGGATTGTCATGCATGGTCTATACTTGTGTAGTCGATAAAACATTTACATAAACCTATGATTTCTCACCAACATTATTGTTGACGCTTTTAGCAATGTATTTTCGTGTAATCGAGGCATTCATCATGACATGGTTTAGGGACCTACATTTTGAGTCGCAAGGCCGACTTACATTATGTACATTATGGCACTTTATTTCAAAACATCGTTTGATTTGTAACATATTTGTATTTCCGCAAACTTTGTAAACCTTTTGGGACCGATGTTGTACTGATTGTTTTTATGAAATATCCAACGATGTGTTTTTAAACGACACTTTAGGTCGCTCAATATAACGTGATGTGGTGCTATGACAACAATGCCCCTGTGAATTCCATTCCACGCAAAATGTAAATTGGGGTGTGATGATTGGTACCGAGCTACAGCTTATAGAGAACTAGGTTGCATCATTGACCCTAGACTATAGCTACATTATCATAGCATCTCATCATTTCATCATAGTACATATTCATTGTTATCATGCGGATTCACTTACACTTTGTTCGAGATTATTTACTTTTATTTCACATCGGTTGTCACAGAGATGCCTTCAAATACCCATCCCATTATACTCACATCACTTTGACATGGAGAATGCCTTGTCATCCCTATCATAATTTTAACATCATTGACTCAACATCGATAACATCGATGATGGCACCGAGACCTTTTAGGAGGACGAAGTTGCACCTACACCATCACGATCACTATTGATTCACGATAGGATCGACAATTTTATCACTCGCTTGGGACAAATCATACCATTGGGTAGAACTTATAGGCTTAGTCCTAATGAACCTATTTTCTTAATTCACCACAAGGATTCCATTATCATCATTGTCATTATTTTCATCATCATTATCATTTCGAGCACCATCCGCACCATCACATCTAATACACGATACTCATACACCGACTTGCACTGAGAAGCGTGCATGATTTGACACACCATTACCACCTACCACTAAGACTATAGACACTACACCATCTCATAGGTTTGAGGACCGTGAGAGTTCTAGGGCTATTGTTGCTAGACCGCCTACTACTCCTACACTTGAAACACGATTAGACCATCAACAGAACAAATAATAAGCACCTTTCTAGCTAATGTAATCTTTATCATTTATTATCTCTACGATAATCACCACCTTGTTTATTTCATTCCTTACTCCAATTGCCCAATTTTCCGCCATTTCACGACGATACATCACTACTTTACTAGGGGTTAGGCCAACTTTATTCTCGACCAATTAGTAGACTATTATTACTCGATAAGGTTCTCCTATGTATCCTACAAACCATCCAACAAATTTTATTCCAAATTATCCTCGCTACTATTTTATAAAATTATTTCACTTGATTTTATTTCAATTATTTTATCACCATCTCGTAAACGTTGTTTCATAAAGTTTTAAGCAAGTTGTTTTATTACCAACTTATCAATTGGTTTCACCATTTTATCAACTATTTAATATACTCAGCGTAAACGATTTTCATGTTACTCGAAAAATCATTGAGCCATTATCTTACAAAACAAAACGTTGAATACCATCTAAAACTTCGGAGGAACATAATACTATTTCAACAAAACAAGCATCACATCATTTGTCCTTAATTATACATGGCCTCGATCACCTATGTATAATTCAGAAGAATTATGTCATGAAAGTACAAGTATCATTTCAAATCTCCTAAAACAATTCTCATTTAAAAGTAAAGTTTTATAATCGATAAATCGTGCATAAACATTTCTTTTGTTAACACTCTAAAGGTGCTTACGCCATTTATCTCTCACTCAACCGATAAGTTAGGATTTGACGAGTGACATTTTAGGAAAGACTTCCTATACCATCTGTGAGGAGGATTTCGATACAAGAAAACAATGGAAGGATTTTGGAATTACCAACAAGGACTAGAACTAGGTGGTAGGATGATTCAAAACCCAACAAAATCTTAAGACATCACGAGACCTTCCGAACCACTATTTTGGGTTAGAATCCAAACTCTATCATTCCAAAAGTATTAGTTAGACCGAGTTACTTAGATTTAGTACGGCGAATACCCACGAAGCAACATTATAGGGATATACCAAGTTTTCTAACCGAGATCAGAGAACATTCTCATAAGCATGGCCTCAACAATAGTGAACTTCCCTACAATGAGTTTCCTTAAAGGAAAATTAAGTTAAACTAAGGTTATCGATATAAACTTCCCTAAGGCATTGTGTCCTCTAGAAATTCCAAGTAACCTCACCTCTATATCAAGAGATGTCACAGTTTGAACATGTCGGACAATCAATGACTCTCATCTACAAGTGAAGCTAGAATGTATATTCTTCGACATAGTATAAGCGGATATCTATTTTCTTGCTAGCATGGTAACAATATTAGTGATGAACTACTTTTGGAAGCACTCAATATCGGAACAAATCTTGGAAGCCAACCACATTAGACACATCATACAACGCCGAAGTTAGCTAATGGTAGCGTAGTTAGCACCAACACCATTGTTCGCGGTTGCACATTCAATTTTCTTAATCATCCTTCAACATAGACCTCATGCCCGTAGAGCTTGGTAGTTTTGACGTCGCATCGGCATGGATTGGTTATCTAAGCATCGCGCAAGATCATTTGTGATGAGAAAGTTGTTCATCTTCCCTACAATGGCGAAACTTTGATTATTCGGGGAACGGTGGAACTCGAATTAGTATCATATCGAGTATCAAACGGAGAAGTACATTAAGAAAGGTTGTCTTGCTTTCTTAGCTCATGTAACCGAGAAAAGTCGGAGGAGAAGCGACTTGAAGATGTTCCTATTGTCCGTGAATTTTCTCAAGTATTTCCCGAGGATTTACCGGACTTCCACCGCACGACAAGTAGAGTTTCATATTGACTTAGTGCCCGGAGTCGCACCGATCACGCGAGCACCGCACTGCCTAGCGCCATCCGAAATGCAAGAGTTGTCTAATCAATTGCAAGAGCTTCTAGACAAAGGATTCATTAGGCCGAGTTCCTCGCCTGGGAGCACCGGTCTTGTTTGTGAAGAAGAAGGATGGATCCTTCCGAATGTGCATAGATTATCGAGAATTGAACAAGTTAACGGTGAAGAATCGTTACCCACCCCCGTAATTGATGACTTGTTCGATCGCCGCAAGGTTCAAGTATTTATTCCAAGATTGATCTTCGCTCGGGTTATCATCGCCGAGTTCGGAAGAGGATATTCAAAACAAGATTTAGAACACGCTACGGTCATTACGAGTTTCAAGTGATGCCGCTTGATTGACTAATGCACCGCGTATTCATGGATCTCATGAATAGAGTTTGTAAACGTATTTGGACAAGTTTGTTATAGTGTTCATCGACGACATCTTGATCTACTCCAAGAGCAAAGAAGAGCACGAAGAGCATTTAAGGACGATTTTAAGGCTACTCAAGAATGAGAAGTTGTATGCCAAGTTTTCAAGTGTGATTTTGGAACCACAAAGTGCAATTTCTTGGTCACATCATTGATAGTCAAGGACTACAAGTTGATCCCGCAAAGATTGAAGCCGTGAAAGATTGGGCTACTCCAACGAATCCTACGGAAATTGACAATTTCTAGGACTAGCCGGTATTACCGAAGGTTCATCAAGGTTTTTCAAGATAGCGAGACCTTTGACCAAGTTGACACGAAAAACAAGAAGTACGAGTGGGAAAGAAACAAGAAACTGCTTTTCAGCTTGTTGAAGCAAAACTTTGCAAATATACCGATTTTGGCACTACCAAGGCATTGAGAACTTTGTTGTATATTGCGACGCTCGCATAAAGGACTTGGGGCTGTTTTAATGCAAAATGAGAAGGTGATAGCGATGCTTCTCGACAACTTAAGACTCATGAGAAGAATTACACAACTCATGATCTCGAGTTAGAGCCGTAGTTTTGCGCTCAAGATTTGGAGACACTACCTTTATGGTACCAAGTGCACAAAGTTTATCGACCACAAGAGTTTGCAATATATACTTGATCAAAAGGAGCTTAATATGAGGCAACGCTGTTGGTTGGAGTTACTCAATGACTATGATTGTGAAATCAAGTATCACCCGAAAAGCCAATGTTGTGGCCGATGCTCTTAGTCGGAAAGAGAGGCCTAAACCTTTAAGAGTTCGATCATTGGGAATGACGATTATTTCTCCTTTACCATCGAAAATCCATGAAGCACAAGTCGAAGCACTTAAGGAGGAAAACCGACCAAGTGAAAAGCTTTATGGTATGCCCGAAAGCGCAAATGGTTTTGTGAAGAGAGCGATGGAGTACTATGTTTCAAGGATAGAATGCGGTTCCATTGTATGGCGGAATACGAGAATTGATTATGCATGAGTCGCATAAGTCAAAGTATTCTATTCATCCAGATCGGATAAGATGTATCAAGATCTTAAGAAGCTTTATTGGTGGCCGAACATGAAAGCGGAGATTGCCACGACGTTAGCAAATGTCTTACCCGCTAAGGTAAAAGTCGAATATCGAAGCCTTCGTGTTTACTCCAACAACCGGAAATTCCTCAATGGAAATGGGAACGACACAATGGACTTTGTTACGAAACTTCCTAAGACATCGGAGGTTACGACGCTATTTGGGTAATTGTTGATCGCCTTACCAAGTCACCCATTTCATACCGATTAGAGACTTATTCCATGGAGCAACTCACTAGACTTTATGTCAAGGAAATAGTCTCGAGGCACGGAGCACCAATTTCTATCATTTCCGATGAGATAGTCGATTCACTTCAAACTTCGGAATTCATTGCAAGATTCATTCGAACCGATTAGAGATGAGCACAAGATATCACCCACAAACCGACGGTCAAAGTGAAAGGACCATTCAAACATTAGAAGACATGCCGAGGGCATGTGTGATTGATTTTGGAAATGGTTGGGCTAACCATTTGCCATTGATTGAATTCTCGTACAACAATAGTTATCACACCAAGATCAAGATGGCACCATTCGAGGCACTCTATGGTCGAAAGTGCCGATCACCGCTTGTTGGGCCGAGGTAGGAGACGACAACTCATCGCCCGTAAATGGTACGGAAACCACCGAAAAGATCGCTCAAATTGTGATCGACTTAGAACCGCAAGGAGTCGATGTAAAAGTTATGCGGATGTTAGACGCAAGGATTTGGAATTTCAAGTGGGTGACAAAGTTATGTTGAAAGTATCGCTTGGAAGGGCGTGGTACGCTTTGGAAAGCGTGGGAAGTTAAACCCGAGATACATTGGACCATTCAAGATTTTGAGCCGAGTTGGTCCGTAGCTTATCGCCTTGATCTTCCGTCGAACTCAGTCATGTGCACAACACGCTTCATGTTTCTAACTTGAAGAAGTGTCTTTCGATTTAATCGCCGTTATTCCATTGGACGAAGTTCATATTGACGACAAACTCAACTTTGTGGAAGAACTCAGAGAAATCATGGACCGCGAGGTCAAGCAGTTGAAACAGAGTCGTATTCCTATTGTGAAAGTTCGTTGGAATTCTCGACGAGGTCCCGAGTTTACTTGGGAACGGAAGACCGGATGCGACGCAAGTATCCACATCTTTTCGCCGACACCGTTAGACCTAATAACGATTGAATTGTGGACCGAATTCCTTTTGATGGGCGAATGTGACAATCCGTACTTTCGTGTCATTTCTACACCGCTCATGTCTCATTATTTCAACATTTTAGTAAACTTGGTTTACTTGTTTCAAATTGCAGAACCTTGAGGTTTAGCGGCTAATTCATGATCATGACATCACGTACATTTCATATGGACTATGATTAGTCTACATTTCATTGACATCATGTGCATCTCATTAGTTCATTCACGACATTTCATTTCACCTTTCAACGCGTAATTTTTATATTTAATAATTTTTATCGCGTGAGTTTTTATTTTGAATATTTAACCCGTTACTTTCAAAATGATCCCGAGGTATTTTTAAACTTACATTTAGTTTATAAAACTATATTTTTAGTTTTCCTAGTGTTTCAAATTTATTTGGTATTTTAATCGTTAAAGTTTAATTATTACGCGTTTTCTTAAAAATTGTACGATAATTATTTTATCACCCAATTTTCACAAGGAAAGTATTTTTACAATTTTATCATCTCAATACAATCTATTTTGATCTATTAAAACTTACTTGTACCAAAATTTTCCATTTACCTTTACTTGTACAAATTACTTACATTTTACTTACACTTTCTACAAATTATCAAAGATATATTACAAGTACAAGATTTAAAAAAAAAATAAATATATTTGAGAACATAGTCCCCAAAAATACGCCATGGGAGGGTTGTATTAATAGTGTATGGTTTTTGTTGATTTGCTTGATTTCACTCAATCATAAAAGTCTTCTACTACTACAAATTATTCATTCATTTATTCACATAGTTAAGTGTTAAAAAAAATATCTCTTCTTCTTGGCTCTCAAGAACCGCCACTCATCAAGAGGTGCCAAGGGATCAAGATTTTTGCAAGATCAAGTGTGTTTACAACCTAGTTTATATCCTTTATATGGTTTTGAAATAAAACCAAGGATATTTAAGTTAATCCTTGTTACTTACACCTCTTCATTTTCACTAGTAAGCATATTCTTATCATTTTATGTTTCCTTTTCATTTTCATATGTTTCTTTTCATTTTTGGAGCTTATATGCATGTTATGTGATTTATACCATTTATTTCATGATTTTAGAGTTATATATACAATATGGTCATCCTATAATTACTCCCATGGTATTCTTTGGTCTTGATGGTGATTAGGAACCCATGACACCCTAAGAAGGTGTATGGTAGGATTAGATTAGCTTTGGAGTTGATTTGAAGGGATTAGAATAGGTTTTGTCCGAGAAAACTATTTTCGATAACTATATTTTACGTTCTGTCCTTAATTCGGATTTCTGGAAAACCCACAGTTGGTACGACATTTTGGCCTTGATATTTAGAAAATATACTTTAAAACGAATCCGTGGCCTTTTGAACGGATAAAACGGAGTTATAACGGCCGTGGTGAATTTTTAAAGTTTGACGACTTAAACGTATTATTTTCGAAAATTCAGCTTGCTGTTTTACATATTTCGGGTCAAAACGAGCCTTAAGCTTCACAAATTATTTCGACTTCTCAAAAATATATTAGTTTACTTCGATACGGTTAAGGACATATTTTACGAGAAAACGGATTTAAAACGACAAAGATATGCACGCTTTCATAAAGTTGCCGTAAATATTATTTTCTCAAAACTATATTATTTTTACGTTACAAGTATTTCATTAGCTATAAGGGCTATGTTTATGCGCTTTTAACCATGATGTGAAACTTTTATAACGAAGTGTCTTCTAGTAAAATCAAGTTCATCGCCATATTTTTCAAAACAAAAGCCGCTTTGTCAAGCGGAGTCATAGTAAATTATTTACGGATGTTCAAACATTGGTCAAACTTATTTTCTCGCACACAATTAGCAAAACCACCATCTTTAGCCTTTGATATCTTTATGATCGAGACCTTTTGAACGAAAACTCCTGAACTGAAACTTCTAGATATCGATACAAACTTTCCAAAACCGCCGAGTTCGTTTCTCTAACGATCGACGACACCGCTTTACGACTACTTTTCCGAGCCATTTTTGTTGATTTCATGATTTTTCCGACGACATTGTTTTGCGACGAAAATGGTAATTTCACCAAAATCATTATAAAACCATTGTAGGATGACATTTTGACGAAAAACATGTAAAGTCATTTTTGAAGGGTCAAGACGTCAAAAGAGTATTTTTCGACGACGAGTAATATTTTCAAAACCCGTAAATGGTATAAATAACATACGGTGCATGCATAACATTACATTGCAACTCATGACATATCATATCATTGATAATAGGTCCCGTTGACGATTACATTAAACCTCGTGTACTCACTTTTGCCGTTATTCCGCTTTATCCAAGTGAGTTTTCATAGCCCCGCTTTACATGCTTTCGATTATTTTCAAACCCACGGGAGAATACATTGCACTACATTTTTTTTTTTGTACGATACCAAGTATGCTAAATTCATTACATTGCTTAAGTTACCACATATGCCAATTTGAAAGTCCCCATTACTTGAACATGAACCGTTAATCTTTGAAGCGAGGATGAGTGGATAGATCTATCGAGGGTGACGCCCATCCGGTTGGTGAATCCCAACCAGTGCAAACGGATGCATTTCATTTGATGGTATTACGGAGTTGTCTCGCAAACACTCAGGGGCATACATTATTGAATGCCTAGTTTCGGGGTCATGGGCTTAGAGCAATTGTAACATTATTTTTACGTGACTTGATTGTCATGCATGGTCTATACTTGTGTAGTCGTATAAAACATTTACATAAACCTATGATTTCTCACCAACATTATTGTTGACGCTTTTAGCAATGTATTTTCGTGTAATCGAGGCATTCATCATGACATGGTTTAGGGACCTACATTTTGAGTCACAAGGCCGACTTACATTATGTACATTATGGCACTTATTTCAAAACATCGCTTGATTTGTAACATATTTGTATTTTTTTGCAAACTTTGTAAACCTTTTGGGACCGATGTTGTACTGATTGTTTTTATGAAATATCCAACGATGTGTTTTTAAACGACACTTTAGGTCGCTCAATATAACTGTGATGTGGTGCTATGACAACAATGCCCCTGTGAATTCCATTCCACCGCAAAATGTAAATTGGGGTGTGAATGTTTTCAAGGCTACTTCTAGATCGTAATCACGTAATTGACCAACAGAGAATGCAGTTATGACCCAAACCTTCCACATAGTAAACTCTAGAGATGACACTATCACCAACAACGTAATCTCCATAACCCATAATAGCACCGAAATGATCATTACCGAATCTAATAGTCCGATGAACTTGCTCACGAAGTTCATGAGCATGACCGGTCTCCAAATATATGCTTGAACAACTGAGTCCGTGTACCACGTAACGATTTGAACGATCCGCGGCTGAACATGCACAAGAATGGATAATCGGATAATTGGGATCCCCATGCAAGAATGGGTTCCATTTGGTTAGTAACAATGTTTGGAACACCCACATCGTAAATAGAAGCATTCATATCGAAGTGAGGCAATGGAATCGTTGTGAATAGATGCAACTAGTGTCTCAGATTAGCCCTGTCACAGTGTGATCACTTCTTAAGGAATAGTTCTACCAAGAGGCATCCATTTACTAGTGGGCATTATCCGATTAGTCTTATGACCAATGTATCCAATAAAAGCCTATTTTACTTAATGTTCTTCCCGTAGGTTTCACTGTTTTCTAACTTTCTTTCGTTTTGCCTTTTAGCCTTTTTAGCATGAATTTTAGCATTAACAATATTAACTGGACAATTAACATTATTAGGCGTAACATTAACACCACATTCATGATTAGAAATGTAATTCAAGCGACATTAGTACAAGGTTTGCAAATAGTATTAGAATTAATTAATTACAAGACGCCTATGGCTAATACTAGAATCAACACGATTCGCTTTATTCGATTCAAGCTTAAAGTTCCTAGATTGTTCTTCTACTCTTTTCCAAAGGCACATTCTTAGCTTGGTCCTATCATTCCTTGTATTGTCTTGAGACTTTGACCGCTCCCTTTAATTTCACCGATTACTCCACAGTAGAGGAATGGGAACATTAGTTGGTTTAACTACTCTTTGCATCACCGCTTAGATGTCTTTGGGATCTGAACTACATGCAGGTGCACTACGGTTCACATTCTTAAAACTAGAGGTACTGAGATTTGTACTCCTAGAAGGCACACTTGAGTTCTCTTTCTTAGCATTGACAGATCTAGAATCTGAACTACTTAAAGGCACACTACGGTTCACATTCAAAACATTGGGAATCGAGTGCATATCATACTTGGCATTAGGCATCGAGCATGGAATCAAAGGGTTAACTCTCTCACCTAATGACTTTGGGCATATTGTGATCAAGCATTCTAAGATTTCTTGAGATCGTTTGGCATATAAGCATGCATGTCCAATTGCATTATCATGAGGTTTCTCTAACTTATCCTCTTCAACAATCTCACGCAGACATTCTAGGCAATCCTTAAGGGATGAGAAGTATGTTTGAATAGCAAGTTTGTTGTTCCTTAGATGAGGAGGGACATAAGTCACGCACAAAGCATATTTATTACAAGAGTGAACCTTTGATCCACCATTCTCCCATTGGTCATTGGCATTTTCCCTTTACCGACTCTTCGATTCTCAATTTCCTTTTGCAATGAAGCTATTTGTTCGTTGTTTTGTTACTGAGTGACTTTAATTGATTCAAATAACTCATTGAAATGACGTTTAACCTTTTCATTTTCTTCTAGAAAACTTTTGTTTTCCTTTGTAAAGCATTTACTAGGTTTTGAAGATGAAACGCTTGAGAATTCCGAGAATCTAAAGGAGGAGGCATTTGGGAGCTCGCTATATTGTTCGTTTGACCCTTTAATTGAGAGATTTGGGCTTTCAACTTTCGATCGTGTTACATCGAGCTTGAATCTGTTCATCACGCTTGTTAATTTGAAAACTCGCATCAAACTCGAGCATCCGATGATGTCTTGATATTTGAAGTTTTGACATTTTCTTTAAGATGTTGATATTTCAGTTGTAAATTAAAATGCTCAACTTCTAGTTTAGAAAAATGTTTAACCAAATTGTCGTGATCATCCAGCTCAATTTTCTCGTTTAGTTTAGAATTAGTTTTTTCAAGCTCAATGACACGATCATGAGAGACTTTCAGGGCAAGAGATAGTTCATGAAATTGGGAAACATTAATAGAGCAATTTGAAGCAGTGAAAAAAATATCTTGAGCAATACATTCAGTAATAAGAGTCTCATTTAAGGTATGCAAGTTCTTCCTCTCAATCTCATTATATTTTAGTGCACGCTCATAATCACTAACTTCAACTACCATTGCATCAAATTCCTTTTCCATTCCCTTGATATCAGTTTCTACCCCCTTTTTAAGACTCTCAAAGTGATCTTTCAGAAGTTTAAAGAAAGGCATGACCTCAGTTAAATAACATTCTTTCATTTGTTCAAAACCCCTTTCTCCTTCGCTTATACCAACATGGGTGTGATCCTTTTCTTGCAAGTTTTCTCAAAATCAACAAATAGTTGAAATATAACGACATAATTAATGTCTTGCTTTTGGTGGCAATTGTTCTAGGTACAAGATGCATTGGTGTATTAGGAGGATACACATCGCTTCTAGGCATTTTCCAAAGGGAGGGTTTGTTTCAACAATATTTTCCGCCGCTTATCTAAATCCTTTTTCCGTAAGACTTGTTCGGGAGTCAACAATGTCTCGAGGCTTAAACTTGTTCAAGGAAATCCAGTTTTCCTTCTTGTAGTCATGAGGAGTGATAATTATATTTTTCTCTTTGCATTTGGGATCATTTTGTTTCTTATTCAATTTTTCCCTAGTGATTTCATTTGACTTCTTATCTTCCTCGGTGCACTCAACGCAACTAGGTTTCGCCTAGGCTTAAGGATTTCATTACCATCATAAAGCACCTTATGAGCATTTCTAGCCTTTTAATTACCTCCGGATTTGGTTCCTCAACAAGGGAATGCTATGCTTATCGCTTAAGACACGATGTTTAGTGACCATGTGAGCAATCAATGGTGTTTCCTTGTATGTACAACTTGTTTTCAAGTTTGTTTTCAAAGTTTCAGATTAGAAAATCTCTCAAGAGTTTTGATTCCTTTGCATTAAATTCTTGCTTAAGCATTTTCACATTTTCTTGAAGTTCTTGTTTTGCTTAATGTTTTAGAAAGTTTTTCTTGCAAGGAATTTAATTCTTGTTTCAATACTTCTTCTCTAAACTTACTTTTCTAATTACCGCACGCACTTGGTCATCCATTTCCGCTCACGAGTGGTCAACTCAAATTTAGCACGTTGTTCATAAATAGCAACACGCTCTTTATAGGCATTTAGTTCGAGAATTACGAATCGCTGTAAGTACATGCGGTGTATTCATCAAAACATAGTCATTGTTGATCGTAGAAGATGCATCACTTGGTACAACTTCACTTTCACTTTGTTTCACATATTGATCATATGGGACAAGATTGATATTACCCATATTTTCAATATTTGATTCAATAGTTTCATTGATTGTACTTTGTCATGCATCCGCTGTACATCAAGATCATCGTATAGTTTTAATACCTCCGAGATGAGCTTGTCATGGATGGGCCACTAGTGGTGAAGAAGAGACCTTGGGAGAAACCATTGGAGAAATGCTAGCCATAAAATTGTGTGTGCAGAGGTCCATCATCCACATCGTAGTCGTATGCATCATAGTCGGCGACTTGAAAGGCATTCGATGATTGTGACCTATCTCCCGAATAGGCCGCTCATCCACATCTCGCATCATAGGTCTTGGCATTGCCCTCAAAGAAGAAACAAAGAATTCCTCTTCATCCAAAGCAAGACCATTGTCCCGAGCTTGTGCGGTGAAAGATCTTATCTCTCAAGTAATCGCGATTCATGGACGCTTTGGAGATGTGCGCCTTGCAATGTGTCCTCACCACCACAGCTTATAACATTTGATTGGCTTAGCTTGACCTTGGTTGCCATTCCTTCCTCGATTCGTTTGCCAACATAACCTCTCCAGCCCACCTCTTCCCCGATCAAACTGCTTTCCTGAATCGTTGCACCACGATCCTTCCATCTTTAACAAAGGCTTGATTGTGTGGGTTAGATGTCGTTCTAAGGTTGTTGTTGGTTTGTGGGAGAGAATTCATGTTTTGACTAATGAGTAGAGCTAGTTGATTAATGAAGTTACCCACGTGTGCATCAAAGATCGCTTGTTTGAACATAGGATCGGGAATGAGTTTGTGATTACCATTACCCAAGGGTATGACTTGTGATGCTTTGGTTGTGATTCCGATGTTTGAGTAGAAAGTCGTTGAGTCATTAGACGAGCTTGTCTCTCCCTGGTTGGTTTTGAACCGATTGAGAATCAATTTTTCAAACATAGCATGTCTCTCATTCAAGGAGGAAGGCATAGAGTTGCTCATAGTTTGTATTCTTCAATCCTTTAGTGAGCTTCACAATGGTGACAAACTTGTGCCATTCGGGATTCATGTTGTTCACAAATTTTGAGTTCAAATTAATGTTAGGCATAGTCATTCGATGTTCCTCATTTCATTCACTAACTTATGAAATCTCACATAGTACTCATAGACATTCTCATCCGGTTTCATCTTGAAGTGCTCAAATTGCCATAGAGTTGGGATTCTCTGCCTTCCATAGGTAATTCAACCCGAGAGAAGCATCTTAACATTATCCCAAACCGCCTTTGCATCGCAGTTATGATTGATCGCCTTGTAGATGTCTTTAGGAAGACCTTGAAGAACAATGTTTGAAGCCCCGATATCTCGTGATCGAATCTCTTTTATCCTTATCATCAAGCTCATCATACATCTTAGGTCCGCCCATTCCGTAAACAGAGTACCATCTTCATTAGTATCAAGTATGTCTCTAGTCGCCTCAACTCGATATGGTCCTTCATCAATGGATTTGAGAATGTTGACACCATTTTCCTTTCCAAGGCAATACAATCTGATTCGTTGAGCCAAAGAATCGTAGTCGCCTGGCAAGCATGGGTGGATTTAGTATCCGAGCCACCGCTTGAACATCCTCGACAGCAGGTGGAGATGATAGTAGGAACGTTGGTAGACATGTTAATGTATTATACGGGATTTTATAACTCTATGATTAAACCGAAATAGATTCTTTCACGGATTTTACTAAATCAAGAGAAAACCGTAAACAATTACTCAAGTCGCTAGAAGATAATGCACTAAGTCGCTAACACTTAATTAAGCTACACCACTAAGTCGCTCATACCCCAAGTCGCTAGTCAAATGCAAGTCGCTAAGTAGTAACTCGCTAAGCCTCAAGTCGCTAGCAAAATTTTGACAAAGAATTGCTACTCAAGTCGCTAAAGATACAAGTCGCTAAAGAGCAACTCGCTACCGACCAAGTCGCTATCACCAAGTCGCTACCCATAGTGGAGAGTCCACTACTTTTATCAGTAAATCGCTAGATCTAAGTCGCTAGGTCTAAAATCAGAATCGCTAAAATTTGTAAAGCAAGTCGCTACGAAGAAACTAATCCAGTGAGTTAAGTCGCTAGCAAGAGAAAACCACATAAACATACCTTTTCAATCCAAAACAACCCAACCAAGATGATTTAAGCTACCAACCGAAAACCTACACACTTGTGATGATTCTAAACATAAAAGTACTAACAAAATCCAAACTTTAACACGAGAAATCAACCAAATGATGCAAAACCACTAAACTTTTTCAAACTCAAAACCACCTAAAACCACTAGAAATCCAAAGATGTGCAAGATATGATCTAACCATGGCTCTTGATACCAATTGTAGGATATTAGTTTTCACATACACATCAAACCATAACAACAAGGTGGCGTATAAGTGGAATTCTAGAGAGAAAGTTAGAGGTTTAGGGAACTTAGTGAGAAAGTGAAAGATATTATTATGAGCTCCAACTCTACCTGGGAGGTAGAGAGTATTTATAGTCTTACATAAATCGCCACACATCGGGTCATGGATCGGGCATACAAGAGGTAAAGACCCGTCCAGTCCTCCACGGTGTTACTTAACTAAATACTACTTAACTTAAAAGAACTACGACTACGAGCTTTCTAACGATTACATATACTTGAGGTGACCGACTTTTAATACCGAATTTCTAATTCCTAACACCGATTCTCGAACTTCAACACGCCCATTGTTAACAACAACCTTAATTCCTTGTGTTTGATGAGGTACGAATGCGATTGTTGGATTTTTTGAATATCGGCCGGGCTCTAGCAATCATGACAAACCCTTGTTGCAATGCATCGAAAGCTTCGCATCCTCATTAGATTCATTGTAAAGTGCTTGATCATTGTTGTTGTTGTATGGAACCAATTGAGTTTCTTGAGATTGTTGCGTGACGGATCATATGGTGTAATTGTAGCAATTGGTTGTGGAGGATTTGTGAAGACAGCTTGCAAAGTAGGGAATTGAGGATAACACGCTTGAGCCCACAAAGCTAGAGCTTGATTATCCGGAAGTGAAGGCGGTTGTGGATTCCACGGATAATCCGTTCTTTGTCAACTTCCTTTTGGTGGGGCTTCAAATAGTCGTACAATAATCCGTATGTAGCATGATGAAGATTCTTTGCTTGACGGATGAAAATGACATACTTTTCCAATTAGGACCAAGACTACTAAGGAACTTAGTGTTGACTGCAATTTTGGCATAATGATGTTATGTTTTCCAAGTCATTGATGATGTTTGAGAATCGATGATGATATGACTTTAGGGTCTCCCCGGTTCAATCATGAAGTGTTCATATGCTAAGTAGATTTTGGATTCCATGTCTTCTTGATTGAGTTATGTGCCTTCCATGAGTAGATGAATATGCTCCCACATTGCTTTAGCGATCTTACGAGCATCAACACTACGAAGTATCGGATTGGGTAATCCCAAAGGATATATTGCATTGCAAGTTCATCGCCTTCCATGTGTAGAAGTTGGTCAAGAGTGAGTTCATTAAGACTAACAACGTTGGTGACATCATCTCTTGGTGGATTAGCATTCGGATCTCCGGCACATTGACGGAGAGGCATCCAAAAGGACCTTCAAAGATGACCTTCTTCAAGAACTTTCCATGTGGCTTCTTTAAATCACAAAACCTAAAGAACCTTATCACCCATTGATCGTAGTTTCAGAGGAGCATTGGAGGTATATCATGATCCAAATCATGAATGGATTGTTGGCTACTTAAAGCTTCACACATCTTTGCAAACCAAGACGGTTCCTTCATAGCATACTTGGATGGATGCTGATTTTGAAAGTTTGTGTAGGGTTGTACTTGAAGACTAGGTGGTGGTTGAATCATTTGTGGTTGAATTGCTCCTCGAGGAAATTGTTGTTGTTGATAGAATTATTGTTGTTGATAGAGTTGTTGTTGTTGTTGTTGTTGAGGATACATATGAGGAAAGTAGCTAGAGTATGGTGGTTGAGACATTTTGAAACTTGTGTTGATGATGGATCGTTGTAGTCGAATGAAACTTTGTTGATGTAGTATCCTTATGCGAAAACCAAATTATGCAAAGAAAATACCTTATGCGAGAAAACCACCTCACGCCTAAAACTAGAGCTTACGCTGTATGTGTAGCTTACGCGTGACTTGAGGAAAATCTTAGCTTAGGCGTAAACTAAAAGGCTTAGTAGTAGAATGCTTATCGTAAGACAAGGCTTAGGCATAAGAAAATGCTTAGCGTAAAGAATTCTATCGTAAGTGATTAGCTTAGGCGTAAAACTAGGTTTTGCCCAAAATCCTTTACACTTATTCCGATGTAAAAGATATCCAAAGTCAAGTGTTTTAGGCTTATCAAAGCAAGAAAACACCGAGTAAACCAATAACAAGATCAAGATCAAACCTTGACGAGCTTACGATAGACTTTGAATCCTTACGAGTAAAACTAGGGTTTTACTATGCGTAGGATGAACCAAGCTTTAAACCGATTTTTCTACCCAAAAGTGTTTCTAAACCAGATTTTTATGATGAAAAGCTTCAATATCACCAAAATAACACAAAGTGTGAAACTTGATGATCCAAAACACTTATTCACCCACGTAGAAAAGACTACACCGAATGAAACCAAGCTTAAAACTAATGAAATACACGTAAAGTTTCAAACTGCTTGCCAAAAACTTAAACTTTATCACCAAATAACCTTTAAAGTACAAGAATCTTGAGTTTTAAAGCGTAAAATTAAAGCTTTTAAGCGTTTGAATGTTTTAGAATGAGAAACCCACAGTATGCTTTATAAATTCAAAAACAAAATGTTTCACCCAACTAAATGGCGAATGATACCACCGTTAGGTTCCCATGTTTGCAACACAAGCACCAATATAAGAAATAAGAGATAAGAAGTGATCGGTTGAATAAAACAATACACACAATACGAATGACTAATAACCTTTATGCGAGGAATGATATTGAATGAACAACCAACTCTCAAATGAGAGTTACAAGACTATTTTATAGGGAAGGAGCTAGGCAACACATTTAGTCCCTTCATTTCCTTATTGGGCTTATGCATAGGCTCAAGGGCTTTCTACATGAGCATTGCCTTAATTACTAACATAAAAGCCTTAATTAAGCTAACTATTACATATTGATTACTAACACTGAGAAATGGTTTAGAGTGATTCCAACGATGTTAAAAGTCACCCATGATTTAAAGGATGCATTTTATTTATATGATGCTAGACACTGTAATATAGTAATGACCTTGAAGAAGTTCCCACTATAACTATTTTGGGGTATGTGAAGGAATGATTCAATTTCTTGAAAAATTCAATGTTAAAACCGAAAATATGTCGGCATCTACTAAACCTTTGTCTCATTTGGTTTTTTGGTGAGATTCTTGATGTAGACAATCATATTCGTAAGTGGCAATCAAAACCCACTTATAAGATTATGGCGTCTATAATGAAACAAAAATAAGATGATTATTGGGGAAAATTGGAGAAATAAATGATTTTATGTATTTTGCGGTTTTGTTAGATCCTACCAAGAAGTGTCACTTACTTGCTCATGGTTTTAGAAAATTATTAGTTATGGTATAACCAAGGAAAAACTATGAGCAACAAATAACTTGAGAGCAAGATTGAGAATATGATTGAAGAGGTTAAGACTAAAATGGGAGAGTTGTTTGGCACATATAAAGAAAGGTTTGATTCTTAACGTCAATTCGGGTATGGGTGAGCACAAGGAATCAAGCTACATCTCCTAATCATGAAGATAAAGATTTCTTTAATGATTATTATAATGTTGATGCACACCACTCATATGAAAGCTGAAATGAGTTAGATAGGTACCTTAAAGAGCGGAAGGTTGAATTACGTAAAGGTCAATGTCTTGACATTCTTCAAGGGTGGAAGGTAAATGGTCCTCGTTTCCCGATTGTTGCCAAAATGGCTAGAGGTAATAACAAGTTCTTTTATACGAACATTACATTATTATAATAAATAATGGGTGTGAATCTTACTTGAACTAGATTGTTCAGTTTCAAATAATACTTTTTTTATTTACATATTATGCATTAACTATTTTATACTTTTTGTTTGTGTTAGATATCTTGGAAATTCAAATCTCAACTGTGGCATTTGAAGCGGCATTTAGTACGGGTAGACGTTTACTAGAAGCTTATAGGACTCGCTTGTCAACACCAATTGTTGAAGCTTTGATTTGCACCCAAGATTAGGTGAGAAAGTCGAGAACGCAAATTAATTGAGATGATGTTGAAGATCTTATTAAAGATGATGAGATTGTCAAGGATATGGAAGAAAAAATAGAGAAACTAATCAGATGAGACAAAGAGAAACAAATTATGGAACTATAAACGGTCTTAGTTATTTTGATGGACAAAGTTTTAAGTTATTTTTTTTTCAGGATAGTTATGCATTATTGTTTTGTTAAAAATATGAACAAGTTAAACTATAAAATAATTGTTTATTTGAGTTTATGGTTTAGTTATTAATTGTTATTTGTTTAAACGTAGATGGTTGCAAGTTCTTAAAAACTTTAATTATATGTGTTTTTAATTAGCTTAATTCATTGATGCTTGAGATTATATTTTCCTATCAGAAAAGCGGTTCCTATCCGGGTAGACCTAAAGAGCGTAACCGGAACCAAAAACTATATTTGGTTCGGTTCTCGCTTCCCACTTTTCAAAAAATCGCCTCTAGGATCCACGGTTCGGTTTCGGTTCCAACCATGCTCGTCCCTAGTTTTGTGTGTGTTAGAGAAGGTTTATGAGAGGATGTGTGTGAAATTTGAATTCAAAAGGGTTGTGTGTGAGAGTAGAGAGTTGGAGAAAAGAGTGAATAGGTAATGGATGTTAGGAATTAGAAATTCCATAGTGAAGAGTCGGTCACCCCAAATATAATCTAGCATAAGTTAGCTCGTAGACATTTCGTTATTTATCGTTTTATTAGTTAGTTATTTAGTTTAGAGCAACACCGTGGAGGACGGACGGTCTTTACCCACCGTATGCCCGATCCACAATCGAAGGAGGACGTTTAGTTTGTAACTATATATACCCTCTACCTCCCAGGTGTAGGTTGGACCTTTCAATCTAATATTTCTTTCTTTTGTTACTTTCTCTCTAGAAAGGCTCCCACTACTTTCTCTCTAAACTCTCTTGCCTAATTCAAACCATACTTTGATTTGTTATGTGTTTATGAAATCCAATATCTAACAATTGGTATCAAGAGCCATGGTTAGATCATATCTTGCACATCTTTGGATTTCTAGTGGTTTTTAGGTGGTTTTTTAGTTTGAAAAAGTTTAGTGGTTTATGCATCATTTGGTTGATCTCTTGTGTTAAAGCTTGGATTTTGTTAGTACTTTTATGTTTAGAATCATCACAAGTGTTTAGGTTTTCATTTGGCAAGCTTGAATCATCTTGGTTGGGTTGTTTTTGGATTGAAAAGTGATGTTTATGTTGTTTTTCATGCTAGCGACTTGACCTACGGAGTTGTTTCTTAGTAGCGACTTGCTTTGCAATTTTGTAGCGAGTTACGCTTTGGAGCTAGCGACTTAGGCCTAGCAACTATCAAAGACAAGTAGTGGACTCTCCACCACGGTAGCGACTTGGTGTTAGCGACTTGATCCAGAGCGAGTTGCTCTTTAGCGACTTGAATCTTTAGCGACTTGTCTCAGCTAATTCTCGCCAAAATTTTGCTAGCGACTTGAGGCTTAGCGAGTTACTACTTAGCGACTTGCCTTTTGTTTAGCGACTTGGGACTTTAGCGACTTGGTGGTATAGCTAATTAGTTGTTAGCGACTTGGTTCAAGAATTCCTAGCGACTTGGTTGATTTTTCCCGTCAAAACTTCAAACGGCCATAACTTTTGAACCAGAATTCCGTTTCAGCGTTCTACCCATCAAACGACCGTGAGAACGAGGAGAATGGCACGAACATTCTTGAGGTCTAAATCCGCCTCCGAACAGAAGTTATTGAGGTTTTAAGTTTTTAGACCTAAATTTCGTGAAAACGGCATAAACCAATCCGAATCACAACCAAACAACATCTCTCGCTAATCCTACAAACAATCATATGTCCTACCACTCAATTGTCTATCATTCCATTGGTCATTGCTTAACGGTTTGGTCTTGATTTTAGTAAAATCCCATGAAAGATTCTATTTCTCGGTTTGAATCATAGACTTGTAAACTCCGTGCATTCTACCACATCATGTCTTACTCTATCCGACCCAAAGATTTCGATGTGCTTAAATTGTATGATGATGTAGACAACCCCGAGAATATTAGCTACATCGAACGATTAAAGATGATTGAATCAATCAATGAGGATGTGATATCTCGGGTTCGGACTTTGAAAAGACCGAAATGCACCACCAATGCTACAAAATGCCATGCTAAAGGAATGTAACATCGAGCCCTTTCAACTACTTTATCAAGACCTCAAACTACTTTTATCTACAACTATGGATCGAACAAGCGGTGCTCTCCTTCGTCAGATTTTCCCATCTTGACAAGAACTGCACTACTCAACTTAGAACAACCGAGGTTTCAAATTACTAAAGAGAAGTTCTCAATTGATTTATCTAATGCACTTCTTCAAGTAATCTTCGATCAATTTCTACCATTTATCCGGGGAATATTCCTTAGATTTTGATGATGACATGATCGAATTTCATTCAAGAAACACACCGGAATGGAAATTCATGAGTTCGTAAACAACTTTATTCAACTTATTGGTAATATGGAAATATACATTAAGGAAGCCGCCAAGAGAATGACATGATGAATGAATTGAATGGGTGTCAAGTTATGTTATGTGAAGATTGTGATAGGTCGAGCAATGGATCACGAACTAATGAATGACGCCAAGCGTAAGCTCAATTGCAATGAAGGAGGATGAAGACAATTGTACCGATCTCAAAGACTGTAGTCGAAAAGGGTGAAACAGTTTACATGACAACTCCTAGTATTCATGTGGTGAATATCGATGACATATCTTCGATGATCGATGCCATGTGATGAGGTACCCTTAAGCTGCTCCACATAGTGCATCTACTAATGTTCAAACATACCGATCTTAATGTCAACATGATTCGATAAATGTTCCTTGGTTGAGGCCGAGTCTAATAATTTCAAAACATATGATATGGTTGATAAAAGGCTTTGATGAACTTTCAAACAAATTCTCAAAACTTGAAAACATTGCATTTCACTTGAAATTGCAATACGAGTAAAGAAGAAAGTTTTCAACTTAACAAACCATGTAAAAATCCGGAACTTCCGAATTCCGTGAACCTTTAAAATTAACACTTTGAAAGCTCACTTCAAGACAAAGAGTCAACTATCAACAATTTGAAGAAACACATTTCTAATACGCATGTGAAAAGTAATTTGGTTACAAGTAATTGATGTTAATACTATTGATGATATTCAAATGAGAAATGATGAATTAGCGGTTTGTGTGGCCAAATCACTAAAGGAAAATGAGTCTTTGAGAAAGCATCACATAGAACTAAGTGACTCACAAACAAGCTAGAACCGAGTCAATGGAACAAAACTCTTTGATAGCAAAATTGATGAACTCAAAGCTCAACTTGTGAAAAGAGTTTCGCTATTGTTGCCTTAAAAATGAGCTTAGGAAAACTGAGGAAAAGTGTGAACACTAAGTTTACAAAACCATCAACCTTGGGAAACCAGCTTCTCATCCCATTAGAAACCGGTCCATTGTTAGGCGACCTCTGCGTTTATATCCGAAAGACCAAAATTTTCAAAACACGGTTTGCCTCCCAAGTTGATGAGAAACAAGTTTTGTCAAAACCACCACTTCACCGAGTTGCCTAAGAATTATGCTTCTAGTTCCTCTAAACCTCAACAAGCATCTACTTCTACTCCCAAAGACCTCTAGGATTAGTTCGAAAACAGTGTCAAAATCAAGCATTAAAACCCATAACTCATATGATATGAA
This sequence comes from Chrysanthemum lavandulifolium, assembly GCA_022545495.1. NCBI lineage: Eukaryota > Viridiplantae > Streptophyta > Magnoliopsida > Asterales > Asteraceae > Chrysanthemum > Chrysanthemum lavandulifolium. Next base: position 106,182,699 of record CM040242.1, on the reverse strand, counting down.
TGACATGTGGAAGAACTATTATCTAGAAAAAGCTAGAAAAAAGGCACAGATTCGAAAAGACGGAATTTTAGGTGCAAGTCCTAGGGTGATGAATTCTACGAGATTTCAAGGCACTGCTAGTTGTTGTAAACCACTACCTAGGAACACTCAAAAGACTAGGGATTACGCGTGCAGATAAGAGTAGTTATTTGCATAAGAATGCTAAGCATGTAGAAAACAAAACTAGAAATTCGAGTCTTTTCCACATAAGAAACAGCTTCCTAATTCACATGCCAAGGTACTATCCACTAAGACCACTAACGCGACTAAGGTTCAACATGTTGTGAAACAATACAAACCAAAAACTTTGCCTAGATGGATACCAACTGCTAAATCTTTGGAAACTAGGAACAAGGATAAGTCTTCCACTATGTATAAGAAGCCTTACAATCCTAGACCTTTCCATAAGTGGATACCATCCGTAGAATGTTTAAGATGTTTGGACTTAGGTGGATTCCTACCGGAAGTCAAGTTTCGATGAAAAATCAAGGTTGACCGTGAAACCCCAAAGAGTTTGGATACTAATGTCACTAACCCATATATATGCAATCAAGCTTGTAACGTTAGTGCGGTACTCCTTACTCGAGTTCTTGATACTTGATCCTTCAATACATGGACCTGCTTAAAGTATGGATTACAAATGGATTGATATCTCATAACTCACGGGTTCAAGTTTCTCAACATTGATATTCAACCGGCTACGACGCCGCTCACATGATTCAGCCTCGTGATTCATCATTATGGTGTCCGCAGATAACACTTCGTGCCCGTTCCTCAAAGAAAAGAAAAGTGTACGCTTGAAGGCGCTTTATCTTCATAAAAGAGAAATCTTCATGTTTATGACCATTCTCATCAACATTCTTCATCAACATGCTTCATGCTTTTCCATGCGCTTGATCATCAAGTAAATCGGACTACTAATAATTACTCTTATTCCACTTGCTCAATATAATGAAGATGGCGACATCCTGTGCTAACTTTATGGGGAGAAGTGTGAATAGAATACATTTGAATGATAATCACTTGTTTAATCAAGAATGGCATCTCCATATGTAATTCTTGAGGGGAGAAGAAGTGTGAATTGTTTTGCATGGTTGATCGATATTTGAGAATATATGGTCAAACGGCTCCAACTCATGTAAGAACCGAGATTCTTCTTATCGGATCATCTTCACATGTAGTTTCTTCTAAGAGCCGTTGGTTGACATCTTCACAAGGGTGATATGATTAAATGACAAAGTGCTTCTAGTTGTTTGGTCGATTTCTTTGATGAACATCGCTCGTTCTTGTTTGATTGGGAGGATTTTAATTAAGGGATTTGCTATTTACAAGTTAACGGAATGCCTTTGGTCCGAAGAAGATGTTAACTGCTATTTCCCATTCGGACAATCTTGAAGAAGGTCGAGTCTATAGTCTAATCTACATTTCCTGCTACATGATTAGAAGACTAAAGACTAATTGCAATTGATGATCTAAAGACTTCTTCTTAATCCGGGCGAGAAGAACACTTGAAAATCTTCGCCGCTTATGGGAGAACACTAATTGGGGAGATTGAAAAGCCAAAATTTAATCACCAATTAGACTTGTTCATATTCCTTAGCAATGATTCATTGCTTGATTTTTTATGACACCTCCTACGCCTAATGCTTCAATTACTAAGGATTATTGGGATTCATTGTTTTCAAAGATATGTTTGATGAGTACTTCCAACCTCTAACGAATGTTGATCATCCAGATTCAAGCTCATGCTCCGGTTTCACCGACTCAACTATTTCACCATCTAAGAAGTACTTCTCGAAATTCTCAAGAAACCTTATCTCCGCCATTTCACAAGGCGTTGATAATGACTATCATGATATTGTAGTTGCACTAATGAATAATGATCCGCTCTTTGGTATTCCTTTGCCAAATCTTCACGGATTATTGTTCATGAATAATGATCCGCTTTGGTATTCCTTTGCCAAATCTTCACGGATTATTGTTCCTCTCATTGTGCACGCTATAAATCAACCACATGAACATTAAGGAAAAATGACTTCCTCATCCGCTAGAAGACATTTTTAGTAAATCTTCCGATCGCCTTCTACATATATACCTTGAGGAAGAATGCATTGATGTTGAGGAATCATTTGCTTCGTTCATTCATTGGGTCAATGTTCATCCGATTGAATGTTTATTCAAGTGTTGGACATTTGACACAAGTTGATTACTCAAGTTACTCTTTATCACTTATTTGAGGTTGAAGTTTACATTCGCAAAGGTGTATTCTTATTTGATAACTTGCTCGGGCTTAAGAATTTGAGTTGAAGTCTTGGGTTATCTAGTTACCAGCAATGAAAGTGGATGGTTGAAGACCCGTTAACTATCACTATTATGAGTTACTTTGTTTTACTCAAAGGTCACACGATATGTCGGTGTGGATAATCGCAAGAGGTGTTAATGACTCATACTTTGCTTGAGTAGTGAGTACTTAGAAATTTGCTTGAAGCATAAATTCTACAATCGCTCTTCCATTATTAAGTGCAAGCTAAAGATACAAATGTGGAAATCGACTTCGCTTTCAAGTTTGGTATATCGGGTATTCTTCATCGCTGGTCAATTCAAATTGTCTACATATGGGTTGATAAAGATAGTCGAGAGAGTTTCCAGCTGATTCTCACAGATTCTTTTGGGCTATTTGAGTTCTTCTCACAAGATTTCGAGTTTTGGGTATATTATGTTTTATCAACTGAGGTATCAAAACCAGTGAGGGGAAGGAGATATATATCTAAAAGCACAACGAGTACACATGATGAACTTAACACTTCTACCGATTGAAGTTATCCCGGAAAGACAATGGTCATAACCGTAGAGAAACTCGGTGTTTAACTCGTAGCCTTTGGTGTATTATTCCAACTAATTGGAGGAAATGGTCTCGAGACTTTTGGTATGTGTTACTTCAACGCTCGCTAGAAGAAATGTGAGAAGAATATTTGGTTCGTGAGATGATATTGCATATCGACATCTTCTATATGATTTATGATAAAGTGCTTCCAAGTTAGTGCTTCATGTACACAATGTAATGATGATTCTAATGAGATCGCAACGATCGTGGGAGATATATGTGTACATCGTGGTCGGACAACATATTCACATGATCAAGCTTAATCAATCATTCAGAGTTGACATCCGCAGGAGATCGTTGATTCAACCAGCTTAGTGTGATGTTGTTGTCTCTACTCGGTTGGGTACTTGTGTACATTATGGGTCGATTGGTTATATGGAAGATAACCGGAATGCATTTGGTAAAATGAAGATGTTGATGTATTGTTCCTCGCATAAGACAATGGTCAATCTAGAAGAGTAAAGTGTACATCGGGACGCACAACAGTTCATGTGATCGGTCTTCATCGTTATTCCGATTTGATAACCGCTAAGACGATCAATGTCTTAACTTGTTACCTCGGTGTTCTCATGTTCTTCGGTGCCGAGCTTCATTCAATGAGACTGCTTTCTCTCATTCTTCTTGGGAAAATGGTCTTTATTCAAGATTGACAAGATGAGGGAAGTCGCCAAAGTCTCTCTTTCTCAAAGGCTCGTGTTCTATCTTCTATTCGAGCCTCGAAGCTTTGGTGATGGAAGTTTAGGAGATGACAATTCTATCTTCTACGACGCGCTGCTCGATATCATTATCTCGGTACTTGTATCATCATCCTCTTAAATTATATCATCTACTCTATCTGTATATATTTTCAAAACAAAATACAAAAATATAAAATCAACAAAAACCCATAAAAATTCAGAAAATTTTGAAAAGTCCAAAATATTGTTTTCTCAAGACATGTCTTCGTATCGATAACATCTACGGTCTTAGAAATGTCATTCAATAATGACACGGGACTTTAGATGAAGTTCGAATAGAAGGTATAAATATTCTTTTCTAATCATGTCTTAAAAAAAAAAAAAAAAAAAAAAAAAAAAATGAAAACAAAAGTTTCAAATGATGGCTTACGCTTACTTCGACCGTGACCGCTTAAACTATGGTTTGCTATTATTTCGAGATAGCAACCCGCTCTTTAAAGGAAGGAAAGTGTTGCATAAACAATTTTTCAAATATTTCGTGCACTTATCCTAAAACAATTTGAGGAAAGTATGTCAAGGATCATTGCTCCTACACAAATGTTTTTCCGTCTAAAATTCTTCTTAAAAATATTTGTTGTTTTCTAAAATGGTGGTAAAGGAGTTGCTTGCAAATCAATCGAATCAAGTTTTCATAAAATTTCAAAAACTCATCTATGACTTCAGCGCTTTTAAAACTTTTCAAGAAAAAGAGTCATTGATTGAGGGAAGAATATTTTCAAATTTATATCATCTAACGGACTTTCTTAATTATCATAATGCGCTTATCCGAAAAAAAATATAATTGCCTATGTTGAAGGACTAGGTTTCTAGGATATGATTGCTAGGTTTAGATGATTAAAGTTTGATGAACACATTATTCCCATGCTTTATATGATCCGATTGACATGTTGAATTGACTTTTATTAGTCGATTGATGATTGGGTGATGTCGACCACCATATATCTGTATGTGTGTTCACTAACGTATGCAGGTATATTGTGTTGGATATTACTTTTCACATACACATCAAACCATAACACAAAGTAGCATATAGATGGAATTCTAGAGAGAAAAGTTAGAGGTTTAGGGAACTTAGTGAGAGAAAGTGAAAGATATTATTATGAGCTCAACTCTACCTTGGGAGGTAGAGAGTATTTATAGTCTTACATAAATCGCCACACTTTGGTCATGGATCGTGCATACAATGGGTAAAGACCCGTCCGTCCTCCACGGTGTTACTTAACTAAATACTACTAAACTTAAATGAACTACGACTACGAGCTTTCTAACGATTACATATACTTGAGGTGACCGACTTTTAATACCGGAATTTCTAATTCCTAACAATCTCCCTAAGGAGGTCACCTCAATCATGTACCAAAATTACATAGAATACAAATAGATATTACATTAACACTTGATCTTGCATTCTTGATGTAGTCCTTTGCTTCAAAGCTCGTAGTCATTGATTCTTCACATTGCATGTTTGGTTATTCCAAGTGGAGGTCTTTTCTTGATCCACGTGATGATAAGTTTGAACCATCTTTGGAGATCATCGCCTATCAACAATCTCGACACATCCTTTGTGGTGTTGGTATTTTGTGATGTTGTGACTTTGGGACCGACATGCTCACATTACGGATCATGATATCTTCTCATCGAGTAGCGGAAGCTTTAGTTGATTCATGATATTGGCGGCGTAGCGAAGCATGGAGTGAAAATATCGTAGTCATTGATGCACTAATCATGATTTCTTTTGAGATGAATGTATTAAGTGAGCATGCGGCTATGGATTGACCGCTTCATTCGATCACCGCAAACGTCGGGTGTACCGCATACAACAAGTTAGCAATAAATCGCACGAAAGTGTCTTTGATCACTTCGTTGAATTGAGGTACACGACCACGGCCCCGCTGATCGGACATGTCTTGCCTGTGATCGGTATAATTCAAGAATTTCCTTGACAGGGTTTCGAGAATGTTCTAGTTGTTCTCAAACCGAACATCTCAAAGAAGACAACACGGAGTGAGTGAACCAAATAATTTTAAGTCCATTTGATTGATGAAAAGAGATTTGAAAACAATCGTGTATTGCTCAATAGAAATTGTTTTTGCAATACAACGAAGGTTTTATTGAAAATCAATTATCAATCATAAACACCTTTGCTTTGAAAAATGAGTACACGGTCGATGTGCTAAAGAAAGAGTTTTTAAGCACAAAGACCGGTTTTTCAAAGGTATCCGTCAATCCATAACTCGAACCGTGATTGATTCAAGAGATTGAATCGCCCCATTGTTTATGTTCGGTTGTCACATGGTTGATCTATATAATAGATCTCACATGCCACCTACCGGAGCTTGTTAGATGTTGGCTCCGAGGCTTTCCATCTTCATTGTGAATGTGTAAACGCATCACTCGGATGTTCGCAATACCACAAGGATAATGCGTGGGACTCAAGATATAATCTCTTTCCACATTGTGTGAAACAGAGTCTTCATTGAAAGTGTCCTAATGAGATTTATTGATGATCTCGTGGCTCTAGACTCAATTTGTGCATATTTGGATCCTATAACGGAGACTAGGAGAGGTTCTCCTTCTTCAATATCAACCATCTCTAAGAGAAAGTCGATAGATAATGTCGGTTCCCGTGAGAATGAAACAAGCCCTTTAAGAGGAACTTGAGTGGTTTGGTAAGTTGAAGTGCATGCGTCACTGGGTCCATGACGTCTTGTCTTCAATACCGATGTTACCATCGTAGCATATGAATTGAACCCGTTCTCGCCTCTAAGGTTGAATAAATGGAGGCTATTTGTTTTCACACTTTTCTCATTCAATTCTTTTAATTCTTCAACCCCTTCAAGCTTACGAGACTTCATAGCTAGAACCTTGTTGGGTTTATTCCATACTAGCTCTGTCTTAGTCCGCACTCTTCCCATATCTCATTTTCTCCTTTTATCATCATACCTAAGGACTTCTACACTAACTAGTGGATTGTCCTCAGGTAGATCCCTCCTTACAGCGGATCATGGGAACACATACCTAACCTTATCATCCTTATATCACCGTACATAAAGTAAAGTTGGTCGGTCAATTTGGTATTGTTCATCCGCCATTGGATCCAATTGAAAACCATTTGAAAATCAATTGGATACTTGTGATATATTATCAAAGCATTTTGTACTGAATTGTTTTTGATATTTTAGAACGAGAACTCCCCTCAACATGTGCATCAAGTATTGAAAATGTTTTGCACACGGAGGCAAGAGAAAGAATGAACTTCTGGTTACCATTTTCTAAAGATATCAACATCACTTCCTCAACAAATCAAGTAGATATAGCATTCGGGAAGGATGAGGTTTCATAATTTTGCTCCCCTCAATATGTGCCTCGAGGTTTGAAAAGAGTTTTGCACATACTAGAGGAACATGCACATTGAGATAAGTTGATCACATTTCAAATCATAGGTTTAAGATAGATGCTCCCCTCAACATGTGCATGGAAAATTTGAAATCGTTTGTCACATGTGGGCGGGATAGCATGTACATTCTTATAAAACCCTTTACCAATTATCGGTTTAAATCTAATTTAAATCACACATTCTCCCGATCACAATTATCAAATCATTTGAGATTTGTGATCTCTTATAGATTTAAATTGATTTTGAAAGCTTTTAAGGAGAATTGTGACTTGATTATGAAAGCGTTTGAGCCGATAAGGATCGGATTTTAAGACTTAAACCTCCATTGATAAAACATGCATGTATATCTTTTGAAAACAATTTAAAGCCAAATAACTTTTAATTTAATTTAAATCATTCTCCCCTCAATCAATGACATAGGTTGTTGATTGAGATAGAGATTTTGACAAATAAGTCGATGATTATCAAAATAGAGACCGAGTTATTTTTCAAAGCATTTGGTTTTCAAGCAGATAGATGTTTATAGAATCGAGCATGGAATTTGAAAACATGGTGAGACATGGCTCGTTCTTTCTTTTAAAACCGGGTTATTGCAAAAATGACAATAAACCATTTCTCTTTCTCCCAAAAATATTTTTGATTTTTGAATTTTTTTTTTTTTTTTTTTTTTTTTTTTTTTTTAAGAGTTGAACAACATCTAAAGTCCGTGTCATTCTTTGAATGACAAATGACAAAGACCCTAGATATTATCGAACCGAGAAGGACATGACAAAATGACAATATTTTTGAAGATTTTTCAATTTTTCAAATTTTTATGGATTTTGAAAGTTTTATATTTTCTATTTGATTTTGAAGGTTTTATAATTTTGTATTTTGTTTTCGAATAAATATATACAAGAGATAAATTAGTTTAAGAGAATGATGAAATGAGTACCGAGATAAAGATATCGTTCGACCGTTGTAGAAGAAAGGAATCAACATCTCTTAAACTTTCGCCACCAAAGCATCCGAGGCTTCTAAGAAAATCGTCGAACATGAGCCTTCTCAATTTGAATCTTTGGTAGCTTCCCCAAACCGACAAACATCGAATAAAGACCATTTCCCTAAGAAGTATAGTTGAATACAAAGCGGTCTCATTGATTGAAGCTCAGCACCACGAAGAACACGAGAACACAAAGTAACAAGTTGAAACATTGATCGTCTCGGTGGTTATCAACTCCGGATTAGCGATTAAGACCGATCACATGAACTGTTGTGCATCCCGATGTACACCTTACTCTTCGAGATTGACCAGTTGTCTAGTTAGGGAACAATATATCAACATCTTCATTTTACCAAGTGCATTCCGGTTATATAACTTATAACCAATCAAAGACATAATGTACACATGTACCCAACAAGAGTAGAGACGATGACATTCACGTAACATGTTGAGTCACTAATCATCTCTCGTGGATGTCAACTCGAAATAACCAATTAGCTCGATCAAGTGAACATGTCGTGCATATAACCGGAAGCACTTTATCATAAACCGTATATAAGATGTCGATAGGCGATATCATCTCACGTTCCAAATATTCTTCTCACATTTCTTCCAATCGAACATCAAGTAACAAAACCAAAGGTCTCCGAGACCACTTCCCCAAATAGTTGGAATAATATATCCTTCCCCAAATAGTTTTGATACCTCGTAATCGACAAAACATAATATATCCATAAACTTGAAATCTTGTGAGAAGAACTCAAATAGCCCAAGTGAATCTGTGAGAGTCATTGCTACATAAACTCTCTCGACTATCTTTATCAACCCATATGTAAACAATTTGAAGTGACCATTTGTTGAAGAAAACCCGATATACCAAACTTGAAACCGATGTCGAATTCCCGCATTTGTGTCTTAAGCTTGCACTTAAAGATGGAAGAACGGTGTCGAGAATCTATGCTTCAAGCAAATCTCTAAGTACTCACTACTCAAACAAAGTATGAGACATTAACACCTCTTGCGATTATCCACACCGTCATATGCGTGTGACAGAGTAAAACAAAGTAACTCCTAATAGTGATAGTTAACGGTCTTCAATCATCCACCTCATTGCCGGTAACTAGATAACCCAAGTCTTCAACTCAAATACTTAAGCCCGAGCAAGTTATCAAATATGAACACGCCTTTGTGAACGTCAACTTCAACCTCAAATAAGTTATAAATGAGTAACTTGAAGTAATCAACTTGTGTCAAATGTCCAACACGTGAATAAACATACAATCGGATGTACATTGACCCACCGATCGAACCGAGCAAATGATTCCTCAACATCAATGCATTCTTCCTTATGGTATACACGTAAAACCGATCCGGAAGATTTACCAATAATGTTTTTAAGCGGATGAGGAAGTCATTTTCCTTAATGTTCATGTGGTTGTTTACTGAGTGCACATTTGGAGAAGAAAAATGAAACAATGATCCGTGAAGATTTGGCAAAGGAGTACCAAAGAGCGGATCACTATTCATGAGTGCAAGCGCAATGATAGTCATTAACAACGCCTTTTGAAGTAACGGAGATAAGGTTTCTTGAGAATTCCAAGAAGTACTTCTTAGATGGTGAACCAGTTGAGTCAATAGAAACGAGCATGAGCTTGATTTGGATGATCAACATTCGTTAGAGGTTGGAAGTACTCATCAAACATATCTTTGAAAACAATGAATCCCAAACAATGAATCCAATTATCCTTAGTAATTGAAGCATTAGGCGTTGGAGGTGTCATCAAAATCAAGCAATGAATCATTGCTAAAGAATCGAGCAAGTCTAATTGGGGATAAAATTTTGGCTTTTCAATCTCCCCAATTAGTGCTCTCCCTAAACCGACGAAGATTTTCAAGTGTTCTTCTCGGCCGGATTAAGAAGAAGTCTTTAGATCATCAAATGCAATTAGTCTTTAGTCTTCTAATCATGTAGCTTTCAAATGTAGATTAGGCTGTAGACTCGACCTTCTTCAAGATTATCCGAATGGGGAAATAGACAGTTAACATCTTCTTCACACCAAAGGCATTCCGTTAACTTGTAAATAGCAAATCCCTTAATTAAAATCCTCCCAATCAAACAAAATGTAAAGATGTTCATCAAAGAAATCACCCAAAGAACTAGAAGCACTTTGTCATTTAATCATATCGGCCGGTGTGAAGATGTCAACCAACGACTCTTAGAAGAAACTACATGTGAAGATGATCCGATAAGAAGAATCTCGGTTCTTACATGGGTTAGGAGCCGTTGACCATATATTCTCAAATATCGACCAACCATGCAAAAATTCACACTTTTCTCCCTCAAGAATTGCATACAGAGATGCCATTCTTGATTAACCAAGTGATTATCATCCAAATGTATTATATTCACACTTCTCCCCGAAAATTAGCACATGATGTCGCCATCTTCATTATATTGAGCAAGAGGAATAAGAGTAATTATCGAGTCCGTTCACTTGATGATCAAGCGCATGGAAAAAGCATGAAGCATGTTGATGAAGAATGTCGATGAGAATGGTCATAAACATGAAGATTTCTCTTCTTAAGAAGATAAAGCGCCTTTGAAGCGTACACCTTTCTTTTCTTTGAGGAACGGGCTCAAGTGTTATCTGCGAAGCCATTATGATGAAGAACGAGGCTGAATCGATGTGAGCAGACGTCATTGTTAATGACCCAATCATATGTTTAGAGCCGCGAATCCAAATACCAAGGATGATTTATACGACCGCTTTGGACAATGACGAAGACATAGAATTGGAAACATTGGATCCCCACGTCGATGGGTTCCTTTTGGTTAGCACAAGCAGTCTTTGAATCGTGAAACCCTAGATGCAATGGCATTATCCCTAGGAGTGAACTAGTAGGCGTCGAGACTTAGTCAAATGACATTTGTGCTTAATGGGATTATTCTACCATTGGCTTCCAAACCTTAATGTGCACTATTCTAGGCACGGTGGATCTAGTTAAAGGGCAAGGTTTGCCATTCGTGAATATTCGACTGTTGGCTTCCACCGAAATCCTATATTGGTAAAAACCTTCCTGTAGGTTTCGTGATTGCTTAACTGTTTCGCTTCCAAACTTTCTTAAGCGGGGTATGATTCTTAGATCTCGTAAATAACACATCACATTTATCATGATTACCGAAAATAAACATTTTTACATGTTTTGCGAGACGACATAAGGCCTCGAATTAATTTCAATAAGCTTAGAGCTAATTCTAGAACTAACACGATTCTTTTGTTCAAATCAAACTTCTTGTCCCTATGGTGTTCTTTTACTTCCTTATCATGATCACTTTTAGTTTGCGTAATCCTATCCTTCTTTGCATTGCTTCTAGGTTTTGACCCGCTAACTTTAGTGTCAATCTTAACATCTGTAGAAGTAACGATGGGAACATTACATGGCTTCACTACTTTCTCGCATTCTGGTCTAGAAGTGTTGGGATCAAATTCTAGGAGGCACATCAAAGGTTGCTTGCTTGAATTTTGACATGGAACAAGGCATATCAAGGGTCACATGCTTGGCTTTAGGCATAGAACAAGGCACAACTATTCTATCTCGCCTATTGCTAGATTTCGGACTTGTGACAATTACATACTCTAAGAGTTCCCGAGATCGTTTGGCATCCATGCAGCATAGGCTATAGTACTATCAAAAGGTTTTTCTAATCTTTCATCTTCAACAATCTCACGGAGACCCTTCAAACTTTCCTTAAGGTATGAGAGATATGCTTTATGTGCAAGTTCATTATTCCTAATGGGCGGAGGAATATATAACATATCGATAGCATATTTATCACAATCGAAACCTTAGGAGCAGTATTTGCAATTGGGATTGGCAACTTTCCTTTCACCTCACGCTTGATTCTCAATATCGTTAAGTAAAGAAGTTATCTTTTCAATTTGTTTATCATGATTAACTTTAAATGAATCACATAACTCTTTGTTTTGATCATTAACCTTTGAAATTTCACTTTAAAACAATCATTTTCCTTTTGCAAGTTATCAATTATGTTTTGAAGTTGGAAATTCGAGAATCTAAAGGTGGAGGCATATAGGAACCAAATCACATCCTTCTTTTCACCTTTCGGTTGAAATTTGGGCTTTCAATCTTTTGATCGTGTTATAATGAGCTCGAATTTGTTCATCACGTTTGCTAATTTCAAAAGCGCATCAAACTCGGGAGCATCGGAGGATGTCTCGATATTTGAGGTTTTAACATTTTCTTTGAGATGTTGATGTTTTAATTGCAAAGCAAGATGTTCAACTTCTAATTTAGAATAATGTTTGACCAAGTTATCATGATCATCCTGTTCTATTTTCTCATGCAATTTTGAATTTGTTGTTTCAAGCTCAATGACACGATCATGGGAGACTTTCGAGCAACGAGATAATTCATGAAATTGAGAAGCATTAATGGAACAATTTGTAGCGATGAAAAACACATCTTGAGCAATACATTCGTAAATCGATTCTCATTCGATGCAAGTTCTTCCTTTCAATCTCACTATATTTTAATTCTCTCTCATAGTCACTAACCTCAACAATCATTGCATCAAATACCTTTTCCATTTCTTTAATATCGAATCGTCCCTTTTAAGACTCTCAAATTGATCTTTTAGTTGTTTAAAGAAAGGCATGACCTCGCTTAAATAGCATTCTTTAGTTTGCTCAAACCCTTTCCCTTGAAATATACCGTGGGTGTGATCCTTTTCTTACAAGTTTTCTCAAAATCAACAAATAGTTGAAAGATAACATATTCATCGATTAAGGTCTTGCTTTTAGTGGCAAGAGATCTAGGAACTAAGTGCATTGGTGTATTAGAGGATACACAGTTGATTTAGGCGCTTTCCTACAAGGGGATTCTTTTCAACAAGATTTTCACTTTTGCATTTCCATATCCTTTTCCAACACTTGTTCGGGGGTTAATAGAGTCTCGAGGCTTAAACTTGTTCAAGGACATCCAATTTTCTTTAGTGTAATTATGGGGTTTGATCGTTATGTTATTCTTTTACACTCGGGATCTTCTAACTTCTTATTCATTTTCTCCCTAGTGACTTCATCCAGTTTCTTATCTTCCTCGGTGCATTCAACGCAACTAGGTTTCGCCTAGGCTTAAGGATTTCATTACCATCATAAAGCACCTTATGAGCATTTCTAGCCTTTTAATTACCTCTGGTTTGGTTCCTCAACAAGGGAATGCTATGCTTATCGCTTAAGACTCGATGCTTAGTGATCATGTGAGCGGTTTGAATGGTATTCCTTATACGTATAACTTATTTTCAAGCTTGTTTTCAAAGTTTTAGATTGGAAAATCATTCAAAAGTTTTGATTCCTTAGCCTTGAATTCTTGCTTAAGCATTTTAACATTTTCTTGAAGTTCGTGTTTTGCTTAGCGGTTTTGGAAAGCTTTTCTTGTAAGGAGTTTAACTCTTGTTTTAATACTTCTTCTCTAAAATTACTTTTTCTAATAATTGTACGCATTTGGATATCCATTTCACCTCACGGGTGGTCAACTCAAACTTAGCACGCTACTCATAAATAGCAACTTGATCCTTATATATGTTAAGCTCGGTGGTAAGGGAATCATCAGCACAAATGCAACAGACTCATGCGGTTCATAATCATCATTTTGAGTAGAAGATGCATACCTAGGTGCTGCGAAACTTTCATGCAACTTTCCTCTCAGATTAACGTGCAGGTTGTGGCGGTGCATCTCTATCTTAGGTACATCCAAGCTTCCATGGGCGTTCCTTTGCATTAGCTTGCACGGTTGTGGTGGTGCACCTCTCTCTCTTGTGAACATGAGCATGAAGATTCTATTTTAGCATTGTCGACTCATCATTATTTGTTTTCTCTAACATTACGCATTCAACACCCGATTCTTCCACGGATACATTACCCAACTTATCACAACAATCTCTCAACCGCACGACACTCATTTACTTTTTCATCCTTTTGTGCGGTTTCCTCAATGTACTTTTTCACATTATCCATGAGTTGGATAAATGTCTCAATGAATTCTGAATTTCCATTCCAAAGATGTTTTTGAAGGAAATTCCATCAAGTGTTGATCGAATCTATTGAATATTCCCACGATGAATGGTTTGAAATTGTTTGTAGATTACTTGAAGAGTGCCGGAACCATCCTTTGAACTTCTTCATTGGTAAGTTGCGACTTTAAATGCTCTAAGTTCAACAACAAGCTTCTTGTCAATGTAGGTAAGTCCCGCCGGAAAAGAGCACTACATGTTCGATCCCCGCTATGGATAACAAGCGAATGAGGTGCGATGAAGTAGGCGATAGGGCTCAATGTCGCATTTCATTTGCATGGCATTCGTAGCTTGGTGGGTGCAATTCTCTCTCATTAGATTCGAACACGGAGATCTCACATCCTCATTGCTTAATTCAATCATCTTTAATCGTTCGATGTAGCATACATTATCATTGTTGTCCACAACATCATACAGCTTTAAGCACTTCGAAATTCTTGGGTCAAGAGAGTAAGACATGATGTGGAAGGATGCACGGATTTTACACGTCTATGATTTAAGCCGAGAAATAGAATCTTCGGCGATTTTACTAAAATCAAGGCGAAACCGTTAAGCAATGACCGATGAGGGTGTTAAGATGACCGATGGAATGATACAATGAAAGACGATTGTGTGATAGGACTTTAGATTGTTCGTAGGATTAGCAGAGATGTTGTTTGGTTGTGATTTGGATTGGTTTATACCCGTTTTCCGAGAAATTTAGGTCTAAAACTTAAAACCTCAATAACTTCTGCTCGAGCGGTTTAGACCTCGAAGAATGACCGAATGAACTTTAGTTGGCGTGCCATTCTCCTCGTTCTCACGGTCGCTTTGATGGGTAGAACGCTGAAAGCGGAGTTCTGGTTCAAAAGTTATGGCCGTTTGAAGTTTTGACGGAAAAATCAACCAAGTCGCTACGAATTCTTGAACCAAGTCGCTAACAACTAATTCGCCACACCACTAAGTCGCTAGAGTCCCAAGTCGCTAAGTAGTAACTCGCTAAGCCTCAAGTCGCTAGCAAAATTTTGGCGACAATTGCTACTCAGTCGCTAGAGATACAAGTCGCTAAAGAGCAACTCGCTTCTGGACCAAGTCGCTACCACTGTCGCTACCCGTGGTGGAGGTCCACTACTTGTCTTGTAACTCGCTAGATCTAAGTCGCTAGGTCTGAAATCAGAACTCGCTACAAATTTGTAAAGCAAGTCGCTAGCAAGAAAAACCATATAACCATCACTTTTCAATCCAAAAACAACCCAACCAAGATGATTCAAGCTTACCAAATGATAACCTACACACTTGTGATGATTCTAAACATAAAAGTACTAACAAAATCCAAACTTTAACACAAGAAATCAACCAAATGATGCAAAAACCACTAAACTTTTCAAACTCAAAAACCACCTAAAAACCACTAGAAATCCAAAGATGTGCAAGATATGATCTAACCTTGGCTCTTGATACCAATTGTTGGATATTACTTTTCACATACACATCAAACCATAACACAAAGTAGCATATAGATGGAATTCTAGAGAGAAAGTTAGAGGTTTAGGGAACTTAGTGAGAGAAAGTGAAAGATATTATTATGAGCTCAACTCTCTACCTGGGAGGTAGAGTATTTATAGTCTTACATAAATCGCCACACTTTGGGCGTGGATCGTGCATACAAATGGGTAAAGACCGTCCGTCCTCCACGGTGTTACTTAACTAAATACTACTAAACTTAAATGAACTACGACTACGAGCTTTCTAACGATTACATATACTTGAGGTGACCGACTCTTTAATACCGGAATTTCTAATTCCTAACACACTACTACAAAAAGCCCATAAACACCCTTTAATAGAGATCGGTTCTACAAAAACCTGTTCTTATGGAACAAAACTAACGAGCGTGGGAAGTAATAACCGGTCTCTATAACAAAAAACGTACCGACACCGGTTTTCTTGGAAAACCCGATCCCTATACGAACTCAAAGAAACCAGTTTCTTGAAAAAGAATAGTCTTTATGTTTTTCATATATAGACACCGTTTTTTCGTGTAAAAACCGATTTCAACACCCTATTTTTATTGGTCAATGAGAGGGCTCGGTTTTGTCACGTAATAAAATGGAGCATTCCATTAGTATAATTTCAATTAGGTACGATCACGATCAAAAAACCGGACCAAACCAAAAAATTTCTGGCTCGGTCTTGTTCGGTCCGGTTCGTTGGTCGGTTCGGTCCAACAAAGCATAATAGTGATCGAACCAGACCGATGACCAAAAATGAATAAATGAGTAGACCGAGGACCGGACCGAAATATGTAATGGACCGAAATATGTTCGGACTGATCCTGTCAGTCCAGTTTAGTTCGGTCTAGTTCGCGGTCTATAATGCTAGGCCCTAATTTCAATTGTTCAAGATACCTTTTTCTCTGTTTCGAAATCTTGGGTGTGTTTGGTTAAGAGAATTGAAGATGGAGAAATGGAAATTGCTTTAATTCTCGTGTTTGGTAAGCCAGAGAAATGGAAAAGCGGAGAAATTGGTGGGGAAATGGAGAGAGTTGAGTAGTGTAATTTAAGTAGCCCCATTTCTATTAATTTTGTGGAGAAATTGGAGAAATAGATTAATTTTTTTGAAAAAATGTTTTTTTGTTTGTTTTTTTTTTTTTTTTTTAAATTAAAAAATATTTAAAAAATAAGTTTAAATTATTTTAAAAAAATAAGTTTTTTTCTAAATAAATACATTTTAAAAATATATTTTTAAAAACAAGTTTTTAAGTAAATACATTTTAAAAAATAAGTTTTTAATAATTTTTTAAAGAAAGTACATAAATTTTAAAAATAAATTTTAAAAAAAGATATATTTTTTAAAATAATTTTTAAATATTTTTAAAATTTTACTTAGACAAAATATTATTTAAATAAATTTTTTTCATTTCTCGGGTCAAGTCTCATTGTTACCAAACATTAGAATTGAACAAAATTCTATACTGATTTCTATTCTTCATTTCTTTTCTCTTAATTTCTCTCTACCAAACGCACCCTTATTATATAAGAGATGAGTAAAATGTTTATTCGAATAATAATATATTACCCTTAACCTTTTCATCATCCGCATACATTTTGAAATTTCAACTAAATGTTTTTGTAAACATCTAAAATAAGGCGTCCAAATTGGGCGCGATTTAAAATTTCAAACCCCTATATCATTTAGCAGTCATTTATCACAATCTAAAAAAAACTGCCGCACATATTTATCGAAATTACCCAATTCATTTGAATCCCTAATCCACCTAAACATACCATATGATTTAAAATTTTCATTATCGCCCATCTGTTTAGCAATCCTCTGTTACTTTAGTGGAATGTCGAATTCAAACCCGAAGTAAGCTTGTTTCTTAACTTTTTATATCAACTTTATGTATTTTTTGCACTAGAGTTTATATTAAGCGTTTTGTTATAATTATGATTTTCGATACGGTACTTGGAAAAGTTAGAGTAGTTTATATTCAATTTTGTACTTGCAAAATTACTGCCCCCTTTTTTAGATGACTTCGTGGGGTTTTAAAAAGGTAGAATTCAATTAAGTTTAACATATGCAATTATGCATCTTTCCTGTTATTCAAGGCATGATGGAGTATAAACAATTGAAGAAAATGTAAAACTGATATGAAATATGTTATTGGTAAGATGTCAAAATAGGTTTACCCAATGCATCAATCTTGTTTGGAATGATTTATGCTAAAATTTTACTATTGCTTATTATTTGTAGATTCAGTGCATACCATATGACCTTCGGTAGTCTTCTTTGACGACCTTTGGAGGAGGATGGTAAGCATCTGACTCATTTAATATTTCTAGAGTTTCTGATGGTAAGCTCAAAATTTATTACATATGAATACGTTCTAAACGAACTCACTAGCATTTTTTGTTAGTGATGTTTGCAAATGTCGGTCGACTGTGTGGGACTAGTAATTCGACATGCTTCTTATTAGAGATGAAAGGTTCCGAAATACCAGGCTTTGGCGAATGGGTAAACCTGATGCAGATTGTTTTTCAAGATTGATGAACTAACCATCAAGCTACTTTTAGGTTGGGATCTTAAATATAGGCCTTAATTGGTGACATGTTCATACACGCGTAAACATTTTGATATACAAATCATTTGCAACTAGTATGGATTAGTGCTCAATGTTCTTTGAGGTACTGCTACCTAAAATCCTAATCAAATTGTAATCAGATAATGTTTATTTGTGATGCTATAATCAGATTAGTAGATTACACTGTATAATTATGTATATTTCGTAGCTTATAATCAAAATATTATTGTTAGTTTAATTATCTAATTAGATACTAATTTATATGTGTGGCTTCAGCTTGACGATACCCTTCAGTTTGTGTATGAGTCTTATACTAGAGCCCAAGTGGAATACACTGTACTTTTGAAGGTATGTTTTTATCATTGTCATGCTTTGATTTAATTAATTTACTCATATGCATGTAATCTACTTGTTATGCTCTTACTTTTGAATCCTATCATTATGGGAGGTCGCGGTTACGCATTTGATGGTAATTTTTATCCTCTGTAATCACTTCTTAGTTCAAATTCACATATACTCTAACTCACAAATTTGAATGAACTTATGATAATAACATAACTTATTACAACTTCATCTCTTTGTTTTTTTTTGATGATGCAGATGGAATGGTACACTTTCTATACTAATTTGTTTCATGGATAATGTAGGTGGGGATGTCGAGATCGTTAAGGAGGTTGAAGCATACAGCAGGTTGGTGTTTTGTATTATGTCAATTTACCATACTGATAGCATAATGATATCTAAATATATAGTATATGTTTGTGGGTGAAATTTAGCTAAGGCTTCACCATCATTTAATGAATTAACCTTCTTGTATCTTTTGTGCAACCCATTTATTGTCAGGAAAAGAAGATAATATATATGGCAACTTGACGAAAGAACGGTTGGAGATTGTTGGTAATTGTTTGATTCAATGGTTGTGCACAATAAATTATAGAGTGAGTTCTTTTTGTGACAAGTGCTCTAAGAATGGTCTACAATCATAAAGTATGTACTTCATGAGCATAATCATAAAGTTGCTGGTCTTTTAAACAAGTTAGGGTTGCTTTTGTTATCTCATTTTCCAACTGTATAACCTTTTAGATTTGGAGTTTCGATGCATTAGTTAGTGCAAAAGTTTTTGTTTACAAGATGGGTTTCTCTAATTGGCTCGGTTCATGTAGTTATTTTTTAAATTTACGGTTCCTCTCATTTTTGGCTTTTATATTGATCACCAAGCTGGGTCTTTTTACTGATCTATACTATATTTGTATTATTGCCTACTAAAAAAACATATCCGAAAAGTAGATTATTATGGGTAATTCTTTTTCTACATTTAGAATTGGATACCTTGTGTTAGGTCTGTGAGATATCCTTTGGGTGATTTATGTTTTGTTCAGCATTCATATTATCAAATAGCACATTGTTTTGTTTATGTGCGAGAAAGGGTACTAACGTTGTAATTTCTTAAATATAGGATGTGATCGCACAATTTTTGTGGTTCTCACAGAATAGCACTAGAGCTCTCTGTGTTGTGTCAGCTAACGGTGCTGTATCTAATGTGACACTTCGGCAATCAGCAACATCTGGTGGAACCGTAACATATGAGGTTTGTCTTGGTGTTTGTTAGTTGTGGACAAATGTGTTGAGTCAGGGAGGCTGAGCAACTTACCAAACGGGTTCAGATCAAAACATATGTCTGAAGTGTGGGTCGAAATGGGTTTGGCCATTAACAAACACATTTTGTATCCACTCAATTGAATTTAAGAACCAAATAATGTGCTATGTATGATGACACATACCTTACTGTTGTAAAAGTAATCTTAACTTTTTTAAATTCAGATTTAAAAGGTTTTTGTTCATCTAAAAAACCTTTGGTTGACTGTCAACTCGGCTGGCCCATTTCCCTTTTAGTTAAATCGTTCAGCTCAACCAATCTAAACAGTTAAAGAATTTGTTTTTACCCTAACACAGCTATATGTCAAATGCTTTTTCTTTTATGCTAATGATATGATAGATTGCCTTCTACTGTGTATCATTTATCATTGTTAAATAACTTGGCGATTTGTTTCTTGCACTACAAACCCGTCTTATTTGTTCTATAGCCATATATTTCATTAATTTACATGTAGGTACCTTGGAGTGACGAGCGTCCATTAAAGAACAAAGAGTTGTACGCCATCATTGGTGCATGGCATACATTGTGGCGTGATTAATCCCATAGAATTATGTTCAGTTATGTTGAATTCTAGTGTTTTTCTTCATATTTTGTTGAATTCTAGTGTTTTATTTTTATCTAGGATTTATGTTTAGATGGATTGAAGTATTATATTAATTTACTTTTTTGATGTCAACATTTGTGGTGTATTTTAATCACTTTATGTATATTTGTTGCATTTATATTTCGTTATCTTGGTGAGTCAAATTGTAGATTATGGAATTTCTAAAAAACTAGAAAATTAGAAATGATTTTTTTTTCAATAAAATAGATTTACAAAAAAGACAGGTTTTTAGATAAAAACATATCTTTTTACTCTATATAAAGACAGGTTGGATGCTTTTATAAAGACAGGTTGTGGGAGAACCGGTGTCAATGTCTAATAATTTTTTTTGTTTACTCTATATGAAGACCGATTCTTAGGAGAAAACCGGTGTCGATGTTTCTAATAGAGACAGGTTGCCAAACCGGTTTCTATATGTTTTGATCATGAAGATACCCCCCTTCAGAGAGTGGTTCCAAAACCACTCTTTATGAGCCATTTTGACCGGTTTCTGTGAGATTTTTTGTAGTAGTGACATATTGGTATATAAGAATGTTCCCGATCCGGATCCCACAACTGAATATGATTGGATGCCGAAAGGAAAGGGTAACTATATCTTGGGTTGACAAATGAAGAAACGGAGCTTAATTGGACTTCAATGGAGAGTTGGCATAAATGCAACGTAAGAGGTCTCACCGCATCGCAGATGGTTTTCTTAAGTGATTGAAGAAACGGAGCTTAATTTGACCTCGGTTGGCATTCAAAATGCAACGTAAGAAGAAGTCTCACCGCATCGCAGACGGTTTTCTTCCAACCCTACAGCAACAACAACGGAAGCCTCTCAACCACTAACGTATCTTTGTGCAGGATACCATTTTTAAACAATTTTGAATTAATTTGAATAAATTGTTTTGAAAATGGAATATATTGTTTTGAAAATATATAGGACTAAATTTTGAAAATCACCGGACTTCTTTTTATCAAAACCTAAGTCACTCAATTATTGACTTCTGTCATTGATTGAGGGGGGGGTGTGATTTAAAATATAATATTTTCATACAATATTTATTCATAAAAGTTCCGCTTTGTACAATATAAGTAGTGATCTAAAGATTTAATGTTATGTCATGGTATGATTTTTTATTTAGAATCAAGGTCTTTCAAAATGAAATTAGGACACAAATTCTCCCCCGAAAAAGAAATTAGCACCTTTTATCAAAACGATCAATTTAAAAGAAAATAAACTATCGAGGTACAAAAACTAGCACAATTGAGGGGGAGCATTTTAAAACGATCACCTTTTATCAAATTTCATTATTGAGGGGGAGCATTTTAAAAGAAAATAAACTATCGAGGTACAAAAACTTTTATGTTTTAACATAATGTACCTTGATTGAGTTTTCAAATGGTTTCTTAAATGGCTTTTGTAATCGTGGATGTGCTTCAAAAGAACTCTTGCCTCTATGTGATAAAAATGATTTCAAATATCCTATGCACATATTGAGGGAGAATTTTACCATGAAAATCAAATGGCTTTTTCAGTATGAAAATTGTGATCAAAGAAAATATTTCAAAGTCCTCTTGCCTCCTTGTGCTAAAAAATTTCTAAATCATACGCACATGTTGAGGGGAGGTTTTCTAAATGATCAAAACTATTAAGGTACAAAATTCTTTGATCTCGTATCACAAGTACCTTGATTGGTTTTCCAAATGATTTTCAATTGGTTTCGAGAAGGAATGAACAATACCAAAAGACCGACCAAATTTACTTTATGCATGGTGTTATAAGGATGGTTAGGTTAGGTATTTGTTCCCACGATCCGCCGAAACGGAGGGATCTACCAGGACAATCCACTAGATAGTGTAGAGTCCTTAGGTATATTGAAAAAGGAGAAAAATGGGAATATGGGAAGAGTGCGGATGAGGCAGAGCTAGTCTTGGAATAAACCCAACAAGGTTCTAGCTATGAAGTCTAGGTAAGCAATGAAGGGGTTGAAGAATGAAAAGAAATGAATGAGAAAGGGTGAAAAGAAATAGCCCTCCATCAATTCAACCTTAAAGCGAAACCGGTTCAATACATATGCTCTTGGTGGTTACTAAGGTAACGCCATATTGAAGACAAGACGTCATGGACCCGGTGGCCGACTGCACCTAAACTTCCCAAGCTACTCAAGTTCCTCTTAAAAGGGCTTGTTTCATTCTCACGGGAACCTACATAATCTATCGACTTTCTCTTAGAGATTGTTGATATTGAAGAAGGAGACCTCTCCCTAGTCTCCGACACGGGAACCAAATGTGCACTATTGAGTCTAGAGCCAAGAGATCATCCACAATATCTCATTAGGACACAAAATTAATGAAGACTTCTGTTTTACACAATGTGGAAAGTAAGAATATATTAAGAGTCCTACGCATTATCCACTCGTGGTATTGCGGAACATCCGAGTGATATGTAAAATATTCACAATGAAGATGGAAATCCTTCTAGAGCCAACATCAAACAAGCTCTTGGTGGGTGACATGTGAAATCTTGCAAAAGATCAAGCTTGTGACAACTGGATAGAAACAATGGGAGATTCATTCTTGAATCAACCTTGGTCGAGAATGGAATTGACGAATACTTTTGGAAAAACCGTTCGGTGTGCAAATCTTCTTTTCTAGCACATCGAATGTGTATTCATTTTCAAACTCAAAAGTATCTCGATTGAAAAATACTTTTAGAAAAACCGTTCGATGTGTGAATCTCTTCTTTTCGCTAGCACGTCGAATGTGTACTCATTCTCTAATACAAAAGTATTTTGATTGAAAATTGATCTTTCTCATAAAACCTTCGTCGTATTGCAAAACTCTTTCTTCAAGCAATACGCGATTGTTTTTCAAATCATTTTCATCAATCGGTGAATCTCAATTCTTTGGTTCACTCACTCCGTGTTGTCTTCTTTGAGGCGTTCGGTTTGAAAACAGCTAGACATTACGAAACCTCATCAAGGAGATTCTTAGGAATCCTACGATCACAGGCGTGCTTGTCTCGATCAGCGGGAACCGTGGGCGTGTACCTCAATTCAACGAAAGTGATCAAAGACACTTTCGTGCGCTTTATTGCTAAGCGTCAGATGCGGTACACCCGGCGATTGCGGTGATCGAATTGAAGAGTCAATCCAAAGCCGCATGCTCACGGCATCCACACTTAATTTGAAGAAATCATGGTGGTGCATATCTACGAACTGGCTCGAGATATTTCTTATACTATGTTCTGTTGCCTGCTGCAAATATCTTGAACCGATAAAGCTTCCGCTACTCGATGGAAAGATGTCATGATTCTAAAGTGTGAGCATGTCGGTCCGAAAGTCACAACCTCACATGATGGCAACACAATAAAGGGTGATCCGAGATTTCTGTGGTGGTGATCTCAATGAAAGCTCAAAGATCATCAAAGATGTGGATCGGTTTAAGGCCTCCACTAAAAGTACAAATCGGTCGGACTTTGAAGAATTCTTGCAAAAGCACAAAGATGCGGATGTTGAAGAATTAATGTCTGAGCTCAAGACTAAAGATTAAATAGTATGCTAGGGTTGAAATGTAAAATATGGGGTGACCTCCCTTAGGGAGATTGTTAGGAATTAGAAATTCCATAGTGAAGAGTCGGTCACCCCAAATATAATCTAGCATAAGTTAGCTCGTGACATATCGTTATTCTTGTTTTATTAGTTAGTTATTTAGTTTAGAGCAACACCGTGGAGGAAGGACGGGTCTTTACCCACTGTATGCACGATCCACGATCAGAAGGAGGACGTTTAGTTTGTAACTATATATACCCTCTACCTCCCAAGGTAGAGGGTTGGACCTTTCAATATAATATTTCTTTCTTTTGTTACTTTCTCTCTCTAGAAAGGCTCACACACTACTTTCTCTCTCTAAACTCTCTTGCCTAATTCGAACCATACTTTGATTTGTTATGTGTTTATGAAATCCAATATCTAACAATGGATGATGTGTTTGAAATGTAGTGGTTGAGAGTAAATTTGGTGAAAAAGAGGTTGATGTGAAGAATGTTAGAATGTTAGGGAACAAAGGTACAATGCAAGTACAAGGAATATTAAGGGAATGTTGGGGATAAGACTTGGAAGGACTTTGAAATGGTTAGAAGGTTTATTTGGTGTAGAAGATAATAAAATGATTGATTAATGCTTAATCACTTTATCATTAAGAAAGAAAAGAATTGACAATGATGATTATGGGTTGTGTGTTGGATAAGAAAATCAAATGTTACTTATAATCCGAAATAACCTAATGTCGAATATTCATAATATCATAATTCATGAACTTTCACAACTCGATGTAATCAATAATCATCTTGATGCAAACAAGCTAAATGCTTTGAATCATAGTAAAGCATATCCTATAACGGGAAAGGATGCATTTACGCAAAGTGACCTTTGACTTTGTTTGACCAATAAGTGTGACAATCCGTACTTTCAGGTCATTTCTCGACACCGTTCATGTTTCATTATTTCAACATTTTAGTAAACTTGGTTTACTTGTTTCCAATTCGCGTAACCTTGGAGGTTTAGCGGCGAATTCATGATCATGACATTCACGTACATTTCATATGGACTCGAGTAGTCTACATTTCATTGACATCATGTGCATTTCATTAGTTCATGCACGACATTTCATTTCACCCTTTAGCGTGATTTTATATTTATTAATTTTATCGCGTGAGTTTTTATTTTGATTATTTAACTCGTTACTTTCAAAAATGATCCCGAGGTATTTTTAAACTTATATTTGGTTTATAAAAACTATGTTTTTAGTTTTCCTAGTGTTACACATTTATTTGGTATTTTAATCGTTAACGTTTAATTAATACGTCGTTTTTCTTAAAATCTTACGATAATTATTTTATCACCCGATTTTCACGAGGAAAGTATTTTTACAATTTTTATCACCTCAATATAATCTATTTTGATCTAACAAAAACTTACTTGTACCACAAATTACCTATTACTTTACAAGAGTATTTACTTACACATTTATACAAAAATCTTACAAGTTACACAACAAATATCTACAAGTACATTTGAAAAAGAAAAAAAAAAAAAATAAAAGGGTAGACAACCCTCCCCCAAAACCGGCCAAGGGGGGGAGGGAAGCATTAAATGTGGTATGGTTTTCTTACTAATTGTCTCAAATAATTCACAAGTTACATAAAAGTCTAACCTCAATAATTTTTCACATACTTCTCATAGTTTCAAAGTGTAAAACACCAAAAATCCTCTCTTTTGCTCATCCAAAAACCGGCCACTTAGTGAAGAACCAAGGATATTTAAGATAAACCTTTGTTACCTACACCTCTTCATATCACTAGTAAGCATGTTTTATCATCCTTATGTTTCCTTATCATTTTATATGCTTCTTATCATTTTTGTAGCTCATGTGCATGTATTGTAGTTTATACCATTTATTTCTTGATTTTAAGGTTTTATATACATAATAGTCATCCTATAATTATTCCCAAGTTAATCTTTGGTCTTGATGGTGATTAGGAACCCATGACACCCTAAGAAGGTGTATGGTAGGATTTAGTTAGCTTTGGAGTTGATTTGAAGGGATTAGAATAGGTTTTGTCCGTGAAAAACTAGTTTCGTGAACTTTATTTTGTAATCTGTCCTTAAAACGAAATTCTGGAAAAACCTACTGATGGTACGACCCTTTGGCCTTGATTTTTAGAAAATATACTTTAAAACGAATCCGTGGCCGCTTGAACGGATAAAAACGGAGTTATAACGAAGCCGTGGTGAATTTTTAAAGTTTGACACCGACAAGTATTATTTTCTGAAATTGGCAGCTTGCTGTTTTGAGTGTTTTCGGGTCAAAAACGAGCCTTAAGCTTCACAAATTATTTCGACTAGTCAAAATATATTAGTTTACTTGATACGAAGCTAAGGACATATTTTACGTGAAAACGGAGTTAAAACGACAAATCTATGGCCATTTTCATAAAGTTGCCGTAAAGTATTAATTTCAAAATTTTATTATTTTGATGTAACAAGTATTTCATTAGCTCTATCGTCCATGTTTGCGCGCTTTTACCAATGATGCAAAACTTTTTATAACAAAGTGTCTTCTAGTAAAATCAAGTTCATCGGCCATATTTTTCAAAACAAAAAGCCGTTTGTCAAGCGGAGTTATGGTTATTTATTTACGGATGTTCAAAGTTTGGCCGAAACTCATTTTCTGCACACAATTCACAAAAACCACCATCTTGAGCCTTGGATATCTTTATGATCGAGACCTTTTGAACGAAAACTCCTGAACTGAAACTTTTAGATATCGATACAAACTTTCCAAAACCGTCGAGTTCGTTCTCTAACGATCGACGTACACCATTTTACGACTACTTTTCCGGAGCCGTTTTTATTGATTTCATGGTTTTTCCGACGACATTGTTTTGCGACGTAAAATGGTAATTTCACCAAAAATCATTATAAAACCATTGTAGGATGACATTTTGACGTAAAAACATGAAAAGTGATTTTTGAAGGGTCAAGACGTCAAAAGAGTACTTTTCGACGACGAATAACATTTTCAAAAACCAGTAAATGGTATAAATAACATACGTAGTGCATGCATAGCATTACATTGCAATTCATGACATATCATATCATTGATAATAGGTCCCAGTTGACGCATCATTATAAACCTCAGTGTACTCACTATTGCCGTTATTTCCAGTTTATCCAAGTGAGTTTTCATAGCCCCGTTTTACATGCTTTCGATTATTTCAAACCCACGGGGGAGAATACATTGCACTACATTTTCTTTTGTACGATACCAAGTATGTTAAATTCATTACATTGCTTAAGTTACCACATATGCCAATTTGAAAGTCCCCATTACTTGAACATGAACCGTTAATCTTAGAGAGCGAGGATGAGTGGATAGATCTATCGAGGGTGGCGCCCCATCCGGGTTGGTGAATCCCAACCAAGTGAGCGGATGCATTTCATTTGATTACATTACGGAGTTGTCGGCAAACACTGCAGGGTATACATTATTGAGCAGTCTAGCTTGGGTCATGGGCTTAGAGCAATTGTAACATTATTTTTACGTGACTTGATTGTCATGCATGGTCTATACTTGTGTAGTCGTATAAAACATTTACATAAACCTATGATTTCTCACCAACATTATTGTTGACGTTTTTAGCAATGTATTTTCAGGTAACTGAGGCACGTTCGCATCATGTCATGGTCAGGGACCTATATTTTGAGTCGCGGCGTCGACTTACATTATGTACATTATGGTTTATTTCAAAACATCGTTGGGATTTGTAATATATTTGTATTTCGGCAAACTTGTTAAACCTTTTGGGACCGATGTGTACTCTGATTATGTTTTTATGAAATATCCAACGATGTGTTTTTAAAACGACACTTTAGGTCGTTCAATATAACTGTGATGTGGTGCTATGACGATCGTTGCCCCGTGAATTCCATTCCACCGCAAAAGCAGTAAATTGGGGTGTGACAGATTGGTATCGAGCTACGATTATAGAGAACTAGGTTGCATCATTGACCCTAGACTATAACTACATTATCATAGCATCTCATCATTTCATCATAAGTGCGTGTTCACTTTGCATGCGATTTATATGTACATTTTTGAGTTATTCACTTTCATTTCATAGCGGTTGTCACATAGATGCCTTCAAATACCCATCCCATTATACTCACATCACTTTAACGTGGAGAATTCCTTGTCATTCACTATCACGATTTTCACATCAATTGACTCCTCACCGATAACGTTGAATACCGAGATAAACCCTTTGGGAGGACGGTTACACCTACACCATCACGATCACTATCGATTCACTATAGAATCGGGGCAATTTTTATCACTCAGTTGGGACAGATCATACTATTGGGTAGAACTTATAGACTTAATCCTAATGAACCTATTTTCTTAACTCACCACAAGGATTCCATTATCATCATTGTCATTATTTTTCATCATCATTATCATTTCGAGCACCATCCGTATCATCACATCTTATACACGATACTCATACACCTAACTTGCAGCTTGGGAAGTGTGCATGATTTGACACACCATTACCATCTACCACTAAGACTATAGACACTACATCATCTCATAGATTTGAGGACTGTGAGAGTTCTAGGGCTATTGTTGCTAGACCGCCTGCTACTCCTACACATGAAACACGATTAGACCACCAACAGAAGGATAATAAGCACCTTTCTAGCTAATGTGATCTTTATCATTTATTATCTCTACGATACATCACTATCTTACTAGGGTTAGGCCAATTTTATCCTCGACCAATTAGTAGACCATTCTTTCGATAAGATTCTCCTATGTATCCTACAAACCATCCAACAAATTTTATTCCAAATTACCCGCTACTATTTCACGAAATTATTTCACTTGATTTTATTTCGAACTATTTTATCACCATCTTAGAAACGTTGTTTCATAAAGCTTTAGCGCAAGTTGTTTTATTATTAATTTATCAAACGGTTTCACCATTTTATCAACTATGTAATATCCTCATGCGAAACGATTTTCATGATTACTCGAAAAAAAAAAAAAAAAAAAAAAAAAAAAAAAAAAATCATCAAGCTATTATCTTACAAAACAAAACACCGAATACCAACTATTTGTCCTACATTTCCTCTTATGAGATAATAAACTTCATCGTTATCTAACACAAACCGCTTTCAACTATTTTACCGACCATTTCCCACTCCTCGTACCATTAAACCCAAAATTTACGACTTTAATAATACTTTATAAACAATGACCTTCGATACTTTACAAACTATTTATCCTTGCTTGAGAACAAAGTTTTATAATCGGACATATTGTGCATAAACATTTCTTTCTGTTAACACTCTATAGATGCTTGCGCCATTTATCTCTCACTTAACCGATAAGTTAGGATTGAACGGGTGACCTTTTAGGAAAGACCTCCTATACCATCCGTGAGGAGGATTCCTCGATACAAGAAAACAATGGAAGGATTTTGGGATTACCAACAAGGACCGTAACTAGGAGGTAGGATGAGTCAAACTCAACAAAATCTTAAGACATCACGAGATATTCGAACCACTATTTTGAATTAGAATCCAAATTCTGCGATTCCATAAGTACTAAGCTAGACCGAGTTACGAGATTTTATATGAAGCGATACCCATGAAACAACACTATAGGGATGTACCAAGTCTTCTATTTGAGGCTACGGAACATTTCACTAAACATAGCTTCAACAATATGTGAACTTCCCTACAATGAGTATCCCTTTAAAGGAAAATTTGGTTAAATTAAGGCTATCGATATAAACTTCCCCTAAGGCATTGTGTTCTCTAGAAATTCCAAGTAACCTCATTTCCATATCAAGAGATGCCACAGGTTTGAACATGTCGGACAATCAATGACTTTCCACCTACAAGTGAAACTAGAACAAACATTCTTCGACATAGTTTGAGATGATACCTATCTTCTTGCAAGCATGATAGCAATATTAGGGATGAACTATATTTGAAGCACTTACAACACCTCATAACCCATCTTTTTGGAACCCGTCGATCATTTGAAAATACCCTCAAACTTACCACCTTCTATCACTTCTCTTTAGAGCCCATTCTTAACATAGAAATTGACTACGTCTCACTTTCCTTTCATTTTGAAGAATTATGGCGTCGAAGAAAGTCGCACTAGAAATGACACCATCTGCTATCCAAAAGTACATAGAGGATTATATATCCGAGGCACTAAGGAAAGAACGAGCGACAATAGTCTGCTATTATCGAGGCCAAGAATCTTCTTTGAAATCTGCGAGACTTGCTTACATCGAAGGTTTCAAGAGTTGATGTTCTTTGTCCAACTATGGTTTCGGATAAGGAGAAACTATTGAAAAATTTCATTGGAGGACTTTCACAAGATGCCCAAGGAGATGTAACTTCTTTCGATCCACAAACAATTGAAGAATCTACCCGTATTACTCAAATACTCATGGCTCAAGTTCTGAAAAGGGAAAACATTATCAACAATAACCACCGCAACAATAACAACAATCAAACCATCACCAATAATAATAACCGCATCAACGACAACAATCAAACCAACAACAACAAAAGGAAATGGGAAAATGACCAGGGAGGTTACAACAACAACAACCAAAGCTGTAACACTAACCATCACCAACAATGAATAAAAGACAAGAAGCCGCCAGGGTTTATGTTCTTGCACCAAAGAAAGGAAAGAACTTATATTGAAACTTACCACGATGTCATCAATGCACGCTACATCATGAGGGTCCATGTGGTATATGCTTTATCTGTCAAAAGTGGGACACCTTGCTAAGGACTCAAAGGAAAAGGATATCTTTGGAACACACCCACTATGTACTAGATGTAAGTTTCATCACTCGTGTCTTTGCTCTGTCAAGTGCGTCGGTGCCAAAATTAGGACACCTCGCCAGGATTGTAGAGGAAAACTATAATGACATGTTTCGGATGTGGGGAGCAAGGACACTATCAGAGCCAATGTCCCCAAAACCAAGGTCAACAAGTTGAATGTGCTCGGGGAATGCATACATGTTAGGAGGAGAAGCTCGTCAAGGTATCAATGACGAGGAAGACCAAGAAGCTCGGGAATTAACAGTCTTGTTTTTCTCTATGTATCATGTTGTACTAAGTTTATGTTTTCATCGTATCCAAATCCTTATAACCTAAGATGTACTACTTTTGATAAACCACTTGTTGTAAGATATTCTCATCCATCGTATTTTATTTTCTTTCCAATTCGTTATCATTTTCGAGGATTTTAATTCTTTTTACTTTAACTATCATTTTAACGGCACTTCTCCATGTCTTCTCTCCTCGATGTTCATCACAATTTTAACATCAGTTACTCAACGCCAAACAACATATGAGTCGATTAGTCCAAGCATTGCATAGTTACTCCTAAATTATACATAGCCTGATCACCTATGTCTAATTCAGGAAGAATCATGCGATGAAGGGAGTAGTAGACTTATATGTGTAAGCAATTCCGTAATCGAGCCAAATTTTCAAAAGTCCTCCTTCAAACCAATTTAGCCTAATCTCATGACAGTTCTTGTTTGATGAGTTGTGAGATTAAGTGAAAATTGGTTGGTAAAAAGTCTTTTGAGGGTTTTGCTCGGGAATGGGAAAGTTTACCACATCGAACCCTAAACCCGTTACACCTAACAACGATTGAATTCAGGGACTGAATTCCTTTTTGGATGGGCGAATGTGACAATCCGTACTTTCAGGTCATTTCTCGACACCGTTCATGTTTCATTATTTCAACATTTTAGTAAACTTGGTTTACTTGTTTCCAATTCGCGTAACCTTGGAGGTTTAGCGGCGAATTCATGATCATGACATTCACGTACATTTCATATGGACTCTGAGTAGTCTACATTTCATTGACATCATGTGCATTTCATTAGTTCATGCACGACATTTCATTTCACCCTTTAGCGCGTGATTTTTATATTTATTAATTTTATCGCGTGAGTTTTTATTTTGATTATTTAACCTGTTACTTTCAAAAATGATCCCGAGGTATTTTTAAACTTATATTTGGTTTATAAAAACTATGTTTTTAGTTTTCCTAGTGTTACACATTTATTTGGTATTTTAATCGTTAACGTTTAATTAATACGTCGTTTTTCTTAAAATCTTACGATAATTATTTTATCACCCGATTTTCACGAGGAAAGTATTTTTACAATTTTTATCACCTCAATATAATCTATTTTGATCTAACAAAACTTACTTGTACCACAAATTACCTATTACTTTACAAGAGTATTTACTTACACATTTATACAAAATCTTACAAGTTACACAACAAATATCTACAAGTACATTTGAAAAGAAAAAAAAAATAAAAGGGTGACAACCCTCCCCAAAACCGCCAAGGGGAGGAAGCATTAAATGTGGTATGGTTTTCTTACTAATTGTCTCAAATAATTCACAAGTTACATAAAAGTCTAACCTCAATAATTTTTCACATACTTCTCATAGTTTCAAAGTGTAAAACACCAAAAATCCTCTCTTTTGCTCATCCAAAAACCGGCCACTTAGTGAAGAACCAAGGATATTTAAGATAAACCTTTGTTACCTACACCTCTTCATATCACTAGTAAGCATGTTTTTATCATCCTTATGTTTCCTTATCATTTTTATATGCTTCTTATCATTTTTGTAGCTCATGTGCATGTATTGTAGTTTATACCATTTATTTCTTGATTTTTAAGGTTTTATATACATAATAGTCATCCTATAATTATTCCCAAGTTAATCTTTGGTCTTGATGGTGATTAGGAACCCATGACACCCTAAGAAGGTGTATGGTAGGATTTAGTTAGCTTTGGAGTTGATTTGAAGGGATTAGAATAGGTTTTGTCCGTGAAAAACTAGTTTCGTGAACTTTATTTTGTAATCTGTCCTTAAAACGAAATTCTGGAAAACCTACTGATGGTACGACCCTTTGGCCTTGATTTTTAGAAAATATACTTTAAAACGAATCCGTGGCGCTTGAACGGATAAAAGCGGAGTTATAACGAAGCCGTGGTGAATTTTAAAGTTTGACACCGACAAGTATTATTTTCTGAAATTGGCAGCTTGCTGTTTTGAGTGTTTTCGGTCAAAACGAGCCTTAAGCTTCACAAATTATTTCGACTAGTCAAAAATATATTAGTTTACTTCGATACGAAGCTAAGGACATATTTTACGTAGAAAACGGAGTTAAAACGACAAATCTATGGCCATTTTCATAAAGTTGCCGTAAAGTATTAATTTCTGAAAATTTTATTATTTTTGATGTAACAAGTATTTCATTAGCTCTATCGTCCATGTTTGCGGCAGTTTTTACCAATGATGCAAAACTTTTTATAACAAAGTGTCTTCTAGTAAAATCAAGTTCATCGGCCATATTTTTCAAAACAAAAAGCCGTTTGTCAAGCGGAGTTATGGTTATTTATTTACGGATGTTCAAAGTTTGGCCGAAACTCATTTTCTGCACACAATTCACAAAAACCACCATCTTGAGCCTTGGATATCTTTATGATCGAGACCTTTTGAACGAAAACTCCTGAACTGAAACTTTTAGATATCGATACAAACTTTCCAAAACCGTCGAGTTCGTTCTCTAACGATCGACGTACACCATTTTACGACTACTTTTCCGAGCCGTTTTATTGATTTCATGGTTTTTCCGACGACATTGTTTTGCGACGTAAAATGGTAATTTCACCAAAATCATTATAAAACCATTGTAGGATGACATTTTGACGTAAAACATGAAAAGTGATTTTTGAAGGGTCAAGACGTCAAAAGAGTACTTTTCGACGACGAATAACATTTTCAAAACCAAGAAATGGTATAAATAACATACGTAGTGCATGCATAGCATTACATTGCAATTCATGACATATCATATCATTGATAATAGGTCCCGCTTGACGATCATTATAAACCTCGGTGTACTCACTATTGCCGTTATTTCGGTTTATCCAAGTGAGTTTTCATAGCCCGCTTTACATGCTTTCGATTATTTCAAACCCACGGGAGAATACATTGCACTACATTTTCTTTTGTACGATACCAAGTATGTTAAATTCATTACATTGCTTAAGTTACCACATATGCCAATTTGAAAGTCCCCATTACTTGAACATGAACCGTTAATCTTAGAGGCGAGGATGAGTGGATAGATCTATCGAGGTGACGCCCATCCGGGTTGGTGAATCCCAACCAAGTGAACGGATGCATTTCATTTGATTACATTACGGAGTTGTCTGCAAACACTCTGCAGGGTATACATTATTGAACAGTCTAGCTTGGGGTCATGGGCTTAGAGCAATTGTAACATTATTTTTACGTGACTTGATTGTCATGCATGGTCTATACTTGTGTAGTCGTATAAAACATTTACATAAACCTATGATTTCTCACCAACATTATTGTTGACGTTTTAGCAATGTATTTTCGTGTAACCGAGGCACGTTCGCATCATGTCATGGTCGGGGACCTATATTTTGAGTCGCAAGCGCGACTTACATTATGTACATTATGGTTTATTTCAAAACATCGTTGGGATTTGTAATATATTTGTATTTCGGCAAACTTGTTAAACCTTTTGGGACCGATGTGTACTCTGATTATGTTTTTATGAAATATCCAACGATGTGTTTTTAAAACGACACTTTAGGTCGTTCAATATAACTGTGATGTGGTGCTATGACAGTCGTTGCCCCCAGGAATTCCATTCCGCTGCAAAACAGGTAAATTGGGGGTGTGACAATAAGGGAGTAAACCCGTTACATGATTAAATAATACGTAAAATGTATTGCGAATGTTTATTTGTCATCATTAAAACATAAGGAGAACTAATTAATGTTGTCCTAACAGCCTGACCTAATGTTTTTTGGGAGTTTGTTGAAACAATGCTCATACATTATGTCTACTGAGCTTCCTCCATCCATATATATTCTGCTTACCTTGTGTGAGTCTATCATTGTAGTTATGAAGATTAGGTTGATGATGGTATGAACATGTCCCACGAAGTATTTCTCGGTAGGGTACGTTGTCAGGTCTCGATGACCTCATTGTTTCTATTCATGCCTAAGTGCCATGGTTGGATCATGTTGACACTCTTTATCTATCCTCTTAGGGGGTTTGGTTCCATGTGGGCATTATTTTCTATACAGTGTTATGTGTTAGGGTAGGTAGGTCTTGTTGAACCGGTTAAATTCCCTAGGCGTAGGGTGGATTGCCTATTATGGCCTGGGAGTAGGTTAGGAGAGGATGTCAGGATGCCCTGTTGTGTGCTATACCTGAGGTGGTTCCCAGGTCCTGGTCTGCTCTGAGCGTCATGTATGAATTAAAATGGATAAAGAAAAGTGAGTTGGAATGTGTTTACCTTAGTTTTTTCTGATAATTTCGTGTATCGGGGCCTGAGTTGTACGCTTGTCAGATTCATTTCCTGACATCCTTCGACACCTCTTACTATGCCTTGGACCCTGTGTGTTTGCGGTTTTCGAGCTTGCGTGAGTAACCTGAGAGGGTAGTCTCGCATGTATAACCGTGCTGGCTTCTTAGAGAAGGATGACGCGTACAGGACTAGGAGGTCCTGTAACGCATGTGTCTTCTTCATAATTTCTTTTCGTGTTTCCAGGTGGCTAGTGAGTCTCCTTTTTAGGTTTTTGTTGGTTTTCTTCGTGCAAGGAAGGTTTTCTACTCGGATAGCTCCGAGGTGGTTTCTGGCTATTTCCTAAATTTTAGGGTGTTGGTCATCAACCATGTTTAACCAGGAAACTAGTAGTTTTGAAGAAAAAAAATTGTTTTCTGAGTGAGAAATGAGTGAAAATAGGTGAAAATTCATAAATTTGTGGCTATTTTGTATCATGAAAGGCGCCATGTTTACGTATGGTAGGAAAATCAGTTTAGAGATGGGATGGGAATGGTTTTGTTGTTTGGTTTCCCGTGCTGAATGGTAAGGACCCGATGAGATTGATGTATATCAAGAAGCTCGGGTAACACTTAAACAAGAACCATACTTCACTACTGTGAGGCAGTATTTTCCTAAGTGTGTGAAAATTTTATGATGTAGCATGTTGCTCTCCTTTTATAGAGAGGCTTTGTAGGGTTTAGAGATAAACCCTTTGGGAGTGATTGACGGCCGCCAGGGTGCCAAGTGTCGAACATCCGGAGTAGACAAGGAGGACATATGTCATTCGTCCTTTAGCTCGTAGTGGGGTTTGTCGTGCGTCCCCACTGTACTGTGTCACATGGCACATCTTAACCGCTAGTGACAGTTGGGGAGCAGTATCTTTGTCTTCATTCGGTTAGGCCTGAGAGGTCCTTCCAGGCTTAGGATTTAAGCCAGGCCTTTATTAAGTGTTGATTGGGCCTTTGTGATGGGCTTGATTCGAGCGTGTAATTAATGGGCTTGAGTTATTAATATTGATACGCTATCAGTTTGTATTTAGTAATTAGTGAAAACTATCTTTGATGTTGAATACAACCAGACTACTGCCACCAGCCCCACCACCATGAAGACCGTCACCACCGCTACCTCACTAAAAGACGTTGTAATATCACATATCTGATTTCGAAAATCAATAAGATGAAGAGCCCAAATTGAAAACATCAACATGGAACCGTTACTTGAAGACAACTGTTGCGGTGTGGGCACTGCCATAGTTGCTGGTGGGGTGTTTTCCGGTGATCGATGTTGAATATGTTAATATTTTTGTTTGTTGTTGCACATATGATTGTTGATAAATATATTTGGGTATCGAGACCTAAGTTAAAGAAATTACTTGCAAAGATTTTTGTTTAGAAACCTGCTTTTTCAAACAGAGAAAAGTTCAATATAGATCAAATATTTTCTAAACATACGATAAACCAATACTAGCTATCCATTTTTTTATTTAAATTAAAAAATATTTAAAAAAAATACTTTCACCCTTTTTTAAAAAATTAAATATCTCGCAAACCATCGTTACGCGAAAAGAATCATACCATCACGACGAGAATTAAATCATATCTATAGAGGGGCATTTCTATATACTTTCGAGGAACTTTTTTTCGACAATTTTTTTTGTAAGTGTTAAAATTTACGTCTTGAGAAATCATATGTGATTTGCTATTTTCAATTCACATGTGATTTTATGAAATCACATGTGATTTGTAAAATCACACATGATTCCAAACATACAAATCACATGTGATTTTTCAAGACACAACTTTTAACATCAAAACAAAACTCGGAAAAAAGGTTCATCGAAAGTATATCGAAGTGACAATCTACTAAAAGATAAAAAAAAATTATCGTCGCGATGGTGTATTTTTTGTCGTCTAACGATTTACCATTTGCACGATATTTTATTTTTATACCGTTTGCAAGATATTTTATTTTAAAAAAAGGGAGAAATTTTGTTGTATATTAATTTTGACGAAAAATGAATAGCCATTATTGGTTCATTGGATTTATGAAGAGTATGAGATCTATGTTCATCTTAACTCTTTTCAAACACGGGTATGTGATCAAGATTTGATTTTTAATTGGGTTTAATGAGAGTATAGATTTTCGTTGATGTATATTGTCAATATCTAATTTTTATTGATTAGTTTTGGTTAGATATTTTGATTTTGATGATGGTTTATATTTATGTTGTTGAGTTTTATTAGAAAAACAAAGAAAAACCAAAAGAATGTATAAGGTTGAAGATGAAATATAAAAACATCAAAAGCCTCTCAGATGACCTGCACATGACCGGTTAACGGGATATTTTAGTGGACTAAAGGCCAAAGGGCCGGTGTATTACAAATCGAAAAGTATAAGTACGAGCGGTGTAATTTTTAAAGTTTTAGAATGAAATGTGTAATTGTATGTAAACCAAAAAGTAATTAATTCTTAAGAAAAGAAGTTATTATACGATATAAAAAAGCAATTATTATTGCTAAATATTATTTAATAGATCATAATAAGTTCAACCACAGAAGCAACAACAATGTTTTCCCAGGTCACAATAAGCTTCAATACAATAATCTTTACAGTCACTATCAATTTCACAAGGCCTGGGAGGGCATGCGGTTGGATTCGATGCACTAGAAGAGCAACATGTTGGGGGAAAACATTGGGCATTCACTTGTAGATAAGACTGATCCTGATTCCTTCCTCCATTGACTCCTATTAACGAAAACAAAATACATTTCCATTACACAAGCATCTTATACTATTAGTTTTAAGTGACATTGTAATTCAAAATTTTCGAACATAACTAAAAGACAAGGTATCAACTAAAGAACGTAAGTCATTTGGTATAAATGAAAAAGCTTAATAATGATATGCATGAAATGCAAATACAAGTATGTCATATTATTTGAAGAAAAGAAAAATTATTCAAGATAATATTTTACGGTATTAAAATAAAGCAAGATAAGCGAGATGTGTGCATATATGATAAAACTATTTAGAAAGAAAAAAAAGGTTACCTGCAACGATAAGTAATATTGTGAAAATAACAAACTTAAGCGTAATGACTTTCTCCATTTTTAGTTTCTAAAGGCACAACCTTTTGCATATGAGCATTCTCGATTAAATCATCTATAATTTATAGCAAGACTGCCAAGACATGTTCAATGAATCTTGATATCGTAATGATGTTATTATAACAATGTAATAAATACATACATCCAACTTTATTTATGATTTCAATTCTTTTTAATTTTAAATCAATGAATGTTGAATTAATCATAACAATGTAATAAATATATAATCTCACTTTATCTACAATTTTTGTATTCCTCTTTAATCTAAAGCAAGACATGCTAAATTAATCATAATGACAAAACATGTATTACACAGTAACGTAAATTTATACTTACATATAAACAGAAAACACATTGTTTACAACTTAAAAACTTAAAAAAATGAGTAACGTTGTGGGAGTGATATACTATTACTTATGAAAGGCAACATAATTTATTAAATATTTGAATAATTAATTACAATTTAAGCAACTAACTTTATTTACTCTCACTTACTCCAAGCCTATATATACATAAAAGAATTTGCATGCATACATTAATGCTAGTGTACACAGTCATCACTATGCACGGATAATCGTCTAATATAGTGAAAACATGCATCTTATTTTATCTGTAATTTTTAATTCCTTACAATCAATGCAAACATTTATAGTTTAATCTTTGACCAAGGTTTTATGTAAGTACTAATCTTCCTTTTGTAGATTAATGATTTTTTGATTTAATTTCTATTTTAAGTTTGGTGTTTAATTTATAATTTCTATATTTGGAATATAAAGTATAAGAATTCTGTTTCGATGATAGCATCCACAATGTTAATTATCTATTAAAGTTTTTCCTCCTTTTATCATCTCATCTTTCCATTATTTTATAACAATTATCACAAACTTTACACTCATACTTGTTAAGATCTCGATCTTGATTTTAGGATGTTACGATTTTACGATATTACAAAGCAAAAACGATCCGAATCCTATGTAGGATCTTAGTGAGCCTAAGATTTTATAAGATTTTGATCTTGACTATAAGATCTTAAGATCTAATCCGATAATATCTTACTTTATTCGAACCACAAACTAAAAAATTTGAAAGTAACTGATTATGTTTCAAAAAAATTTAAAAATAACATTTTAATCTTTATATACATACCATATTCCTAATTTAGATCACCATTTTTATGAAACATTTATATAATTTTGTGTTTTTGATATATAATAATTTGTAGATTTGAATAATATTACAAAAACTATTAAAAAATGACATTATAATAGAATCGTAAGATCCTAATCCGATCTTACAATTTCAATCTTGCAAAAACAAAAACAATCCTGAGTAATATCTTGATTCTAAAAACCTTATTTACTCTAATGGAAAAAAGTCTTTTTATATTGTAAATTTAAATACTTTAGAAAGCTCAAGTTATTGCTTAAATAAAGTTTCTACTCCAATGATAAAAAGCTATGCGGTGACTAATTCTAGGAAAAATATGGCATTGATATACTTCGCATTGGAAATGCCTAAAAATAAATAGAGTAAGAAATGCACGTTCGATCTTAGCCATGTAAATTTGATCAAATATTAACAAATTGTTTAGATAATAACAGGTAAATTTAAATAATCTGTGCGTACACGGGTTAAAAAATTAAAATACGGCTAAAATAACTTAAATTAAATTAGTAGTAATACTAAAAATCCGTATTTGCATGAGAATAATTCAAAATTAAAACACAACTTATAAGTACACACCAAACAGATATATATAAAATTTAATTAGTTTTATTTATAGTTTAAATCTTGTTCGTGCACGTGGATTAAAAATATATGTACATGACATTTCTCAAGACATATATGCTGAATTAAAAATAATCAAAACAGAAGTAAATTAACCATTTTAACTTCATAATTTTAGGAAACATTCTTTTAAAGGTTATTCTCATTTTTCAAAACATGAACCATGTTCCCTTCCTTTAAATTAATACACTCCTAATCTCTTTCTTCCTCATTCTTTCATAAACACACTCTCTCTCTCTCTCTCTCTCTTACTTTTTCCCATCTTACCTATTACCATCTAAAAGTTAAAACCATTATCGTCGATCACCAGCCAAACCAAGTCCATTAAACACTACCTCCACCGCCAATCCACCATCATTTTCTGCTACATCGCCAAGCAACCATCATGACCGGCGACACCAAGAAACCATCATCACTATCAGCAACACCGCCAAACCAATAAACCGCCATCACTATTGGACTTATAAAAAATAAGATAGAAAATAAAAAAAATATACTTAGACTTATTTTAAGAGAGTGGTAACAGCCGACAACGGCAGAGGCAGTGGAAGACTAGAGATGACCGTGGTTAGTTGGTTGCATTGGTGGAAAGATAGAAAAAAAGATAAATAAGGTAGTGTTAGTTTGAAAGGTAGAAAAAGAGATACATACATTTTGAGTTAGAAAATAGTACAATGTTAATTGAAAAAAATATTAATAATTAAAAAAAACAAATCAACATTTGGTGTTGGCTTTTGCGTTGAAAATAAAAAATTAATATATATAAAACACAATTATGATGGTGTATTGTCAAGATATTAAGGGTGTATGTATCAAGTCACCATTCTTTTAGTATTATACACTTTTCAATCAAAATAAAATAAAATAAAACGTTTTAAGACTAAAAGAACAATTAGTGGTCTAAATTAGTTTCCACACGTCTATACATACATTTTTTTTTCTTTTTAATCACTGTTTCCATTCTTTTAACTAACTCATAAGATTTAAACCCATTGTCACCCACAATAGTCATCACCCCTCATCTTTCAATAAAATACTCGCTTTATATAAATATACCCCACAAAGTACCCTCACACACTCACAAATCAAATATTTAAGAATAAAAATACCACAGAGTACCCACAAATACACAATGTATGAAAGGTGAGCAGGTCGCCTTTCATCCTTTGATTTTGGCTTCCTTACGCTTGACTAATGGCTCCCACAATGGAGTTGCGCGTGACTAATTTCTCTCACAAATGTTCATGCATGACCATTGTGGGCAGTAATTTATCTGTTTAAAGGATGAAAATTGCTAGAACTACAAAATTTTACAAAATATCTTCCACAAAAATACAATGGTGTGTCATGTAAACTTGTGGATGCATATAAAAGAGAGTGATAACATAAAATTACCTGATATTTTACATATCAAATTCCCGTGTTTTATGCCTCATTTATATAAATATGGTACTTAATTCATTCATATTCGTTCATATTTATATTTCAGGATAAATGAGGCGTTGGAGCGGAAAAGATACAATAAAAGGCCAACATATGCAAAAATATATTATGAAGACATGTTACGGCGTAAGTGGGCTATTGACTTACGCCGTAACTCATACTATGAAGGCCAAAGTATTATGTGTAAAGGTTCGGCCGTAACTGCTTAATAATGTTACAGCGTAAATATGATGGCAAAAGTATACAGCATAACCAAATCCTAGGGAGAAGTACCGAGCGAATAAGAATATACTTACAAAGAATTACGGCGTAACTGAATAAATTAGTTACGGCGTAATCAATAACTTGAGCGCGAAGGAGTTGAAGTCCAGGGGCTTAATGAAGTCAAATGATATTTACTCCAAGGACTACAAGTAAAACTAACAAGTACGATCAGGGACTATAGGGGGGACAAAGGCATGAATGTTTCAAAAGTGGATGACATGAAAAAGTACGAGAATGATTATTTACAGCGTAAATACAAATTTAGTTATGGCGTAACTAAAGAATTTAGTTACGAAGTAATTGTTCGAGATCCGAATTTCTTTGCGTCGTCATTAATTACGGTGTAATTAGCCTTTGAGGTTCCGCCCTAACCTTGTTGGGGGCTATAAATACAGCTCTAAATCTGCATTTTTAAGTATCTCTTCTTCCCCTTCTCCTAGGAGTCGATTAGGGCACCACTCTAGGGCAATTTCCAACAGTTCCAAGCCATTTTCAAGAAAGAATTCACAAGCAATCATCGTCATTATTAGCTCTACAGCAAGTAATTTGTATCAAATAATATGTTAAATTCAATTCATGTTTTATTCATTTTTTTTTGGAATAATTTACTGTATGTTTGGCTAAGCACCTTTGGTGCTAGCCTAGTTATGATTCCTTAATTGTTTTGTTTATGTTTTCGTACTTGTATTATTGCTTCTAGTGTATGCATGCATAGTTCTTTGGTAGTTACCATAGTTTTGGTAGTTTTTATATGCGGTCGTATATGCTTGCTTAGGAGAATTGAGCAAAGGACCCTAGGGAAGTAGGTAGCGAGGGTTGATAGGAATTGACCAAAGGACTATCAATCCCTCTCATGAAAATTGACCAATGGATCACCGTCTGGAAGGCGGAACTTAAGAAGTTAGGGGTGTGTGTCTAAGATGCTAGCGCCCGGGCACACATTATTTCGAATCTTGCATGTAGGGAACTTAATGACTTCGCATAGGTTTCTAAAGATCCTCGTCACACCAAAGGGTAATGCCTTTGATTTCAAGTAGGAATCTATGTCTAATAAGCTATGAAGAATTGACCAAAGGAGTCTAGCAAATTAAACCCCCACTTGAAGCGATAGGAAGTAATAATTAGAAAACATAGACATAATATGATAGGATGAATAATTAGGTTAGCACACTTTCTCCCTATTGTTTACAAATTTAATTTATTCTCCTCTATTTCATTTCTTAATTATTCAGTTCAATTATTCTTTCAGCATTATTCTCTTAAAAGACGTGACACTAGACTTAAATAGAATCCAAAACTACATAGCTTTTGGGAACGACCTCGACTTTACCACCTTCTATACTACGCAAGACCGAGTTCACTGCTAATTAGCGCAATAGGTAGACCTTCGGTAGACGAGACATTATAAATTTAAATCCTGGTCAGAAATCCTGCATCCGAATTTTGGCACCGCTGCCGGGGAGCTATTTAGGATGTTAATTTCAGTTTTGCTTTTATATTTTTTATTTTCCTTTATTTTCTGTTTTGTTTTTTTTGTATTTAAGGAAATCTTGGAGATGGAGCCATATATTGATCATATGACATTGGAAGAATACTTGGAGTATAAGCGCGAGAAAGATAGAACATTCATGAGAAATCTTTGATCAAGGAGAACTACTGTAACACCCCCAAATCTC
This sequence comes from Chrysanthemum lavandulifolium, assembly GCA_022545495.1. Classification (NCBI taxonomy): domain Eukaryota; kingdom Viridiplantae; phylum Streptophyta; class Magnoliopsida; order Asterales; family Asteraceae; genus Chrysanthemum; species Chrysanthemum lavandulifolium. The sequence continues at coordinate 106,138,976 of CM040242.1, read as the reverse complement.
GATACAGCGGAAGACTTAATCAAGTTTTTGGGGCGTTACTTTTTGGATTGGTATCGCACACAAGTAAAATAAAAGATAACCAATTAACCATTTAAAACCAATCCCAAATCAAATATTCAAACATTTAATCCGAAGATATAAATTTTAGGCCCAAAACATAGTTTAACAAAATAGGTCCCCATTGTTTATCGATTCGAAAATGATCCTTGAACCACGCCTCCATGCCAAGCTTCCACATCAAGTAATACAAACATCTCAAATACACGAGAAATCATGCTAAAAGGTCACTTCTACGGTAAGTTCATAGGTTTAAGTTCAACAAAATCATAGTGGACCCGAAAGAGTTGATTTGCTATGCAAGACCTAGATAGAATAATACAGTTTGCACACACAGATCCTACCCGGATCACCAACCATATAATCACTTACTCGAGGACCTGCGACTCTAGTCCAGCACTGTCGTGGCAACCTCTAGAACAATTGCCAACCCCGGGCTAGGTCGAGATAAAAGTCTATTCTTAGTTAGGCATGGTTAAACCTAGACTAAGGCAACAACTATCGCACATCTATCTACTCAGTCAAGCATATAAGCAAATCCAAATAGTTTTAACGGTCCAAAAACAGTAGCATGATTCTCACACCAAAATAGTTCAAAACGTAGTTAAAACGTATATAAAAGTGGGGCTATGAAACTCACCTCAAGCAATCAACGCACAATCAACGCACAAATATCACTAGCGAAGATAACAAATCACAAGACATCAACTATCGACTCGGCACAACCTATTAATGTAGACCAACTTAATATACATATTCCTCAAAATCAACGTTAACTACCCCAATATATTCCATTCCTTTATTTCCAAAAACGTCTCGTTTCACCATTAATCCTAGTGTTTGGTATCTTCATGTGGGTGTATCGACTCAATATGATGCCATGAATGCACTCAAACAACCAATATATAACTAAATGCGACACAATGAGACCTCTAAACGATAAGCTCCATAGTTCAATAAGTTTCGGAATAAATAGTAGACCTTATCGAATTCGTCAACTCGATAAACTCATTCATTTATTCGTGTAAGCTTATTATCCCATAAATCAATCGTATCCTAAAGAGTCATAAGGATAAGTCACCCATTAATAAGATTACCCAACACACCTAGCGGGCTCTTATTAGATTCGTCAACCTAATAAGTCCGCTACCCACGTGGATCAACAATATTAATGCTAGGTTATCCGTAACTCATGCACACATAACGCAAATAAATAACTACTTATCCAATATTAAATGTCCACAATTGACATTTATTGATAAACGTGTACTCGAAACCATAATTACTTATTTATTACAAAACCTTTCCAATTTAGTCGTTAGTTTCCGTTTAAAACTAGTAAATAACAAGATAAATCTTGTTATTGATATTTTTTGGTACAAAAGCCCATTATTATTTACATTTCATAGTTTTATTATCATTTTCATATATAATATATATTTCATCAAATCCCATTATAAATCTCATAACGTTATATCGTTTGAGTCCACAAGCACAGTCATAACTTCTCGGCTTTTAATCAATCAATTGTCCAAATTATACTAAAGTCCATGTTATGGCTTTGTCGAGTCAACTATTGACTAAAAGTCAAAGTGACGGCGTAGCTCAAAGTCACAATATATATATATCAAGTCCATAATTAAAAGTCATAACGTCGCAATTCAATCCCAAACCAACTCAAAACAATCTAGCCAATCAATCAATCAACCAATTATACCGAAACCAATGTTATGACCCTAATGGTCATGACACTGGTCATGATCGACACCACGTGAACCAAACAAGCTTCTAAAAGCTTTTCGGCTCCACGCGTCTCATCCAAACCTCAACTAAACCAATCAATAAGCTACCAAATTGACCCGACTCGGACCCAAGACCCAAGTGGGTCTCGTACGAAACCAACCAAGACCCATACGTGGGCTTCTTTGCTCGTACGTCCCATATCACACAACCAAACACAACCAATTCAATTCTACAACACTCCAATCCAATCATTCAAGCTCCAAACACTAACTAAACACAAAACCCATCAACTATCATTAACCAAGAACATGCAACTAAACCCTAAAATGAAAAACCCATCAAATTAATGCACCACACATGTACCAAACACTAATTACTTGTTTATTTCATTACTAATTAGCTTTAATTTCATGTTCCACCCAAAAGCCCCAAAAATTGTTCATGGGTCGAAACCCTAGAAATCAATTCGTGGCTTTTTATCACCCAATCAAGCTCAAAACATGTTCTATTTACCTTCTCTAATCACCAATTACAAAAGCCCTTTGAAATCTTTTGAAACCCTAAAAGTACGAATCTTAATTCTTGAATTTGGAGGTGTTAATGAAGTCCAAATTGAGTGTATGATATATGGTTGGAAAGAGGAGAAAGAGATCTTACTTTTGGTGGTGGAGGTGAGATGACACTCGCCGGAATCCGGCGGTGGTGGCCAGAAAAAGTGGCGGCCAAAGGTGGTGGTGGTGGTTTAGGGTTTTTAGAGTGAGAAACTAGAGAGATAAAGTAGTGTGTGTGTTTTTCTAGTGAGAGAAGGAGATGGGGGAAATGAGACTTGAGTAGGGCTTATATACTAGGAGCTAGGGACCTCAAAATAATTAATTAGGAGAGGGGGGCGCCACTTAAGGAAAGAGGGGTTGGGTTGTAACTTTTCGTATCTATATCGTTTACCCATTCCAGAGCTCATATCGTCCCAGTGTCCCACTACATTTATTTAACTTTCCAACATCGTTACTTACGTTTTTCCATGAGTTTGACTATTTATTTGTCAATTTTCGAGTTCTGGTCTAAAAGTTACAATAACTCTTGTTTTAGGCTTTTCTAGTGCCGAATCGAATAGTGCCTACCAAATAGAGTTAAAACTCATACGATAACTCATTTAATAATGAAATAAACCGTAAAAACCAATCGACGATATAAAATCAAGTAACGGTTTATTAAAATAGTGTTAAAGGCAAATCTCAGTTTAATTTAGTGTAATGCGGTTACCTAAAATAGACTCCCTAAATTTGCCAGTTGTCACAGCTACTACGAGATCTCCTCCTCTAAAGCCTTTATTTCAATCTTCTCAACCATCTACCTATTGGTGGTTTTGTATCACCTCAAGTGTATGATGAAGTGGACATTGATAACATGACCATTCAAGAATAAGAATTATACACAACCAATCAATGAAGAATAGTTTGAATAATCTCACTAGCGGTTTCACATCTAGCTTTAGTAATTATTCACAAAACACACCTGACCCCCAACTTGATGATAAAGATTTGATGATAGTAAGAGTATTGGATGAGATTTTCAGAATTCGAGCTGAAAACCTTCAAAGACTGAAACAAGAGGAGGTCCATAATGGGTGTGATTATGAATAATTTGGGGATGTGAACCATGAATGTGATTACCTTCTTAGCTCTCCTATTTATCCCATTACTAATATTTTTACTAGTGTTTGTGAACATGATACATATTATACCAATATCGACACTACATAGGAGAAAGAGGAAGTCCAGGAGGAATGTGATGAATGGAATATGTATGACATGTGAAATATCATGGTAGAGGATGTTGAAAGGCTTAGGCAAATACTAGCACCTATTGTGCATGACTAACCTAACCCTATGATGATAGTGCAACCCATGTCCTCACATATCACACCTTGGACGATTGTTATCGTGAGAAACTACCAACCCGTTTGGATAAACTTTTAAAGGAATTCGGATATGAGCTTTTCGATATTACCATGGTTGATGAAGAAGCCGAATGCGACCCTGCTAAGGATGTGAAGGAGCTCGAGGAATTGCTTTCTAAAGATCTGATAACATCAAATAGTCCTGAATATTAAGTGTCAATTTCCCCCGTTAATGCTCGTTATTTATATCATTTATATGGATTTACACTTATTTTCCATTGTTTTCCACTTTCAGGTAAATTACGAGCATTGGAGCTAAAGAGACGCAGAAATGGAAACATTACTAAAGATTTATCACATTATGCTTATTTTGAAGAAGTTACGGCGTAACTCATCTCTCACATTATGCCGTAACTATTGCGTGACCCAGAAGTCAAACTTATCAAGAGGTTACGGCGTAACTCTTCCCAAAGGTTACTGACGTAACTCCATTAGGTCAAAAGAGGTTCCACGCACGATACTTACACGTAACTCACTGCATCACTTACGACGTAACGAGGTTTATTGAAGACTACGACATAACCACTTATAAGGTTACGTCGTAACTAGCGAATCTAGTACATTTACGATGAAATAGAAGGTTACTGGCGTAACTCCTCTTTTGGTTACGCCTGTAACCCATACAACCTATAAATACCCTACTAATTCCAAAGATTTCAAAGCATCCCATTCCACACAACACTCAGAGCGTGGTAAAAGCTCAAAGGAGGTCTAGGGAAGCATCTGGTTGTTTCCAAGAGAAGTCACACCATTACGATAAGCTTTAGCGTTTATTATTTATTTTACTTTCAATTCATGTATTTCGACCTTTGAATATTGAATTGATTTGCATGATTAATATGATGACTAAGCACCCTTTGGTGCTAGCCTAGTTATGATTCCTTAATTGTTTTGTTTACGTTTACCTTTACTTCCGTACAATTATTTCTAAGTGTATGCATGCATAGTTCTTTGGTAGTCACCCTTGGTTCGGTAGTTTTGAATGGCGATAAAGGCCAACCGCCTAGGAGATATGACCAACCGACCCTAGGTGAGCGGACCGAGGCAGGAAGGGTAAGATATGACCAGCCACCGACCCTTTCTACTTGTGCGATTTGACCAACCGATCACCTATCGTTTGGATGAACTTAAAATTACGGGTGTAGTGTCTAAGTTCCTAACGGCCGGGCACTCACTATTTAGAATCTAGCATGTAGCGGTACTTAATGACTGTGCTTAGGGACCAAGAACAACAGGACTTATGACGGTGCTACCGATTTCTCCTGGTGGCATCTTTCTTTGATAGGTTAGGCGAATTGACCAAATGTTGTCCTCTCGAATTTGACCCCACCAAGTAATTGGAAGTATGTAGACGTAGACATAACTAGCTAGTAGGATTAACTAGGTTAGCACCACTATTCCTCTATTGATTTCCTTCACACATTTAATTGCTTTTAGTTTATTTTACGCATTAGTAGTTTAATTATTTAAACCCTATCAAACCATTTAATATTCGTGACAATTAGACTTAGTAATTATCCAACACACATAGCTCTTGGGACGACCTCGGCTTTACCATTTACTACACTACACACGACCGGGTACACCGCCTGTTAGTGCATTAGGGTAGACCATAGGTATAGCGAGACACTATAAATATTAAGACACAGTCAAGAAAACGCATCAAGTTTTTGGCGCATTGCCGGAGCTATATTAGGATTGATATTAAGTCTTTCATTTCGCTTTTAAAACTTTTCACGATCATATTTCAAGTTTTGGTACCATGGAAGCTATTAACATCGATAACCTCACTCTTGAGGAATATTTGGCATTGACAAAAGAAGAACAAGGGCCGTGGATTATTAGGCCAGCCATTGCGAGATGATGCTCAATTCAAATCAAACCTCAATTCATGAGGGAATTACGTGCAAACCCTTCTCTGGAAGCATCACCGATGATGCCCATGAACATGTAGACAACGTCGAATATATTGTCAGCCTATTCAAAATCCCCAGAGTCTCACACGATGCTATAATGCTACAAGTATTCCCTATTTCTCTTACGGGATCTGCTAAAAGATGGGTCGATCGATTACCTGCTGGGACTGTCAACACTTGGCCTATCTTAAAAAAATATTTCATTCAGAGATATTGTCCTCCATCAAAGACGGCGAAGCAAATGGAAGAAATTCATAACTTCAAGCAATAGGGTGATGAAACATTATACCAAGCTTGGGAAAGATACAACGAATTGTTATACAAGTGCCCTACTCACGATCTTAACAGCCAACAAAAAGTGAACGTCTTTTACAAGGGACTGAACGTCTCTTCAAGACAAATGATTGATTCTCAAGGGCCAATTCCTAGTATGACACCCACCATGGCTTTGGAAACTATTCAAAAAAATGGCAGACCACTCTCACAAATGGCACAATGGAGGAAGCAACCGTAGTAAAAATAATGATATTGAGGGCCTTGCAAAGAATAAAAACAAATTAGAAAGCCTTGGAAGAGAAATGAAAAGCTCAAGGAAAATGCGCATTCCATTCAAGTGGAGCGAGATGGGGCTCGTCCTTATAAAGAATGTTCCTCTAATGAAGAAGTTAAAAGGATCGGAGAAGTGAACTATGGGAAAGAATTCCTTCAAAAGCTACAATAATTACGGACCTAGGTACCGTGAAAATCTCCTGGGTTCTACACAAAAGTCAACAATAATCCTCCTAAACCTAGCCTTGAAGAAATAATGCACCGACACATTGAAGAATCGACAAAAAAGGAAGATAGACTCAAGGAATGGATGGTCAAAGTAAAGGAGGACACCAATATGAACCTACGTAACCAAGATGCTGCAATTAAGAACCTCGAAACACAAATTGGGCAATTAGCTAAGAACCTTGAAACAAGTAATGCTAAAGCCACTTCGCAAAGCCATATTTACAGGATAAAGCAAAAAGGAGCAATGCACATCCTCTATCACTAATGATTTCTCCGGGATTAACTACCTAAGAAAGGATGATAAAGCGTAAGGCGACGAGTTCCTACCAAGCCAACTTCCCGAGAAACTGCAGATGCCGGAAAGTTTTCTTCTCCTTGCACTATTGGTAACATTAAGATTCCGCTTTAGCTGATTTAAGGGTTAGGGTTAACCTTATCTCAACTACTTTATTCGAAAAATCAAACTTACCAATTTAAAAGAAACAACTATTATAATTGAAATGGCGGACTCCTCTAAAAAGACTTGAGGGGATTGTGAACAATGTGCTTTTAAAATTGGAAAATTTTTCTTCCCACCGATTTTGTAGTTATTGACATGGGAAAGCGGGAGGCTTACAACTTGATTGTTGGAAGACCTTTTGGCCACTTGTAGGGCTCAAATTATGGTTTTGAAAACAAATTTCCTTGGAGACCAAAATGAGCGAATAACTTTTAGTATGAATGAGCATTTAAAACCAAAAGCGAAATTTCTAATAATGTTCAATCTTTGAACCCCACTCTACACTCTAAGCCTATTCGATAATCATAAAGAAAGTGTTGATCATTGTAGCGAAAGCAGGATGAAATTGCCCAAAGCATTGAGGAAACTCTAAGTCCAAACAAACATTTTTGCAACTAGATGTCAACCAAAGAATGCGAATCAGCATGGCCACCATTCACTCGTCCTCAAAAATGTGAAAGAAAAGCTAATGAATGGATTTACCCTCATAAGGGAGAGAAACATGATGTTGAATTAGCATTGGAAGATTGGTACAAATTAAAGCTTGGAAGCTCGGAATTTATTAAAGAACTAATCAAACAGTATGGGTGCAACCATCTCACTGACATCATAGGCGAAACAAGATCAAACATCAGCATTACTGATAATATTATTACTAAATATGATGACCATGGAGAATCATGTGATAAATGGCTTTCACATAAATTGGGAACAATTGGGCTCAATAATTCTACAAGAAAAAAAGGGCTTGATGATTGGATGAATGAATACCAACGAATGATGGAAGTGGGGCATGTCCAAAGACCCCCATAGGAGCCCCGCGGCTCTGAGTCTAACAAAGACTCGTTAATAAAGAAAGTGATCTTCGGGAGACAACCCGAATTATCCCTTTCTTCTGCTTTTATTTCATTTCATTGGGTTTGTGTTTTCTAACCATTTTTGCGAGGAGACAATGAAGTAATTCTGCTGCAATTCTGATCGACAGAAGTTACGGCGTAACTCATCTTGGTGATTACGCCGTAACCAACATTTTCGCAGCAAATTCTTGACGCATTACCAATTACGGCGTATTACCATCTCGGTGGTTCGCCAGTAACTATTCGCTTCACGGCTCATACCAGTTTTGCGATTCTGGTAACTCTCTCATAGGAGTTCTGACGTAACTCTCTGCTAATTCTTTCATTTTAAAACACGGTAACCTTGTATTAGTTTTTAAATGAACTTTGTGGAGTGTGTTCCTGTAAACCCTCACGAAATTCACTCGTCCACTTGGGACATCAAGTGGTTTAAAGGCTTGTTGCATTCGCTAAATGCAACCGTGATTCCTACGAAAGTGAGTTAGTTTTGTTTTCATTTTATTTTTTTTCTTTTAGAATTATGCTTGTCGGTATTGTGATTTCGAGGATTGAAGTTTGTTCATGGCGCTTAAACGAAGGCACGATCCTTTCTCGTGGGCCTTCTTCTTTTTGGAACAAATTTCAGGGAAGTTCTCGCTATAATTCTACCTTTCTCTTCACCTTTATTTTAATGCCTAGTACAAAAGAGACTTTGTACAATTCAAGTGGGGGACGGGAGTAGAATTATCTCTTGAACTTTACTTAGCCTCATTTTCTAGTTTATTTTGAAAAATTATGCCATTTTAAAATTTTGACATGTTTTTCCGAACCTAACTAGATTAGACCTTAGCCGAGCACATACAACCCTTGATATTACATGGTGAGATTAGCCTTCTCCGTTTCCAATATTTTACCCCAAATCCACCAAATTATGAGTGTGCTGATAGCTTGTAAACTTTAGAACTTGGCCTTTGCATCATTTCGAGACCATAGGCGAGGTATGTTGAGTTAGCTCGATGTATTTGGACTTTTCGGTTTTAGAAAGCGATATTATAGGATTTTCACTCAAACGACCTACCATTATGAGTCTATCGATCAATCACCTCGACTTTTCGACCCCATGTGAAACCCTTTTGTTACACTCCCTTTAGTGCAAGATACCCTAGATACACCCTTCTGAGCCATTCCTTTCATTTTGTCACCCCAATATATTGTTTCGTTACACCCTTACACCTTAGCCTACCTTGTAGTCTTTATTTGTAATTAGGAAGTCATCATTTGCCTAAGTTCAAGGTTCGAGTGGAAAAGGTTTGGAAATCACGCTTTCATCGACAACAATTATGAAGATCATTGAAGACCCCCCGAATTCCCATTGTTCATCTCAAGTGGGGGGATGTTATGTTATTATGTTATGTTCAAAAACAAAAAAAAAACAAAAAAGAGAGTTGATTGATTTATGTAAAGTGCGATGTTATAAGCACTATAGTATGAGCTTTATTGTTTAGTATCGAGGAGGCTACCTCGGTCACATTTGATGATTGGAGTTGGAGTTATACCAACTGAAGAAGAAAATGTAGTGTGCCCATCACGACGTCCTCTAATGACACATCTACCTTGCATTTCATGATCCGGTCTCTATACTTCTAAGCTTGAACTTTGGGCGGACGGTAAGTGGTGATGACTTAGTTATAGATTTAGACTACCGCTTGTTTTCATTTACACCAATTATATATCCCATGTCTTATCCTACCCTTTAGTCATGAAGCGTGTCTAGGTGATGCAACGAGCAATCTTTGGTGTCTTGGCCATGGATTTGGTCATGTATCATTGATTTTGTCCACTTCAGCGTGACATGTTAGTAATGACGAGTCACCCTTAACCTTTGTCGTGTCTACCCATATTTCCTTCGAGAATTGTTTAGCCCTTAACTCTAGTGGTGGAGATTTGTGTAACCGCCAAGCTTATGATAGAATACATGCTATGGTAATGCGATTGGTGATCACCCGAAATTGACACTTAGAATAGTTGAGATATTTGAGTGTTTGTTCCACTTTTAGTGGTGTTCGGCTTTATTTTATTCTAGCATAAGGGATTTTAAACTCATATTTTCCGGTTTTGGGAGATATCTTTTAGGAATCTATCTAATAAGGTCTACTTGAGGGCAAGTAGAGTTCAAGTGGGGGATATTTGATAACATCAAATAGTCACGAATATTAAGTGTCAATTTCCCGTTAATGCTCGTTATTTATATCATTTATATGGATTTACGCTTGTTTTCCATTGTTTTCCGCATTCGGGTAAATTACGAGCATTGGAGCTAAAGAGGCGCCGAAATGGAAACATTACTAAAGATTTATCACAAGATGCTTATTTTGAAGAAGTTCTGGTGTAACTCATCTCTCACATTCGTAGTAACTATTGCGTGACCCGAAGTCCAACTTATCAAGAGGTTACGGCGTAACTCTTCCCAAAGCTTACGACGTAACTCCATTAGGTCAAAAGAGGTTCCACGCCACTGATACTTACGACGTAACCGAGTTTATTGAAGACTACAGCGTAACCACTTATAAGGTTACGTCGTAACTAGCAGATCTAGTGCATTTACGATGAAATAGAAGGTTACGGCGTAACTCCTCTTTTGGTTACGCCGTAACCCAGATATGGCCTATAAATACCCCACGAATTCCAACATTTCAAAGCATCCCATTCCACACACAACACTCACGAGAACATGGGAAAAAGCTCAAGGAGGTCTAGGGAAGCATCTGAATTGTTTCCAAGAGAAGTCACACCATTACGATAAGCTTTAGCGTTTATTATTTATTTTGCAATTCATGTATTTCGTACCTTTTAATATTGAATTGATTTGCATGATTAATATGAGCTAAGCACCCTTTGGTGCTAGCCTAGTTATGATTCCTTAATTGTTTTGTTTACATTTACCTTTACTTCCGTACAATTATTTCTAAGTGTATGCATGCATAGTTCTTTGGTAGTCACCCTTGGTTCGGTAGTTTTGAATGGCGATAGAGGCCAATTGCCTAGGAGATATGACCAACCGACCCTAGGTGAGTGGACTAAGGCAGGAAGGGTAAGATATGACCAACCGACGACCTTTCTACTTGTGCGATTTGACCAACTGATCACCTATCGTTTGGATGAACTTAAGAATTGGGGGTGTAGTGTCTAAGTTCTAACGGCCGGCACTCACTATTTAGAATCTAGCATGTGGCGGTACTTAATGACTCGGCATAGGGGACCGGGAACAACAGGACTTATAATGATCTTTGATTTCTCACTGTGGCATCTTCTTTGCCGATAGGTTAGGCGAATTGATCAAATGCTTTCCTCTCGAATTTGACCCCACGAAGTAATTGGAAGTAGGTGAGCGTAGACATAACTAGCTAGGAGGATTAACTAGGTTAGCACCACTATTCCTCTATTGATTTCCCTTACACATTTAATTGCTTTTACTTTATTTTACGCATTAGTAGTTTAATTATTTAAAACCCTATCAAACCATTTAATATTACGTGACAATTAGACTTAGTAATTATCAAACACACATAGCTCTTGAGGCGACCTCGGCTTTACCAATTACTACAATACACACGACCGGGTACCGCCGTTAGTGCATTTGGGTAGACCATAGGTATAGCGAGACACTATAAATATTAAGACACAGTCGATAAAACGCATCAAGATCCTTTATCATTCTCTATGGATGTGAGGGTACACATGATCGTTGGAGAAACAAATGTGGCATTGATGCGGTTAGTCAAACAACAACACAAAATGAGCGAATCATTAAAACCATCGACAAATATGGGTATAGTAAGGAGGAAATGACATCTCCTTTAAGGTATGATTATAATTCATCATTTCCCATCCCATAACAAATTCACACCCTCACGTTGTTTCACTATTTTCACCCACACTTGATTTCAAGTGAGGAGATGAACACCCTTTCAATTAGTAAATAAGGGTGGAGTCAAGCTCGTGACTCGAAAAAAACAATTGCATCATGGGAGGCACCCTATGCCTATATTTGTTTTTCCATTTTATTAGTATAGTTGGGTTTGGTATGTTTGTATTTATATTTTGCGTGAAATAAAGCAAGGAGAATGGCATTTAAACTCATCAAAGATTGCAACCAGGTCTAGAATTTCTAGTATATGCAATTGCTATGGCGTAACCATAATCCGAGGTTCTGCGTAACCCTCCTCCGAGTTGAAGGTCTCTAGGATTTAACTAATTACGACATAACTCACTTATGTTATTACACCGTAACCTCTCTTATGGCGAAATTTTATTTTAAACTTACACACCATAACCTTGTATTAGTTTTAAATGAACTTTGTGGGTGTGTTCACTGTAAGCCCTCACGAGACTTCACTCGTTCATTCGAGACATCGAGTGGTTTAAAGGCTTATTGCATACGCTAAATGCAACCGTGATTCCTCACATGAGTAAGTTTAGGATTTTCATTTTCTTTTGTTGTTTTCTAGTATGATGCATTTGGTTGTTTGAGTGAATTCGGGTAATTCAAGTTTGCTCATGGATCTTAAAGGCGAAATCGTTTACGTGTATCTTCGATCATTCCGAGCAAATCCGAGTTTTCTGTTCCATTTTATCCCTTCTTGTTTTTCATTTATATGTTTAGTATGACCCAAATGTGGAAAGGGATTAGAAATAGACACCGCTTGATTTTACTTGCCTTTATTTTCTAGTTTTAATGAAAAGTGTTTCATTATTAAAATTTTGACATGTTTTCATTACTTAACCGGATTAATCTTAAGCGAGCAAACCTACCCTATATTTACATTGTCGAGGATAAGCCTTTCCGTTTCCCTTATACATAAGACCATAAAATGGTGTGCGGTGGTGTAGTAGACTTTAGAACTTGGCCTTGCATATCTTTTCGAGACCATTATAATGAGCATTATACTGAGGTAACTTTGTGTAATCGGTGCAGCTATGATATAAGGCAATTTTAGGATTAAACCCAAATAGCCCATCATATATATGTTTGTGTATATTTACTTTTCACATCGATCAGTCAATCCCCCTGTTAAACCCTTTTTGTTGCACTCATCATTAGTGCAAAATACCCCTAGTAAACCCGTCTGAGCCATTCTTTAAATTTTGTTCGCGCAACATATGTTGTTTCATTACACCTATCACCTAGCCTACCTTGTAGTTTCCTTATGTCCATGGTCCGGGCACTGTTAGTCAATTTTGGTTCCACTAGTGGAAGTCGAAGGTTTTCAATAAAGGGTTTTGGAAGAAGATAGGGTTTAGATGATAGTTGGTCTCAAGTTGGGGAATGCTTTATTTGTTCGTATCATTTTTATTCAGATATATTGTCTTGCATCCAAAAAAATGCAAGCAAGTGTTTGTTTATGATTAGTGTTCTCCCCTTGTTAAACTGGTGCAGTTTTTACATATCTGTTTTGATGTATCCTTACAGATAAAATTAGAAACCCGTATATTTCTATCTCTTCTTTCTACTTAAAGTTTCAATTTTTACAATAAGGGCATTGTACAACTCAAATGGGGGGAAGGGAGATAGAAATGTCTGATTATATGGTTTTTGGTTGAAATATGTGCTAAATCTACCCAAATTTTAAATTTTTTTATAACACATAATTTTTTTTAATGATGAAGTTCGAGTTAATGCATCTTATTTGCCTAATTTATGGAGATTATGAGGAACTAATCTTTATTTTATATGCATTGACTCGTGTATTGAAGACCCCTTGACTCTTGACCCTCGGTTTTTTCTATAGGATTGAATGTGGCTAGTGGTGGGGCGATTATAGACTTAGAAAATTATTTGTTTTGTGTCTTTTTATTTACACCCGTTAAATGTTTTCCCATGTCTCATCCTACCCTTGGTCGTGAATCAAGCTTAGGTGAGGAAGCGAGCAATCATTGGTGTCTTGGCCATGGATTTGGTCATGTATCATTGGTTTTTCCCCTTCGCCGTAGCTCATTAGTAATGACAAATTAATCCTGTAAGCCTGTTAGGAATTAGAAATTCCCGGTATTAAAGAGTCGGTCACCTCAGTATATGTAATCGTTAGAAAGCTCGTAGTCGTAGTTCTTTTATGTTAAGTAGTAATTTAGTTAAGTAACACCGTGGAGGACGGACGGGTCTTTACCCATGTATGCGATCCATGACCCAAAGTGTGGCGAGTTATGTAAGACTATAAATACTCTCTACCTTTCAAGGTAGAGAGTTGGAACTCAAAATAATATCTTTCACTTTCTCTCACTAAGTTCCCTAAACCTCTAACTTTCTCTCTCTAGAATTCCATCTTATTCGCCACCTTGTGTTATGGTTTGATGTGTATGTGAAAAGTTATATCTTACAATTGGTATCAAGAGCCATGGTTAGATCATATCTTGCATCTTTGGATTTATAGTGGTTTTAGGTGGTTTTGAGTTTGAAAAAGTTTAGTGGTTTTGCATCATTTGGTTGATTTCTTGTGTTAGCGACTTAGCTCTCTTGGACTTGTTTTCTTGGTAGCGACTTACTTCATAGTTTTGTAGCGACTTACAGGTTATAAAATCTAGCGAGTTAGAGCTAGCGAGTTAAAGTACAAGTAGTGGCATCTCCACTACGGTTAGCGACTTGTGGTAGCGAATTAGTGCAGTGCGAGTTGCTCTTTAGCGACTTGCATATCTAGCGACTTGTGTGGCAATTCTTGCACAAATTTGGCTAGCGACTTAGTCCGTAGCGAGTTACTATAGCGACTTGCTTTTCCTGTTGGCGACTTGGGACTCTAGCGACTTAGGCGTGTAGCGAGTTAAGGGTTAGCGACTTAGTGCACTAATTTCTAGCGACTTAGTGCATTATTTGGTAGCGAGTTAGCACGTTATCATCTAGCGACTTGAGTGATTGTTTACGGTTTTCTCTTGATTTAGTAAAATCCGTGAAAGAATCTATTTCCGGTTTAATCATAGAGTTATAAAATCCGTATAATCATTAACATGTCTACCAACGCTCCTTCCATCATCTCCATCTGCAGAGGATGTTCAAGCACTGGCTCGGATACTCCCACCCATGCTTGGCGAGGCGACTACGATTCTTGGGCTCAACGAATCAGATTGTATTGCCTTGGAAAGGAAAATGGTGTCAACATTCTCAAATCCATTGATGAAGGACCATATCGGGTTGAGACGACTAGAGACATACTTGATACTAATGAAGATGGTACTCCTATCTACGGAATGGATGGACCTAAGATGTACAATGAGCTTGATAATGAGGAGAAAAGAGATTCGATCGAGATATCGTGGCTTCAAACATTGTTCTTCAAGGTCTTCCTAAAGACATCTACAAGGCGATCAATCATAACATGCAAAGGCGGTTTGGGATAACGTTAAGATGCTTCTCTCGGTTGAATTAACTATGGAAGGCAGAGAATCCCAACTCTATGATGAATTTGAGCACTTCAAGATGAAACCCGGATGAGGTGTTTATGAGTACTATGTGAGATTTCATAAGTTAGTGAATGACATGAGGAACATCGAATGACTATGCCTAATATTCAATTTGAACTCAAAGTTTGTGAACAACATGAATCCCGAATGGCACAAGTTTGTTACATCCGTGAAACTCACTAAAGGATTGAAGCATACAAACTATGAGCAACTCTATGCCTTCCTCCTTGAATGAGAGACATGCCATGTTTGAAAAGTTGATTCTCAATCGGTTCAAAACCAACCGGGGTGAGACAAGTTCGTCTAATGACTCAACGACTTTCTACTCAAACATTGGAATCACAACCAAAGCATCACAAGTCATACCCTTGGGAAATGGTAATCACAAACTCATCCACGATCCTCGGTACAAACAAGGCGATCTTGATGCACACATGGGGAACATCATTAATCAACTTGCTCTTCTCATTAGTCAAAACATGAATTCTCTCCCTGAACCAACAACAACCTCGAGCGCATCTAACCCACATAATCAAGCCACCGTTAAAGATGGAAGGATCGTGGTGCAACCAGTTCAAGAAAGACAGTATGATCGGGGAAGGGGTGGTGGCGGTAGAGGATATGTTGGCAACCGAGAATCGAGGAAGAAATGGTAACCAAGGTCAAGCTAAGACAATCAAATGCTACAAGCTGTGGTGGTGAAGGACACATTGCAAGGAACGCACATCCCCAAAGCGCCCAGAATGTTTGATTACTTGAGATAAGATGTTCTTGGCACAAGCTCGGGACAATGGTGCTGCGTTGGATGAAGAGAATTGCTGCTTTCTTCTTTGAGGCAATGCCAAGACCTATGATGCGAGATGTGGATGAGCGGCCCATTCGGAGATAGGTCACAATCATCGAATGCCTTTCAAGTCGGTGGTGCGATGCATCGATTACGATGTAGATGATGGACCTCTGCACACACAATCTTTATGGCTAGCATCTCTCAATGGTTTCTCCCAAGATCTCTTCTTCACCACAAGTGGCCCATCCAAGGACAAACTCATCTCGAGGTATTAAAGCTATATGATGATCTTGATGTACAACAGATGCATGACAAAGTACAACCAACGAAACTTTTGAATCAAATATTTAAAATACGGGTAATATCAATATTGTCCCATATGATCAATCGTGAAACAAAGTGAAAGTGAAGTTGTACCTAGTGATGCATCTTCTGCATCAACAATGACTATGTCTTTGATGAATTCATGCATGTGCTCCCGATGATTCCATTATCTCTCGAACTAAATGCCTATAAGGAACGTGTTGCCATTTATGAACAACGTGCAAAATTTGAGTTGACCACTCGTGAGCGGAAATGGATGACCAAGTGCGTCGATAATTAGAAAAAGTAACTTTAGAGAAGAAGTATTGAAACAAGAATTAAATTCTTTGCAAGAAAAACTTTCTAAAACATTAAGCAAAACAAGAACTTCAAGAAAACGTGAAAATGCTTAAGCAAGAATTTAATGCAAAAGAATCAAAGCTCTTGAGATTTTTTCTAATCGAAAACTTTGAAAAACAAACTTGAAAACAAGTTGTACATACAAGGAAACACCATTCGATTGCTCACATGGTCACCAAACATCGAGTCTTTAGCGATAAGCATAGCATTCCCTTGTTGAGGAACCAAATCAGAGGTAATCAAAAGGCTAGAAATGCTCAAAAGGTGATTTATGATGGTAATGAAATTCTTAAGCCTAGGCGAAACCTAGTTGCGTTGAGTGCACCGAGGAAGATAAGAAATCGGATGAAGTCACTAGGAAAGGATGAACAAAAACTAGATGACCCCAAATGCAAAGAGAAGAACATAAATATCACTCCTCATGATTATAAGAAGGAAAACTGGATTGCATTAAACAAGTTTAAGCCTCGAGACTTTGTTGACTCCGAACAAGTCTTACGGAAAATGGATTTAGATAAGCGAAAGCCGAAAATATTGTAAAACAAATCCTCCCTTTGGAAAATGCCTAAAACTCTGTGTATCCTCCTAACACACCAATGCATCTTGTTCCTAGAACAATTGCCACTAAAAGCAATATCTTAATTAGCCAATCGTTATTTTCAACTATTTGTTGATTTTGAGAAAACTTGCAAGAAAGGATCACACCCACTGGCATAGCGAAGGAGAAAGGGTTTTGAACAAATGAAAGAATGTTATTTAAGCGAGGTCATGCCCTTCTTTAAACTTTTAAAGGATCACTTTGAGAGTCTTAAAAGGGGATAGAAAGCAGATATTAAGGGAATGGAAAAGGAATTTGATGCAATAATAGTTGAAATTAGTGATTATGAGCGTGCATTAAAATATAATGAGATCGAGAGGAAGAACACTGCATACATTGAATGAGAATCTTATTCTTGAATGTGTTGCTCAAGATGTCTTTTCAACGCTTCAAATTGCTCTATTAATGCTTCCAAATTTCATGAACTATCTGTGGCCACTGAAAGTCTCCATGATCGTGTCATTGAGCTTGAAAAAGCTAATTCTAAACTTAATGAGAAAATTGAGCTGGATGATCATGACAATTTGGTTAAACATCTTTCTAAACTAGAAGTTGAGTATTTTAATCTACAACTAAAATATCAACATCTCAAAGAAAATGTCAAAACTTCAAATTTCAAGACATCTTGGATGTTCGAGTTTGATGCGATTTTCAAATAAACAAGCGAGATGAGCAGATTCATGCTCGATTGCAACACGATCGAGAAAGTTGAAAGTCCAAATCTCTCAATTAAAGGGTCAAACTAACAATATGACGGGTTCCCAAATGCCTCCTTCTTTAGATTCTCGAATTCTCAAACGTTTCATCTTCAAAACCTAGTAAATGCTTTACAAAGGAAAGCGAAAGTTTCCTAGAAGAGAATGAAAAGGTTAACGTCATTTCAATGAGTTGTTTGAATCAATTAAAGTCACTCGTAACAAAAACAACGAACAAATAACTTCATTGCAAAAGGAAATTGAGAATCTGAAGAGTCAGGTAAAAGGGAAAATGCCAATGATCAATGCGGAGAATGTTGTATCTAAGGTTCACTCTGGTAATACATCTGCTTTATCTATGACATATGTCCCCCCTCACCTAAGGAACAACAAACTTGCCATTCAAACATATTTCTCATCCCTCAAGGATTGCTTAGAATGCCTGCGTGAGATTGTTGAAGAGGATAAGCTAGAGAAACCTCATGATAATGCAATTGGACATGCATGCTCATATGCCAAGCGATCTCAAGAAATCTTAGAATGCTTGATCACCATATGCCCAAAGACATTAGGTGAGAGAGTTAACCCTTTGATTCCATGCTCAATGCCTAAGGCCAAATATGAGATGCACTCGATTCCCAATGTTTTGAAAGTGAGTTGTAGTGTACCCACAGTAGTTGATTCTAGATATGTCAATGCTAGGAAAGTGAACTCTAATGTGCCTTCTAGAGTACCAATCTCGGTACATCTAGCTTTATGAAAGTGAACCGTAGTGCACACGCATGTAGTTCGATCCCAGCACATCTAAGCAATGGTGCAAAGAGTAGTAAAACAAACTAATGTTCCCATTCCTCTACGGAGTAATCGGTGACATTAAAGGGAGCGGTCAAAGTCTCAAGACAATACAAGGAATGATAGGACCTCTCGAGCTAAGAATGTACCTTTGGAAGAAAGTAGAAGAACAATCTAGGAACCTTAAGTTTGAATCGAATAAAACGAATCGTGTTGATTCTAGTATTAGCCATAAGCCCATAAACCCAAACCCAAACCTACTAACTATGTCACGAAGTTCTTCATATGATTCATATGGATTTATGTGGACCAATGAGGTGCGAATATCTTTGGGAAGAAATATGTGTTAGTTGTGGTTGATGATTATTCTAGATTCACACAGGTCAAGTTCTTAAGGACAAAGGATGAAACTCGATATTATCATCAAACTCATCAAGCATAGTGCAGTTAGACTAAACAAAGCGTCGTAATTAATCGAGCAGACAATGGGCCGAGTTTGTCAACAAACAACTTAGTGAATTCTATGAAAGCATTGGAATCGACCATCAAAGAAGTGTTCCACGAACCCCTCAGCGAGCGGTGTAGTTGAAGGCAAAATCGTACTCTTGTTGAAGCTTGCTAGAACAATGCCGATTTACTCAAAGGTTCCAATGTTTCTCCAGGTTGAAGCAATTGCCACATGTTACACACAAAATCGTTCCCTGATTCACACCATTCATGGAAAACTCCATATGAACTTGTCCACAGAGAAAACCTAATCTATCTTTCCTTCGTGTGTTTGGTGCCTTGTGCTATCCAACTAATGAAGGTCAAGACTTAGGCAAACTTAGGGCTAAAGGCGACATTGGAGTATTTGTAGGATATGCACCAAACAAAAGGGATACGAATCTACAACAAAAGAACCGAAATATCATGGAAACAATTCACGTTCGTTTGATGAGTGGACGGTCAAATGGCTCTGGACACTCCACTCGGGACCCGCACTTCATAATGATCCTATTGGTTCATCCCTTGTTCCAAACTCCTCTCAAGAAACACCATATGTACCTCCATCGAAGATGATGTAAAGAAATTGTTTGATCCAATGTTTGATGAGCTGTATGAGTCTACTACTAATGAGTCTTGATCCCTACAAGAGGATGCTCGATTCCGATGAATGAAGTCAATCCATCGGTTTCAATATCTGTAAGTCAAGAAGCACTGCTGCTGATCCTTGATCTCATCAACAAATCATCACTCTTGAAATGTACATCATGGAAATGTTTACGGCATCAATGATGAAGTTAATCCCTTTGCGACTCTGAAGATGCTCCATTTGAAAACATATTTGCTACTCACGAATCATCAATGAACCATCTTCTTGAGAGACATCGACTCGACTACCTCGGTTCCTCGACAAATGCCACATGAACACCTCGGAAAATGGACTCACGATCATCCATTAGACAACATCATTGAAATCCCTCTCGTCTGTATCAACCCGGAAGCAACTCGCAACGATGCCTTATGGTGTTTCTTCAACTCCGTACTATCTAAGATCGAACCAAAAGATGTTAAAACTGCTATGAATGAAGATAGGCGGTTCAATGCTATGCAAGATGAAATTCATGAGTTTGATCGACTTGATGTATGGGAGTTAGTACACCACTCAGGCGTGCTATGATTATAGCTCTAAAATGGATCTTCAAAGTAAAACTTGATGAGCATGGTGATGTGTTGAAGAACAAGGCTCGATTAGTTGCTAAAGGATATCGTCAAGAGGAGGTATAGACTTTGAAGAATCTTTTGCTCCGGTTGCTCGAATCGAGGCAATCGAATCTTCGGCTAATCTTTGCTAGTAAGAACATGGTAGTTTATCGGATGGATGTAAAGGCGGCATTTCTAAGCGGAGATCTTAAAGAAGTCGTCTCGTCGGTAAACTGAAGGATTTGTGAATCAAGAGCATCCTACTCGCGTTTATCGTTTGAAGAAGGCTCTTTCGGTTTAAAGCAAGCTCCAAGGGCATGGTATGATACACTTTATCAAAGTTTCTTCTATCAACCGGATTCATCAAAGGCGATTGATCCTACATTGTTCACCGAAGTCGAGGCAAACATTTGATTCATGTTCAAATTTATGTTGATGATATTATCTTTGCCTCGGTGACCCGATGGAATGTGATCATTTTCAAATGAAATGAGTTCAAAGTTTCAAATGTCAATGATGGGACAAATGTCATTTTCTTGGGATTACAAATTTCTCAAAGTCCGGAGGCATTTTCATAAATCAATCTAAATATGCAACAGAGATTTTAAAGAAATTTGGATTTGATTCAAGTGACCTGTTGACACCCCATGATTGACCGAACCAAACTAGATGAGGACCTCTCGGGGATCATGATTGACCAAAGCGAAATATAGGAGTATGATTGGATCACGATGTATCTCACGCTAGTAGACGGACATCTTATTCTCTGTATACATGTGCTAGATACGAGGCTAAGCCTACTAAAAAGCACCTTGAAGCGATTAAGCGGGTCTTCGGTATCTCAAGGAACCATCAATATGGGACTATGGTACAGAAGGACACCGGTATGTCACTAACGGCCTATCACGAATCTTGATCATGCGAGTTGTCAAGATACACGTCGAAGTACTTGAGGAGGTGCTCGGTTTTGGGTGATAAGCTTGTGGTGGTCTTCAAAAAGCAAATGAGTACTTCTATTTCCTCTGAGGGCTGAATACATAGCCATGTCATCTTGTTGTGCTCAAATCTTATGGATGAGATCTCAATTATCGACTATGGCTTTGAATTCAACAAAATCCCTCTGTCTTGTGATAATAAAAGTGCTATTGCTCTCTCATGCAACAACGTTCAACACTCAAGAGCAAAGCATATCGACATTCGACATCATTTCATCAGGGAACAAGTGGAAAAAGGTGTAGTGGAACCATATTTTGTGAGTCCGAATATCGGTTAGCGGACATCTTCACCAAAGCTCTTCCAAGAGAACGTTTGAGTTTATTCTTCCACGACTCGGTTTGAAAAGCCTTCAACGAAACTCTCAAACGTCTTGGGGAGGAAGGCGAGGAAGTAAAGTCTTTCTTCATCTATCTCTTGTACATATATATTTGAAAAAAAAAAAAAAATTCTATAAAATATATATATTTTTGGGAGAAAGAGAAATGGTTTATTGTCATTTTTGAGGCAATAACCGGTTTTAAAAGAAAAAAACGAGCCATGTTTCACCATGTTTTCAAATTCCATGCTCGATTCTATAAACATTTATCTACTTTGAAAACCAAATGCTTTGAAAAATAACTCAAACTCTATTTTGATAATCATCGGGACTTATTTGTCAAAATCTCTATCTCTCAATCAACAACCTCGTCATTGATTGAGGGGAGAATGATTTCAATTAAATTAAAAGTTATTTGGCATTAAAATTGTTTTCAAAAGATATACATGCATGTTTTATAAATGGAGTTTAAAGTCTCAAAATCCGATCCGTATCGGTTAAAACACTTTCACAATCAAGTCACAATTCTCCTTAAAGCCTTCAAAATCAATTTAAATCTATCGAGATCACAAATTTCAAATGATTTGATAATTGTGATCGGGGAGAATGTGTGATTTAAATTGGATTTAAAGCGATAATTAGGTAAATGGTTATAATAGGATGTACATGCTATCCCTTACATGTGACAAAAGCGATTTCAATTTTTCAATGCACATGTTGAGGAGCATCTATCTTAAAACCTTTGATTTAAGCGTGATCATTTATCCCATATGCGGGTTCCTCTAGTATGTGCAAAACTCTTTTCAAACCTCGAGGCACATATTGAGGGAGCAAATTTATGGAAACCTCATCCTTCCGGAATTGCTATATCTACTTGATTTGTTGAGGAAGTGATGTTGATATCTTTAGAAAATGGTAATCAAAAAGTTAATTCTTTCTCTTGCCTCCGTGTGCAAAACATTTTCAATACTTGATGCACATGTTGAGGGGAGTTCTCGTTCTAAAATATCAAAAACAATTCGGTACAAAAAGCTTTGATAATATATCACAAGTATACGAATTGATTTTCAAATGGTTTTCAATTGGATCCATTGGCGGATGAACAATACCAAATAGACCGACCAACTTTACTTCATGTACGGTGATATAAGGATGATAAGGTTAGGTATGTGTTCCCATGATCCGCCCGAGCAGGAGGGATCTACCGAGGACAATCCACTAGTTAGTGTAGAAGTCCTTGGGTATGATGATAAAGGAGAAAAATGAGATATGGGAAGAGTGCGGACTAAGGCGAGCTAGCACTGGAATAAACCCAACAAGGTTCTAGCTATGAAGTCTTGGTAAGCCTTGAAGGGGTTGAAGAATTAAAAAATTGAATGAGAAAAGGGTGAAAACAAATAGCCTCCATTTATTCAACCTTAGGGGAAACCGGGTTCAATTCATATGCTCTTGATGGTAACATCGGTATTGAAGACAAGGCGTCATGGACCCGGTGACGCCTTGCCTTCAACTTTCAAACCACTCAAGTTCCTCTTAAAGGACTTGTTTCATTCTCACGGGAACCGACATTATCTATCGACTTTCTCTTGAGATGGTTGATATTGAAGAAGACCCCCTCTCCTAGTCTCCGTTATAGGATCCAAATATGCACAAATTGAGTCTAGAGCCACGAGATCATCAATAAATCTCATTAGGACACTTTCAATGAAGACTCTACATTTCACACAATGTGGAAAGAGATTATAACTTGAGTCCTCGCATTATCCTTGCGGTATTGCGGAACATCCGGTGATATGTTTACATATTCACAATGAAGATGGAAAGCCTGGAGCCAACATCAAACAAGCTCTGGTAGGTGGCATGTGAGATCTAGTTTATAGATCAACCATGTGACAAGCTGAGCGAAACAATGGGCGATTCAATCTCTTGAATCAAACACGTTCGAGTTAGGGATTGACGGATACCTTTGAAAAACCGGTCTTTGTGCTTATAAACTCTTTTCTTTAGCACATCGATTGTGTACTCATTTTTCAAACCAAAAGGTATTTTTATGATTGATAAGCGATTTTCAATAAAACCTTCGTTGTATTGCAAAAACAATTTCTATTGAGCAATACGATTGTTTTCAAATCTCTTTTCATCAATCGGTGGACTTAATATTATTTGGTTCACTCACTCCGTGTTGTCTTCTTTGAGATGTTCGGTTTGAGAACAGCTAGAGCAATTCGAAACCACATCAAGGAGATTCTTAGGAATCCTACGATCACAGGCGATACTTGTCTTGATCAACGAGGAACCGTGGGCGTGTACCTCAATTCAACGAAGTGATCAAAGACACTTCGTGCGATTTGTTGCTAAGCTGTTGTATGCTTGGTCGCATGGCGTTTGCGGTGATCGAGATGAAGCGGTCAATCCATAGCCGCATGCTCACTTAACACATTCAACTCAAAAGAAATCATGATTAGTGCATCAATGACTCGATATTTTCCTCCATGCTTACTTCTGCTGCTGCCAATATCGTGATTCAACAAATGCTTCACTACTCGATGAGAAGAATTCATGATCGAGAATGTGAGCATGTCGGTCCCAAAGTCACAACACCACAATGGATGTCTCGGAGATTTTTGATAGCCGATGATCTCAAAGATGGCTCAAACTCATCATCACGTGGATCGGTAAAGACCTCCACTTGGAATAACCAAACATGCAATGTGAAGAATCAATGACTACGAGCTTATGAGCAAGGACTACATCAAGAATGCAAGATCAATTGTTAATGTAATATCTATTTGTATTCAAAGTAATTTTTGATGTAAAATTGAGGTGACCTCCTTAGGGAGATTGTTAGGAATTAGAAATTCCGGTATTAAAGAGTCGGTCACCTCAGTATATGTAATCGTTAAACTCGTAGTCGTAGTTCTTTTATGTTAAGTAGTAATTTAGTTAAGTAACACCGTGGAGGACAGACGGGTCTTTACCCTGTATGCACGATCCACGATTGAAAGTGTGGCGAGTTATGTAAGACTATAAATACTCTCTACCTTTCAAGGTAGAGAGTTGGAACTCAAAATAATATCTTTCACTTTCTCTCTAAGTTCCTAAACCTCTAACTTTCTCTCTAGAATTCCATCTTATTCGCCACCTTGTGTTATGGTTTGATGTGTATGTGAAAAGTTATATCTTACAAAGCCTTTATGTTGTGTCAACCCATTGCCTTTTAGAATAAGCTGAATCTATAGACTCTAGTGATGGAGATTAATATCTTTGCCAAGCCTATGATAGAATGCTCGCCATGGTTGGCGGTTAGTGATCACCCAAAGTTAACACATAGATTAGTGAGGTGAGTGTGATTTCAATTCCCTTTTAGAGGTGCTCGATTTGCAATTTTCTAGCTTAGGTGATCTCATATCTTCCAAGACTTCTTGGGAGATATCTTTTATAAATTTATAGGTCTACTTGAGGCAAGTAGAGTTCAAGTGGGGATATTTGATAACATCAATTTACGATATTTTACTTATCAAATTCCGTGTCTATTGCCTCAATTTATAAATATGGTACTTAATTCATTCATATTAGTTCATATTTACATTTCGGATAAATGAGGCATTGGGTGAAAACATACAAGAAAAGGCCAACATATACAAAATATATTTTGAAGACATGTTACGGCGTGGTGGGCGATTGACTTACGTCGTAACTCAAACTCTGAAGGCAAAAGTATTATGTGTGAAGGTTCGCCGTGGCTTAATAGTGTTCTGGCGTAAATATGATGGCAAGAAGGATACGACGTAACCAAATCCTAGGGTTACGCCGTAATTTATAATTTTGAGGTTTCACGGCATAACGTGGTAAATTAGTCCTACGATCCTGCTAGAGCGGGAGGGATCTACCAGGAAAATCCACTAGATAGTGTAGAAGTCCTTGGGTATGATAAAAAATGGAGAAAAATGAGAATATGGGAAGAGTGGGGACTAAGGCGAGCTAGTACTAGAATAAACCCAAAAGGTTCTAGTTATGAAATCTCGGTAAGCCTTGAAGGGTTGAAAAATAAAAAATTAAATGTGAAAAGGGTGAAAATAAATAGCCCTCCATTAATTCAACCTTATTGGTGGTTACCAAGGTAACACCGGTATTGAAGACAAGTTGTCATGGACCCATTGTGCCTTTGCACTAAACTTCCCAAGCTACTCAAGTTCCTCTTAAAAGGACTTGTTTCATTCTCACGGGGAACCTACATAATCTATCGACTTTCTCATAGAAATTGTTGATATTGAAGAAGGAGACCCTCTCCTGAGTCTCGGCATAGGAAACCAAATATGCACTATTGAGTCTAGAGCCAAGAGATCATCAACAAATGATTAGGACACAATTAATGAAGACTTACTATTCCACACAATGTGGAAAGTAAGAATATATTTTGAGAGTCTCGCATTATCCTTGTGGTATTGCGGAACATCCGAGTGATATTTAAAATATTCACAATAAAGATGGAAATTCTTCTAGAGCCAACATCTAACAAGCTCTTGGTGGGTGACTTGTGAGATCTTTTCAAAAGATCAAGCTTGTGACAACTGGATAGAAACGATGGGACGATTCACTCTTGAATCAACCTTGGTCGAGAAATGGATTAGCGGATACCTTTGAAAAACCGGTCGTTGTGCTCAACAAATCTTTTCTCTAGCACATCAAGCTGTATTAAGTTTCAAAAATAAAGGGTATTTATGATTGATAATTGATTTTCCATAAAACCTTCGTTGTCTTTAAAACACTTTCCATTAAGCAATACGATTGTTTTCAAATCATTTTCATCAATCGATGAATCTTAATTATTTGGTTTACTCACTCTGTCTTTGTCTTCTTTGAGACATTCCGGTTTGAGAATGGCTTGATTGGGCTGTGAAACCCTATCAAGGAGGTTCTTCAAAATTCTACACGATCACAGGCGAGTACTTGTCTTGATCAGCGAGGCACCGTAGTTCTTGTAACCTATTCAGCGAAAGTGATCAAAGACACCTTCGTGCACTTTATTGCTAGCTTGTTGTTTGCGGGGACACCCGACGGTTGCGGTGATCGAATTGAGGTCAATCCATAACCGCATGCTCACGCATCACATTCACCTCTAAAGAAATCATGATAAAAGCATATCCTCATCAAGCGGCTCGATATTTTCAATCCATGCTTACCTTTCGTTCTGCAAATATCATGAATCAACAAAGCTTCCGCTACTCGATGGGAAGATATCATGATCCAAAATGTGAGCATGTTGGTCCAAAGTCACAATTTCACATAATGGCGATACAACAAAGGATGAGTCGAGATTTGCTGTGTTGATGATCTCAAAGTAGCTCAAAGAAACTCGCCATCACGTGGATCGATTAAAGACCTTCATTTAATGAACACAACATGCGAACATGAAGAATCAAAGACTACAAGCTACTGAGCAAAGAACTTATCAAAGAATCCAAGAACACCAAATTGCAATATCTGTTTGTAATTGAGGTGACCTCCCTTAGGGGGAAATTGTTAGGATTTAGAAAATCCGGTAGTTAAAGAGTCGGTCACCTCAAGTATATGTAATCGTTAGAAAGCTCATAGTCGTAGTCATTTAGTGACAGTTAGTAGTTTGTTATGTAACACCGCGGAGGACGGACGGGTCTTTACGCACTGTATGCATGATCCACAGCTCGAAGGAGGCGTCTCATGTAACTAACTATAAATACCCTTTGCCTAGCAAGACAAAAGGTTGGAGCTTTCATAATACATTTTCCTCACTAAAGTTCCCAACTCTTTCACTTTCTCTCTAAAACTCATTCCATTCGACCCATATGTATGTGTGATTATGTGTTAGTGAAAACCAATATGTTACACCCTTTTTAAAAAATTAAATATCTACATAAACACGCTAATCGTTCTGCGAAAAGAATCATACCATCACGACGAAATTAAATCATATCTATAGAGGGCATTTTATATACTTTCAAGGAACTTTTTGAATTTTTTTTGTAAGTGTTAAAATTTCGTCTTGAGAAATCACATGTGATTTGCTATTTTCAAATCACATGTAATTTTATGAAATCACATGTGATTTGTAAAATCTACGTGATTCCAAACATATAAATCACATGTGATTTTTAAGAGCGCAACTTTAACATAAAAAAAAAACTGGAAAAGGTTCATCAATATATCTCGAGTGACCATCTACTAAAATATAAAAAATTCTCGTCGCGATGGTGTATTTTAATAGTCTAACGATTTACGTTCTGAAGATATTTATTTTAAAAAAGGTAAAATTTTGTTGTATATTAATTTTGACGAAAATGAATAGCCATTATTGGTTCATTGAATTTATGAAGAATATGAGATCTATGTTCATCTTAACTCTTTTCAAACACGGGTATGTGATCAAGATTTGGTTTTCAATTGGGTTTAATAAGAGTATAGATTTTGTTGATTTATATTGTCAATATCTTTATTTTATTGATGAGTTTTGGTTAGATATTTTGATTTTGATAATGGTGTATATTTATGTTGTTGAGTTTTATTAGAAAAACAAAGAAAACCCAAAAGAATGTACGAGGTTGAATATGAAATATAAAAACATCAAAAGCCTCTCGGATGACACTGCACATGACGGTTAGCAGGATATTTTAGTGGACTAAAGGCCAAGGGCGGTGTATTACAAATCGACCCGATTATAAGTCTGGCGGTGTAATTTTTAAAGTTTTAGAATGAAATGTGTAATTGTATGTAAACCAAAAAGTAATTAATCTTAAGAAAAGAAGTTATTATCGATATAAAAAGCAATTATTATTGCTAAATATTATTTAATAGATCATAATAAGTTCAACCACGGAAGCAACAACAATGTTTTCCCGGTCACAATAAGCTTCAATACAATAATCTTCTGATCACTATCAATTTCACTTTGCAGGAGGCATGCGGTTGGATTCGATGCCTTTGGAAGAGCAACATGTTGGGGAAAACATTGGGCATTCACTTGTAGATAAGATTGATCCTTATTCCTTCCTCCATTGACTCCTATTAATGAAAGCAAAATACATTTCCATTACACAAGCATCTTATATTATTAGTTTTAAGTGACATTGTAATTCAAAATTTTCAAACATAACTAAAAGACAATGTATCAACTAAAGAACGTAAGTCATTTGGTATAAATGAAAAAGCTTAATAATGATGTACATGAAATGCAAATACAAGTATGTCATATTATTTGAAGAAAAGAAAAATTATTCAAGATAATATTTTACGGTATTAAAATAAAGCAAGATAAGCGAGATGTGTGCATATATGATAAAACTATTTAGAAAGAAAAAAAGGTTACACCTGCGATAAGTAATATTGTGAAAATAACAAACTTAAGCGTAATGACTTTCTCCATTTTAGTTTCTAAAGGCACAACCTTTTGGATATGAGCATTCTTGATTAAATCATCTATAATTTATAGCAAGGCTACTTGAGACATATTCAATGAATCATAATATCGTAATGATGTTATTATAACAATGTAATAAATACATACATCCAACTTTATTTATGATTTTAGTTCTTTTTAAATTTAAAACAATGAATGTTGAATTAATCATAACAATGTAATAAATATATAATCTCACTTTATCTACAATTTTGTGCTCTCTTTAATCTAAAGCAAGACATGCTAAATTAATCGTAATACAAAACCTATATTACACGATGGCGTAAATTTATACTTACATATAAGCGAAAACACATTGTTTAAAACTTAAAAAAAAAACAAACAAACAAAAAGGTAACGTTGTGGGAGTGATATACTATTACTTGTGAAAGACAACATAATTTATTAAATATTTGAATAATTAATTACAATTTAAGCAACTAACTTTATACTCTCACTTACTCCAAGCCTATATACATATAAAATTTGCATGCATACATTAATGCTAGTGTACAGTCATCACTATACGGATAATCGTCTAATATAGTGAAAACATGCATCTTATTTTATCATCATTTTAATTCCTTACAATCAATGCAAACATTTATGGTTTAATCTTTTACCAAGGTTTTATTTAAGTACTAATCTTCCTTTTAGATTATTAATTTCTTGATTTAATTTCTATTTTAAGTTTGGTGTTTAATCTATAATTTCTATATTTGGAATATAAAGTATAAAATTACATTTCAATGATAGCATCCATAATGTTAATTATCTATTAAAGTTTTTCCTCCTTTTGTCATCGCATCTTTCCATTATTTTATAACAATTATCACAAAATTTACACTCATACTTGTTAAGATCTTGATCTTGATTTTAGGATATTCTGATTTCACGATATTACAAAGCGATCTCGAATCCTATGTAGGATCTTAGTGAGCCTAAGACTTTATAAAATTTTGATAACGCTACAGCGTAGTTCGAGTCAAAAGAACTTCCTTTTCTTGAGCAAGTTTTATAACACCTAGGCGTTGAACCTAATCGTTGTAGTGTAGTATTAGGATAAGCCACGGGTATTGATATCGTTTTCTAGGGGAATCGGAATGCTAGTGAGAAGTTACTACGCTTAGGTTGGGGTTGAGGAAGATTATTTTTTTATCCTTTTATATTTTTATATTTTATGAAATGGAAAGGTACGAATCTCGGGGTTTGGATTTGGGGGTTGGTATTTATACCGATTACTCTACTTGTCTACTTATTTAATCTAAGGTATATGTAGTCTATGTCTAATTATTGTGTGCTCGTATGATGGTTTAAAGATGTGTTTACTTAGATTTTTATTACTCCTTAATTATCTCCTATTGATGGTTGAATTGTCATGCCCTTATTCTTAATCGCGTTGTGTGTCTAAAGTCGTAGGGTATGCGTTTGTCCCTAACTCTTTGAAACTACTAAAGGGTCTCGTCTACGAAATCTCTAGGAATTATAAACTCTAACTCTAAGGTACTCTTTGGATGGTTTAGCCTACAACTACTCTAGGTGTTATAGTCTAAGGTTCACAAAGATTAATCAAGCATTAACTACACAACGAATGACCTATCGCATTACTAGATCATTAATAATTAAGATAAGAGACAACCAACCAATATTCAATAATTAAGTTTCATATTCTAGCAAACACACAAGTAAATTAGCGGACATGGAGAACATGCAAGTATACACACAAATAATTGAAGACATAATTGAATTAATGAAGTAAAACACTTATCTTGATGTAAGATAGGGTTTGGAACCTAAAATCTTGTACAAAGGCAGCCTTGGTTCGGTTTAGGTTTTTACTCAAAAGACTACACACTAAAGCGAAAAATTCGGATTCTATATATAAGATTACAATCGCGATAAGCGTCACCTTATAATTGTGTAGCCGTCGAAGTCGCCGTCATTAGGGTTTCGTCTTGTTGCGTTAGTCTTACAGCGTCACCTTATGCTTGTGTGAGTCCCTTCGATCGGCCGCCGTGCGTCAAATCTAGGCCGTCGAGTTGCGACGACCTACTCTTTTAAAGCGACACCGTCGGCGAAAATAAACAATTTGGCTATTGAGCCATCACAAAAGTGATCTGACGGCATCACAGAATAACACACGACGCGTCCCACTGTTTCAACGACTTGAGTGTCTCGATTCTTGACTTTGGCCATTTTCTTCGTATGTCCGCGCCTTTTCGTCCAAATAAGTGTCATTCCGGCAATTTGCCTTCAAGAGACCTAAAAAGTGAAAAGGCGATATTAAGTAATATGATACAAAAGTGATCAAATAAGGGCTTAAGCGACCCTCAAAAAGGTACATTTAAAACCTTATCAAATTTCTTCTTGACTATAAGATCTAAAGATCTAATCCGATATGATCTTACTTTATTCGAACCATAAACTAAAAATTTAGAAAGTAACGGATTATGTTTCAAAAAAATTTAAAGAATAACATGTTAATCTTCATATGCATACCATATTCCTAATTTAGGTCAACATTTTCATGAAACATTTATATAATTTTGTGTTTATTATATATAATAATTTGTAGATTTGAATAATATTACAAAAACTATTAAAAAAATGACATTATAGTAGAATCGTAAGATCCTAATCCGATCTTACAGTTTCAATATTGCAAAAACAAAAACAATCCTGAGTAATATCTTGATTTTAAAAACCTTATTTACTCTAATGGAAAAAAGTCTTTTTAAAGTGTACATTTAAATACTTGAGGAAGCTCAAGTTATTGCTTAAATAAAGTTTCTACTCCAATGATAAAAAGCTATGTGGTGACTAATTCCAGGAAAAATATTGCATTTATATACTTCGCATTGGAAAATGCTTAAAAATAAACAGAGTGAGAAATGCAGGTTCGATCTTAGCCACATAATTTTGATCAAATATTAACAAATTGTTTAAATAGTAACTTGTAAATCTAAATAATTTGTGCGTACACGGGTTAAAAAATTAAAATACGGCTAAAATAACTTTAATTAAATTAGTTATAATGCTAAAAATGCATATTTGCATGAGAATAATTCAAAATTAAAGCAAAACTTATATGTACACACCAAGCAGATATATATAAAATTTAATTAGTGTATTTATAGTTTTAAATCTTGTTCGTGCGTGGATAAAACTATATGTATATAACATTTCTCAAGACAAATATCTTTGAATTAAAAATATCAAAACATAAGTAAATTAACCATTTTAACTTCATAATTTTAGGAAACCTTCTTTTAAATGTTATTACGATTTTCAAAACATAAATCGTGTTCCATTCCTTTAAATTAATACACTCTAATCTCTTTCTTCTCGTTCTTTCATAAACTCTCTCTCTCTCTCTCTCTCTCCCTCCTCCTCTCTCTCTCTCTCTCTCTCTCTCTCTCCTCTCCTCTCCCTCTCCCCTCTCCCTATATATATATATATATCTCTCTCTCTCTCTCTCTCTCTCTCTCTCTCTATATATATATTGGTCCAAATTAGTTTCCACGTCATACATACCTTTTTTTTTAATCATTGTTTCTATTCTTTAAATAATTCATAAGATTTAAACCCATTGTCACTTGAAATAGTCATCACCCCTCATCTTTCGATAAAATCTCACTTTATATAAATATCATTAATACAAATATCGTCATTAAACGCTATTTATATTTTATGTTCTTTACCTAAGTTTTGTTAACGACAAAAGTAAATTTAATTTTATAAAGCTTAAAGCATCAAGTTTAATAGATATTAAAACAAGCTTTTCAAATAATATCTTCATCACTCAAGCATTTACATTTTGATTAATCATATTTTGATATGACTCTAAACCATAATGTATGTTAGTATTTTAGATCAAGAATGTTTTGGTTTCTTAAAACAAAACATTACATATCTATTTACATTTTAACATATTTCTAAAAATACAAAAACAAACACATGACATCATGTAGTGCATCATTGAAATCCTTGCCCTCTTTTCTCAATTCTAAAATTTAAAGAATGGAAGTCTAACATTTAAAGAATGGATGAGGATGGGATGGGAAGGGCAAAGTAGGGGATGGGATGGGAAGAAAGTGGTTATTTATTTTTGTGTTCTTGAGTTTTTTTTAAAGTAGCAAGGAAAGGAAAGGGAAGCTACACAAATTACCAATATACCCTCGTTTATATATGAAGAAAGATAGTTGGATTTTATTAAACTTGTGGCTAACAATGCAAAGAAGTACCCTCGTTTATATACTTGTAGCTAACAATATAAATAAACATTTTTGTTTCGTTAAAACACCGTAGTTAAAGTAAAAATCGGGTATGAAGATAACGAAGAGGTTACGTTGATGTAAGAAAACTAGAACACAATACATATAATAATAGCATACATAAAAAAAATAAAAAAGACAAATATGCAGACAATGTTGAAAGATTCGGTCTTTGATTATTTAACAGAACAATTGTGAAGTTCATGGTTTACACAGCAGCTGTAAAACCCTAAAAATCTAAAACGCGTAAAAAGACTATTTTGCCCCTCTAATTTAAAAACTTATAAAATGCGTAAAATATGCAAAGCTCTTTAAATACATTCCGACATAAATCGTAAATGATCAAATAATAAAAGCTACATTTATGTTAATTGTTACGCATGAACCGAAATGTAAAAAGAAAACAAAATACATTATAACTAATTAAAAAGCCACAATATGTTGCATTTTGAAAGTGTGTATTGCTGTGGTCCAGTTGCACGCCTCATTTTCTACACATTATAGCCCATCTAAGATTTGGCTTGGGCCTTTGTTTCCTTTACTCGTCAAACACCGAACACCCTTATATCCCATTCTTTTTTTTTTTTTTTTTCAAACGCTTCACAAATAATTCTCACAAACCTAAACCCTAAATATTAAAAGTGACGGAAAGACTTTGATTTCCTCCTTCCATTCGATCCAAAAGCAAGGTAAACAAGCAAAGGAGAAAGGTGGTTTGAAGGTTCTATGAGCGTGGTGATCTTGGTCATTAGTTCCTGATTCGAAGGGCTGTTTGATCTAGGGATTTCAAGGTTAAAGGGGTTGCTGTTTGGTGTTGGTTTCGACGTGGGTTACTACCCCTTGGTCTTTGGTTTCTTCCACTTAAGCACGACTAGGGTATGGTACCAATGACCTCTTTTGCATCTTCCTTCCTTCCTCATCGTTTTAATGAATTGAGTATATTGAAATCAATCGAATGCATGTATGGTTGTGGAAAAGGGTGCGAATCGATTTCGGTTATGTCTCTGTATTAAGGACATACAAATGAATATCATGCATGGGGTCACGTGTATGTATATGTATGAAAAATTGTATAACCTGTGTAACTCATTCTATTTTTTTTACGAGGGTGCATGTACATGTGGGTCCTACTTGTTGCATGATTAAAATGGTCTATTAGCACATGTTTAACTGGTGGAAAAAGGGTAAAGTCATATGGGTTGGTATGGGTAAAGTTGGTATGAGAGCGTGTGTTTGCGTCTTGTGGCATGCGTGAGTAAGTAAACATGAAATCGGATCACGACTATATCGAATGTTTGGATGCGGGTTTGTGGGTGTGAAACAATAGAGTTATGCGTGTTCTTTTTATATGGGTACAAGTTGAGTGAAATTGGCATTTTGGTCGTGTAGTACTTCAGGTCTAGCATGCACTGGTATCAAATGTACATTGTCAATTGCATGTGAATTGATGCATATGGTTGTGTTATTATAATCAGTTGAGAACACAAGAATAAAATATGGGTAAATTTAGACTATTATTGCTTGCTCATTTATTTAAGATTACTAAATATATATATATATATATATATATATATATATATATATATATATATATATATATATATATATATATATATATATATATATATATATATAATATATCTGCACCAAATGCGTGATTTCTATTTTCGATCAAATTTGAATGACGAATAATATTTTGACAAATTGGTTTATGTCGTTAGGAATCATTTATGATAGTATTGTTGTAATTTGAAATGTTTTTTAAGAACTTTTTCCTAATGGCATGGTTGCATTGTCTTTTTTAAGTCGTTTTAATTTGTTGTAGATTGAAACTATAAATATTATATTTGAGTGTTGTATTTATTAAGGGTGTTGATATGCATCATTTTTTTTTATCTTACATCATATTTGTGCATTATAATATTCACGTGCTGCGTTACGGTGTTATACGTGTGATATATGCATAAAAAATATAATGTGGTATCAACCCATTTATAAAATATCTATTCAACCCCATAAAAATAAAGTTCATCAACAACTTTGATATATGTGAAAGTACACAATTTTTCATATCCATCGGGTAAAGCTTCTTAAATGCACCATTTTGAGGTGTACCATTTTCGACAAATTTCATTTCGTCAAATTGTCAAAAACAAAATTCGTGTCGTTAAATTGTGAGTGTGCCTATGTTTTTGTGTGTTGTGACATACTTATTGTTTAAAGCCTACAACTATTTGTGTGTTGAACTTTTTTTTTTAAAAATGTCATAAGGTGTTGAATTTGAGATTATTGTTTAAACATATTACGCTTTTGTATCAAAATCGCAAGTTTTGTTGTCTTTTCTTTTTCTCAAGATGAAATAGGTTTGTACTCACACGTTGGTTTTTTACATGGCAGAAACAACTTTTTCTAGGTTTAACTAAAGTGTTCTCATTTATCATGTCTACTTTCTTTTTAACAAAGTTAGGGTCATTACTTTAAGTTCTATTTTTTATTTTATTTTCTTTCGTTAGGAAGTAGTTCTTTTCTTCAATTTCTACTTTTATGTCTTTCAAAGTTAGGATGGGTCCCGATATCATATTACTCCGTATGTTGTGATCAAACTTAATTCATGGTTTAAGTATTTACTTTATTAAAATTCTAATAAATTCGAACATTTCTCGAGACACAAAATTTATGTCTTTTGAAAATATGTTATAAAAAGTCTGATTTACTCGAGACGCAAACTTTCCGGATATGAGATCTAAAGTTTAAAGTTAATTCATAAAGTTGGTTTTAACTTTTAAGCTAATTTAACAAATTTTAAAGTTGACCAGTCCATAGGATGTCATGGTTGTCCCACCTTTATCAGAATTTGTAAGTTCTCTTATTTCGATACTACTTGTAAATTCAAAATTTAGAGCATCTTTTTTATAAGAGCACCACAATAATAATATTTAAAGTAATATTGTAGTCAAGAACTTTCATACACGACAAACATAGAAGAGAAAATGAAAACACATGCTATATGTATGAATTACTATGACTCTTTTTGTTTATGAGAGCACCACAGTAATATTTAAATGCCAAAACTCTCTAACCTTATTGATGTATATAATTTAATTCTTGATAACGTGTTACAAGAGGTGAATGAAATTCATATGGAATCAAAACAAGATAAAGGTTTGTAAAGTTGCGCAAAACCCGAACACACCATATTATAATCGGAATTTTGGCCTCAAGTAGGAACACTATAAGTGGGACAGTTGTTCATACAAATATTTCAATTTGCCACTAAATTTTCCGGCGACCACTAATTTTTCGGCAACTTTTCCTTGCGAGAAAACGACAGCGGGCAAACTAAAAAAAATACCAAGAACGTTAGATCTACGAAAAAACATATAAATCTACAAATAAAATCATTTAGATCTACAAAAAACACGGATCTAAAAAACATTACGGATCCATAAAAAAATTAGATCCACAAAAATCAATATATCTACAAACAATACACGGATCTAAAAAATTTACGGATCCATAAAAACTTAAAAATATATGGATCTTTTAAAAAATAGATATGTCAAAAAAAAAAATACGGATATTTAAATAAAATAGATCTACAAAAATCAATAAATCTACAAATAAAACATTAGATCTAACAAATTTGAACTCAAACAAAATTAAAACTTATGGATCTTTGAAAATAGTAATTAAATAAATCGTATTTTAAAAAAGAGATCTAAAAAAAATTCGGATCTTTAAAAAAAATTAAAACTTACGGTTGTATAAAAAAAAATATATGGATTTTTTTTTTAAAAAAAAACTTTAAAAATACGAAACTTTAAAAAAAAATAGATCTATAAAAAATCAATAGATCTACCAAAAAAAAGATTAGATCTAATAATAAAAATCGGATCTATAAAAAAATTAAAAAAGTTACGGGTCTTAAAAAAAAGATCTATCAAAAAAAATTACGAATCTTTAAAAAAATATAGATCTACACAAAAACATATAGATCTAAAAAAAGCTAAAAAGCATAGCTATGAAAAAAAATTACGTAACTATTTTTTATCACAAAAAGCGCGTATTTATTAAAAATAAAATTACGAATCTATTTTTAAGACCAAAAACGAATATTTATGAAAAAAATACGAACTATTATTTTAAGACAAAAAGCAGCGTATTTAACAAAATAAATTACGGATCTATTTTTTAAGACCCAAAAGCAGCGTATTTAACAAAATAAATTACGGATCTATTTTTTTTTAGACCAAAAAACGAATATTTATGAAAAAAAAATACGGATCTATTATTTTTAAGACAAAAAAACGCGTATTTAACAAAATAAATTACGGATCTATTTTTTTTAAGACCAAAAAACGCGTATTTAACAAAATAAATTACGGATCTATTTTTTTTAGACCAAAAAACGAATATTTATGAAAAAAAAATACGGGTCTATTATTTTTAAGACAAAAAAACGCGTATTTAACAAAATAAATTACGGATCTATTTTTTTTAAGACCAAAAAACGCGTATTTAACAAAATAAATTACGGATCTATTTTTTTTAAGACCAAAAAACGCGTATTTAACAAAATAAATTACGGATCTATTATTTTTAAGACCAAAAAAACGCATATTTATCAAAAGAATTACGGTTTTATTTTATTTCAAGACAAAAAACGCATATTTATTAAAAAAAAATACGGATCTATTTTATTTTAAGACCAAAAAACGCATATTTGTTATAAAAAATTACGTATGTATAAAAAAACGTACCAAAACGCCGGTATGGTGGTGGCGCCGGTGTGGTGGTGGCGGCGGTACGTGGCGGCGGTACGTGGTGGCGGCGGTATGGTGGTGGCACCGGTGTGGGGTGAGAGTAGGGTTTGGTTGGGTGTGTGGATTTTATTGCGGAGAGTTTTTTTTTGTGAGAGTAGGGTTTGGTTGGGTGTGTATTTTATTGTGGAGAATTTTTTTGAGTGTTTTGTTTGTTTGTGTGTGTGTTTTGTTTGGTTGGGAGATGAGAGTTTGTGTGTTTTTTTAAATAAATGATGGGTGTTTGTTTGTATTGGTTTGTTAGGATTGGATGATGGTTGGTTTGGTAATTTTTAGGTTTGCATGTTGGTTTGGTGTGTGTAAATTTAGGCTTGGATGTAGGTTTGGATGGCTGAATCTTAAAAATAGAGGGTTGGGTTTTGGTTGGGGATATGCATGCTTTATATGTAGTATAGATATATAATCATTTGGTATAAATTACTTTTCATGCGTCATGGGTTCATACAAAATACGGTACTATGGTGTGTTTGTGTACGTCCTTTATGAGTGTTTGAATGGTTATTTCGAACTAAGGGATTATCATTCTATTTTTGTGTCTAATCGGTTTTACCTAAAATACTTAAATCGGCCTATTAATAAAACTAAAATGCGCTTAACCAAATTAAACTCTAAAAGTATTAATGCGTTTCATAATGAGTATTTAAAATCCGTTACGTCATTAAATGAGCTAATAATTATTATGTGAACCGTAATCCGTGTAGATTCATCGAAGAAGGCGTGACGTTGTGTCTTCGTGTTTGTTCATTCGTTGCTTTCCTTTAATTGGCGTTAAGGTACAGATATTCTATCCCTTTTCAGTAGGGATTTCTCCTGACTTTTCGATCCTTGACTTTACTTCACTTATGATATCCCTTTGCTATGATTTCCTTATGCTATGATCCTTTTGATACGATTTCGACTTAATCCTTTGATATGATTCTATTCGCTATGATATTAGTTTGTTATGATTATGAACCATCTGATTATGAACCTCTGATTATGAACTATCTGATATGCACCTTTGATATAAACTTTGATATGAACCCTTATGATATGATATGATTATGCTTTGACCCTTCATTTTGATACCGGAGCCAAATATGTTTCCTAGTCGGAAGGTAACTGACCGTGTCATTGATGCACCAATGGCATGACTTTAGTGTGGTTGAGTGATGTTCCACACCGTCCCATTATGATATGATTATGAGCTCACTATATGTATATGATTTGGCCACTATGTTTAAGGCGTATGGATGCATCCTAGATATGATATGTTTCGAGGATTTGATCATTTGGAGATATATATGGTGAATGATGTCGGTGCAATCCGCGTCTTCACATTCGGAGACTAGCTACTCCA
This sequence comes from Chrysanthemum lavandulifolium, assembly GCA_022545495.1. Lineage (NCBI taxonomy): Eukaryota > Viridiplantae > Streptophyta > Magnoliopsida > Asterales > Asteraceae > Chrysanthemum > Chrysanthemum lavandulifolium. The sequence goes on along the minus strand of CM040242.1, from coordinate 106,099,344 downwards.
TTTATTCTTGAGGTCTCCTCTCTATTATGTATGGTATTCAGGGTCACCCTCACAGAATACAATGGCTACTTATGATATGATATGATATGATATGTTTCCGGGCTCGGGTAGATTTACGATAACCACTTACACTTTTGATAAACCTATATTGTACCTTCCGTATTCCCCAACGCACCATAATTTGTATTACTTGTTCATTACTCAATACCCTTATATGATTCACTTTTGCCAAGATATAGATACTCCATTGCATTGATCACATCACACTTTAATTCCGTTACTTGAGACTATGGTTCCATTCGCGTCTAGGGTTATTATATGTCATTGGATTGATTATGATATTCATGTTTATCGACTCACGATTACTACATGATATGTATGTATGCGATATAAGATTACTGTTGTCATCGATGATATGCTATCTTCTTTGTTATGTGATCCTTCGATTTGTCGGCAACCATGCTTGTGTGCGATCGATTGTTGATCTGTTTACCTTTTGTACCTCGTTCGATTTAATCTCGTGGACTATGACTATTCGTGGTGTCCTTATCGCTTGTTGTTGACTGCCATGTTTGCATTACTTTTATGCTACGGTTTGATTGGGTAAATGGTTCAACTTATGAAGTCTAGCTTGTTAACTTGTTTAATTGCCTGCTATGTATTTAATTCATTTAATTATAGTGTTCATACGTATTCCTACTTGTTACGTGTGGTTGCCATGTTTTGACTACCGTTATGATCACGATTATGTCTTCAACTAAGGGTTTTGACACATGTGAATTGCCATACTCACTTATTATTAATTGCTTCCGCTCACTGTAGACATTTGTTTGGCTTGTATGTTTCTGATTTCTGAATTGATTGTATGACATATATGTTGTGTGGATACTACGCTGCTATGTTGCTTATGTTTGGTTCTTGTATGTACGGTTTGTAGGTGCTTGTTTATATGTCATCGATGCTTTGCTTTACGTTCTCCTTGTTACACATTCGTTTTGGATATCGTATAATTGTGTTCTGCGGGATCCTCATTGACTCATTGTTCTCATTTCGGCTGCGACTTTGTTATCCGTTTCCTTTGTTTCATTTCGCATTTGATTTTATTTAGCTTTCGTTTTGTTATATCATTCCTTTGGGCTTTTAAGCTCGGTAGCATTTCTTTTCTGCTGCGGTGTTAGGTTGAAGATGGGCTTTGATGGGCTGAGAGTTGGATTATTTGAGTGGACCAACCCTAGATACCTTATTATTCGGATTTATTTTGTTGGGCTATTGTTTGGAGATTTCATTTTATTTTAGACATATTGGATTTTGTATTTTTCCTTGTAAGTCATTCGTCTATATGACTTGGTATTTTATTCTTTAAGGCTTTCGCTTGTAAAATTTTATTTGTATGTTCTGATATGACACCAGAATGTGACACTTCTACCCTTGTCGGGTTGGGGTGTTACAGCAGCAAAAATAAAAAGATGAAAGAGGCTCTACGTATTAAACTGAGCTTGACTTTCACTATAAAGTGATGTTCAGCCACATATACACATATGCCACATGATTATCTAATCACTTGTAGTTGTATAGTTGATCCATTGACTTGCACATTAGAATCAATAACCCTTCAATATCTGGAAAGTACTTTACCAGATTGCATATATATAAAATATAGTAACAAATTAACAATTCAGACATTATGAAAGCATTTAAAAACTCTATAGTGAAAGCATGCCTTATGATTCATCCTGTTTTGTTTATAAACAAAGCTAAGTAAAGCATTATGTTGCTTAGAAATACCTTTAGATTTTGTTCTTGTGAGCACTCAGTAGAAGGTCCAATGATTTTATCAGCAGGATGATCTTTATGAACTCTTAATGTAGGAGTTGGTGGAACTTCAAGATCATCACCCAAATTTGTGAAATCGGGTTCTTCATGGGAATTTAAGAAAATACCTTCATCTTCTAACATCATCGGTCTACTAACTTAGCCATGTTTGGATCATTCAAATCATCAAAGTATTGTCAATCGGTTCAAGAGTACTTTGATCCAAAGTATGTGATCCAAAGTACTAGAGTAATCAGACTTACCCTTTCTTTTCTACTTCATAAGCTCTTCTTTGATCATCTTCATAAGATTTTGCTATTGTTTCTTTAAAATCATCCTATTAATTTCATCTTGTATAGCTTGATCGTCATCGACAATATGGGTTTTGGTTCAACAAGACTTTTCTCCTTTTCAATAGTTATGGGTTCGTGATCAGAACATCAAAGTCTAATATTGACTCCATGAACAATGTAATCAAATCTTCTTCGTGAACAACTTGATTTTCTTCTCCACAGAACATAGTTCATAGAAAGAGTCAAACATCAAGATCAAACATCCAATCAGACCTTTACCTTTTGATTTCCTTGATCTTCAAGAAAATCAACATGAAGACAATCTTGAACCTTTTGGTAACCTTGTTGTATACTCTAAATCCTTTGCTATCAAGAACCCAATAAGTATCCTTCATCCGACTTGCCATCAAATTTTTAGAGTCAATAGTATTGAGAATAGTCGAGGACACCAAAAGGTTTCATAAAATGAATGTTGGGTTTGTTTCCTATAAACAACTCATAAGGTGTCTTCATCGAGGTTTAGTGACCGATACTCTATTTAACACATAGCAAGCAAGATTACAAAATTTCAAAATTGAATATGTAATAAAGAATGCAAGCATTGTTCTCCGCTCTATCAATGTTCTATTCTTCCTTTCTCAACATTATTTTGTGGAGTTCTAGCAATGCTAAACTCCTCTTAATCCCTTTCTTGGCACAAAATTCATCCATAAACTTGTTTTTGAATTCATCCATTATCACATCTAATAGATCGTATTGAGTCTCAATTGATTTTCAAGGGCTATTATAAGATCATGAATAGCATCAAAGGTTTCATCTTTAAATCCTAAGAAAATACCCAACTAAATCTACTATAATCATCCGTTACAACTAAGATTTCTTCTTGTTCAAGCTTGCAATGTAAACAGTCCAAATGATCCATGTGCAACAACTCTAAAGGTTCTCTAATAGTTCTTTCCTCAATCTTCTTGCATGAAGCTTTGTGTTTTTACATTTCTTGCAAGCCAAACATGAATGATCATTCTTGTATGTTTTAGAAGGTAAACTCTAACTAAATTACCTTTAACCAACTTGTTGATATTCTTGAAATTCACATGTCCTAATCTTCTATGCCATAGATGCTTCTTAAGTGTTGCCCGTGCTACTAAACATGTTTCTCGTTAGTAGAGTTAATATTCTTCAAATCTAGACTATACACATCATTGGTTCTTGGTACTCAAGGTTACCAAGTGATCATCAACAAGCTTGAACTCGTGTGAGAGAATACATTCGTGTTATGAATAGATAGGGTGCTTCTTGTCACGATCCGAGATACACGACAAAGGTTGAACTTGAGCTCCTTCACATAATCGAACATTCTCAAAATCAATGCATCCCGCCTTGATGGTTCCTTTCCCAGTAATTTTACCTCCATTAGGATCATTCCCAAAAGCAACTCTTCCCGTAAAATATGTCTTAAAATCGACATAATATCCTTGTCTCTGTCATGCTTCCGAGCAACCACTATCAACAATCAAATGGTCTTTAAGCTCATCTTCGGGTTGCCCCACAAAAGATGAAAAGTTAGTTTTTTTTAGGAACCCAAGCCATTATCGACTTGTGTTCCCTTTAGAGTGACATACTCAAATTCTTTGAGTATGTAATCTCCACTGCTTTTGAAAACATGATCAATTATTTTCTTTTGTTCCAAAACTTGTGTTAGATTTTCAACAAAACTCTTTTTTCAACAAAATTCTTTTTCATGTTATTTGCCGAAGTATTGTTTGTCCCCATCAAGATTTCTTCTTAACCCATTGGTTTTAACACTCGGTGTTGATTTCTTTGATCTAGGTACTCTATTTGAGGTGTAATACCTTCTAGGTTGATTGTAATTGGATCTCCTTGGTCATTCATTCGAAAAAGTGCTAGCGCACCTTGATTGGTGAAACCTAGTACTTTGAGGTACCGCTTGAGAACCATTTGACTTACCAGACCTTGAAAAGTGTTGCTTGAGGGCACGGTGGTTTGAAAAAGGTCTTTCTGTGAGGTACCTATACTTTTGAGAAATTACTATAGTTAACCCTATGTGATTGATTCCAAACGGTTTATTCTCCTTGGCTTATGGTTGGTAGATGTAGTCTTTGGGAATTGACTTAAATATTTCGAGTGAAAGTCACACCTTAATCAAATGATCATGACTATAACAAACATAACATAATTTTTGACCCATAATCCCAAATTCTCCTCCTTTAGTTCTAAAACCGTCTCGACTTTTTGGTGAATGATTAAAGATTTTCTAAAGTTAGCAGTATTTTGAAATTTTTCTTGAAGGTACTGTTGAATGTGTAGCAAGACTTTGAGAATATTTTGAAGGTATCGCTTGTTTTGAAAAGCTTTAGGAAACCTTTATCATTGTTAACACACCTCGAACTCTTAACATTATCATCCTTAGGTTTCTCAACCTGCTTTTTAAGGATCGTAACTAGATGGACTTGAATTAGATTGACCAAAGCTTTTTCCTAAACTCTAAATTGTCTACTCCAAAACAAGAAACATCTATCCTAAGTGGTTTAAAACTACCAAAGGGTGGAGGAACCTGCATTATAACCCTTGTCTTTCTTAAATTCAGGAGGTGTTTGACTAATTGATTCCTCATTACTGATGTTTTCTTCTCGATCTAATGAGTTCATCATCACTAGTTGTTATCTCCTCCGAATCAATTTGTTCCTTATCACTAGTTGGGTTCTCTTATGTATCGCTATACTCAACACCAAAACCTAGGCCATTTTAATGTGCTTTTTTTTCAACAAAACTAATGTGAAAGACCGATTCTTTCCAACTAGCAAATTTTTCTAACAATTCATCCCTTTGTTTAGTCATCTTTTCTAGTTCGTAAACCTTACATCCTAACTTCCATTCACTCAATTTTAATTGATAATCTTGTTGCTCATATTTTTCTCGCCCAAGCCATTTCATTATTTTCATGAGTGATTATTTTGGCTTCCATTGACTCTAAAGTCAATTGATAACCACCACCTCGCACCTAGCCCTTCTACAATTATCTCTTTCAATACATAATCTTTAAGCAATTTTGATAAAAATCATTATAGCTTAGAGCATACCTCTAGATAATGGATGAACTTGGTGAAGTAGCTACCATAGCAAGTAATGGTCTTCTTCACTTTCCATGCTCCAATCAAAGTTTCCAGGCCATCTCTTGATTCCAAAGCAAAGAACTCGGTTCCTCATCAAAAGTTGTGCTCCAATCAAACTCTTCCATCGCAACCATAGAGTAGGTTACCGTTCATCATCAAATTCACTCCACAACCTCGATAGATTTTCTTGAGCAACCAAGGCTTTTGGTTTTGTTCAAGAATAGGAACTTCCATTATTTCAACCTTGGGTTTCTCAATCATTCAATTTGCTCGATATTTAGCAAACTTGCATTCTCTTGCAAAGTGTCCGTGCCTTTGACAACTAAGCATTCAATCTTAGATTTGTCAAATATTATACCTGTTTGGCTTTGAAGTCAATACCTCTTCCTGCTTTCTTCATGAACTTCTTGATCTTTGCAAGATCATGGCAACTTGCCATCTTATGTCAATTTCTTCTAGATCATCCTCTTCAATTTGCAACAAATCTTCTTCATAAGTACTGTAAAGTGGCTTGTTGAGCAAAGAAGGAACATAAAACATCATCGAGTTAATGATGTTTGATGGTGATGAGGAGGTAGTAGTCATGGTTGTGCAAATATGTTGTTTATCACCAACAAGATTTTGAACAGATAAGCGACTTTTAGTGGAAGTAATGCCTCTATTTCGAAGACACAAAAGCAATGTTGTGAGATTTTGAATTTATTTGACCATTCATCTCATGCTCATACACCTTTAAATTGTTGTAGATCATCAAAGTCCATAGAATCCAAACCGTTGTCCTCTAATCATAGTAGCAACCACGCCATACGGATGGCCAACTTCTTAAGAACTTCAAGTTTGCATCTTCAAGATACCGCTTCATATAACTCTAGCATACTAAGAAGATTTTAGAATCATATAGGCAAAGATCAAGACCTTCTCTTTCACCAACAAAGGAATGTTTCAAATTGTTGCTTCAATAGATTTCTATGCATCTTCTTGAAGCATCATTACCTCCAAATCTTGTCTTGATAGCACCCATAATTGTTTTGCATCCTTAGCATCATGAAACTTTAGTAGGTGACCATCACAAATAGCGCAGACAACAAGATGTTGAGAGCCTTATCTTGATTTCTTTTTGTAGTCACCGCAAGTTAGGCCGAGGTGGTTTAGGTTGTCCAGAACTGCTAAGTTCTTCAACGACATTACTATTGACAATCACATCCCATAGTGCATGGTCCGTAATCGCAATGTACCGCCTCATCTTCATGCTCCGTAGATCATATTCTCCTTTCTTGATGATAGGAATTCGAGTGAGGTGATGGATGGGATTGGTGCTTCAATCGACATCTTTTGTGGTTTGTAGTTAAAGTTTCTTCTTAATCGTAGTTTCCACACAAGCTCGATACCACTTGTTGGATCGATATACTCCACCAAACTAACTATGTAGCTTGTAAGGGTTTAGCAACCTTGGATAAATCCAAAACTACTAATGATGAAACACGATATAACTCGTTAAGTATGGAATCTACTTCAACAAAGCTAAGAAGAATAACTTTGAACTTCAACGATTATATTAAAACCAAACTTTGAACTCGCTTATTATCATGATTCACTAACAACCCTAATCGCTAAATAACTCTAATATCGTACTTGTGTGTATCTCTAATGCCAATCTAGGGTCCTTTATAGGCATAAGGACAACCCTAGTCGGTTTACAATTCTTGTACGACAAGTAAACTAATTCTAATCTAAGAATATTCTAGAATTACATAACAATCCTTAAACGATTTGACAAAGATTTTGACTTTCTTCATAAGCGATTTTGACTATCTTGTTAAGCAAGACTTTGACTTTATATCCCAACACTAAACTTACCACGGATGAGGAAGGTGAATCGGTAGATAACACTAAATATAGAGGAATGATTGTAGCCTACTTTCTCACGCTAGTAGACCCGACATTATGTTTAGTGTTTGTCTATGCGCCGCTTTCAAGAAAATCCCAATGTATCACACTTAGAAGCCTTGAAAAGGATTTTTAGATACATTAAGGGAATGACATGTTTAGTATTATGGTATCCCAAAGGAACGGTGTAGAAACTATAGTGTATGCCGACTGCATCATGCCGGTGACTATGTCGATAGAAAAAGCAAGTGGTATTTGCACTTTGTCCGACATTGTCTCACCTCATGGTTTGCAAAGAAACAAACGGCTCTAGCTATCTCAACTACCGGCCGAACACGCCTCACCGAAAAACATGTCAACAATTTGGATGAAGCAAGCTCGTGAATTACTAATTCATCTCAACGATATCGTTATCTTTTGTGACAACAAAGGAGCTATTGATCTCTGCAAAATCCCGTCCAACATGCTCGCATTTAAGCATATTGAAATTGCCATCACTTTCTCCGCGATGTTCAAAAGGAAACATCTCAATTGAAAGTATCCTCGAAGACAACATTGCCGACATTCTAACTAAGCCTCTCAAACGGAACCATTTAATCTTCTTAGACTTGGTTTAGGGCTAATGGAACCAAACATGTAGTTAAAACATAGCCTAAACCTTAGAACAAACAAAACAAAACAACTTAGTTTAATTACATCGCTCCCACGGCACCAAACGACAACAAAGACGGTTCAATTATTTGGTGTTGTCTGTCCACAGACAAAGCAAGAAAATACTACCTACAAAATATCTTCTTCCTCACAACCCACTTTACCAAAACGCTTCAACATCATATCTAACTCATTGTTGACACTTTCTCACCCATTAATCACTAAAGATAGCATCATTGTAAGTATCCTAACTACATTACATCTCCTAATTCCGAGTCTAGGATTCCAATTTGTGCACGAAATCATTACATGGGATTATGTATATTCTTGTACAAAACATGGATTCAATTGGCAAATTGCATAACTAGTTATTGAAATTAGGTACTACATTGTCACATTGCATAAACGAATCATGTTTACCACTAATCAAAAGATAATGACTATAAGGCCTTATTCTAAATAAGCAAACACCCCGTGTCAAAAATTGAAAAGCTTCTCACTTGTAGGAAAACAATTTTCATTGTTAATACAAATAGAAACGTAAATTTTCATCACTTGCATAATGCTCTTCATTAAAGGTAATGCATAACTAATATGCATTACCGTATATTTAAATGAAGCCACATTGAATTAGGAGCTTGGGTTATCTCACCTTTTGCCAAACACCCCACTAAAACCATTTTATGCATAAAATGAGTCGAGATAACCGCAACTCAAATCATTTTCATATAGACACACACTAGAACCAAAACGCTAAGTTTGTTCTTATTTTAACATGTAAATTCTTGCTCATAGGAATAACCATGGTAGCCGCAAGATTCTATGATCACAAGGATACTCTTAACTACATCCCTAAACACCACAAAACCAAGGGCCTCTCCAAAGAACAAGTCGAAATCTTTAAGAGTCTAGAGCAAAGGTACTTCCATGAGAACCATTCACTCCTCCTTTGTCGATGGAACCAATCTCCATCAAGAACTTGCCACCATTAACTTTGTCTCCTTGACATCGATGAACCCATTTGTCCTAGGTTTGTTTTAGAATTTTATGCTAGTGTTACCGCTTTCACTTATGAGGACGATGAAATGGCTCTTAGGTTTAGGATCAAGCAAACGACTACTCCATCTCCTTAAGCCAATTTGATCAAGTACTAGGAATTCCCAACCGTGTACACGTGTCTACTGATAAATTGTCACTCACTATCCTTGATGCAATCAATGACCGCTTCTCTTCCTACCAAACTCCTTTAGCGGATAAGGACGCCATCCGTGAGCACCTTTTCAATGAAAGGGCCGCCCAACCCGTGTCACCCAAAAGGGAAAGGAAGTGAACCGAGATCCAATGGTGGAGCTCAATGAGCTTAAGCCCGAATTTAAGAAGTGGGAGGAACTCCTAAGAGCCAATGTCATTAGCACTATAGGAAATAGGGACCATATCAATGCTTGCCTTTGTCACATGCTCTACAACTTGTCCACCACAACCATTCAATTTAGCCTACTACATTGCTAGGATAATGATAGACATTCCAACTCAAGGATCGGTCGATCTTCCCATATGCTTCTCACCCGTCTCTATAGAGCATTTGCACCCATTCCACCAAGCCCAAAAGGGTTGAAGCTTGACTATGCTCTCATCCCTCACATATTTGTGCCCTTGAGTGATGAGCGAGTGGCTAAGACTAAAGGCAAAGGGCAAAACCTCCAACTCTTTCATCCTCATCATCAAATAACCCAAGGACGGTCTCCCAAATTCTCCACCCCACCTCAAGAGTACTATGCATCTCCTAGATTGAGAATGAATCACGGAGTTCAAGCAAACCAAGGGGATGTTCAAGTGCCTTGGTAGGATGATGACAAAGATCAAGAAGTTGTGTAGAAAACTAGAAGGGGGTTGAATAGTTTTGCCTATTTTACGTTAGTTTCAAAAATTTAGATTCGTTGATATGTGAGATCTTATGGATGTAGAGAAAGTATAGATATAATGATAAAGCAAGTAAATAAAGTAAAGCGGGGAAAGAAAGACACAACCGATGTATAGTGGTTCGCCAAGGACACCTTCCTTGCCCTACTCCACCCCCGAGTCACCTACTCGAGAGTTCAAGCACTATGTCAACAAACTCCTTCATTTGCGGAGAATCCTTCACAACGCTTGTTACACTTTTCCAAGACAAAGCTAGATACCGAGTCCGTAGTACGTGGACCAAACCAACACAACTATTACACAACAAATATGTGAAATATCAAATACAAGATCTTCGCCATGTAAATCTTGTGGAGTGACAAATCAACAAGGACCCCTTGCTTGGATGACTTTAGAATGCTCGTGATCTCGCCTTAGAGAAGGACCTATATGAGGATCACAAATAGAAAAGAACAACTCTCTAAACAAGTGATCTATATGTAGAAGAGAATGAGAGTGTATGAGATTTAGTAAGAGGGGTGAGTTAGAATGAAGAAATGGCTCTCTATTTATAGGCAAAATTCTTCATCGTTTCGATCCACGGATCCTTCCACTTGGGATCCGCTCTAGTAATCCTAGGGATCCGTGGAACGCCCTCTTTGCCCATGGGTTTTTGGTTATGGGTCATGGGTTATGGGTTGGTCCTGGTTTTCTTAGATTCAATGTATCTAGTATACATTGTATCTAGTCTACGGTATGGATTAAGATCCGGTTATGGTCCATGGGTTATGGTTTTACCCATCCTAATAAACTATTACAACAAATGCTTAATTACTACATTTTGTATTTAAATGGCTATATGTAATTGCTTTACAAAAATAACATGTATCCTTATAATTATACTTAAGATAACATTATATTTGTTATCAACAAAACACAAAGATAGCAAAATATTAATAAACGCTTACGGTTTATTTGTATTAACAATCTCCCCTTTTGTTGATGACAAAATATATGTTATGATGAGTAAAACTTAAGAGTAGATGTAAGTTTTGAAAGCTCTAGTTTTACTTCTTCTCCCTTTTGTCGAAACAAAAGTTAACCCTGGAAGAAATAAACAATAAAATGTGGAAAAAGTAGTCCACGATTACTCCCCTTGACGGTAGCCCCAGCTTGAAGAAAAATAAAATCCTAAAAGAAAGGTTAGTAACATGCTTAAATAATCTTGTGATTGTCGAGAATCAAGATTGGGAGCCAAGGTATGTAAACAAGGCCTTGTAATAAAACAACAAATTGTAGTGGTATTTATGCCACTTATACATGTAAAAATAAGAACAAGACTTGTTCTTGAAAAGGACTTCAAAAGAAAAAAAATACTAAAAGTAGAAAATAGTTGTAGTGATTCCTTCCATGCTTGCATAAGGTTATGGATGGAGGTTTTGATGAGTGATGGTATTGATGATCAAGGATGAGGTTGAGTATGAAACGCATTTCTAACTTCTATTGCGATTTCCTAGTGGATTGGCAATGTTCACAATGTAAATGATGATGGGTAATGAGTGCGGAAGTTTTCGTTGTTTTGATTTGAGTTGTGCGGAAGATGTGGTGGAAAAATAGGAAAATAAGGATCAACATCCGAATGTTTGTAAATGGTGGTGGAAAAGAGCCTAGATGTTCTTGTAATGTGATGGAGCTAATGGTGGTGATGTTTCAAGATCTTGAAAAATAGTATTTGGAGATGTGGGGTGTGAAAAGACTATTTCTTTTCTTTAGGTTGGTTAGATCTTGTTGGAGTCTTAAGGAGTTCCAAAGAGTGACTTTAGGTGGTGATGAAGTCGGTGTACTTGTTGGTGATGAGGGGGTGCTATAATGGAAGCATCTTGTGGTGAGTTATTTGTTGAGGATGAACCATTTGAGGTTGGTTTTAAACAACAAGATCGTATACTAATCCGCGCGGATATCCTAGAGTTTGATTGTGGTATTTTGGATGGTAGTAGCACAAAGGTTTGGGTATCATGAAAATGATTGTTTGTACTAGGTGATTTATCTAATGCTTTTGGATGACATGGTATTGTGTATGTGAGGATGAGATGGATTATGCAAGCATTTTGGGAGTTCTATATATAGAAAAACAAAGCATTATAATGAATGCTTGACCAAAATGTGGATTAAAATCTAATGATTAGATATGAATTCAAGGCATGTGATCATGAGAACACAAGCATTAAAGAGCATACTCCCAAAAATGAAACAAATGGATTTTTCATCCAAAGTGAAAAATAGAAGGTAAAACAGTTCTGCTTTCACGGATCCCACGGATCCTTCCTCGAGGGATCCGCCCAGCATGAAGGCTGGGATCCGTGGGTCCGGTGATTTAGGCAAAGACAAAATTTTCCGCTTGGAAACATTTTTTTTCCTAGTGTGCCTATATGCAAACTATTTGGAGTTCATGTTACTTTAACCCTAAAAAGAAATAGAAAATAAACTAGAAGTATAAAACATCCTATTAAGATAACCCGAAAACACATATTTAGTACATGAGCGTAATTTTGTGTTATCAATGCTCCTAATTCGTTGTTGCTTAAATGAATGTACCAAAACACATATTAGTTATGTGTCCCTTTAGCATTCAAAAGACATGAGATGCAATGAAAACGGGTTTTACTTTGTATTAATAATGAAAAGCGATTTGTTCTAGACGTGAGAAATTGCTTTTGTGAAATTGATACGGAAGGTATCATCCTTTAGAAAACATGTGAAAGGAGGTTTTCTTTGAAATGTGTATATGTTAAAAATTAGAAAGCTATAAGTGGAAAACTCATCTTTGGTTTTGAAAATTCCCGTATTGTTTAGTGTAGTGTGTGAAATAGAGATCCTAGACTCGAAAGAAGAAGGCTAGTGTTTACATACCTTGTAGAGTCAAATAAGTTACGACGCTTGTTCCATTAGACCAAGACCAAGACGTAAGTTGAATTGTTCCCGCCTCAACGGTTTGGTGAGGACGTCGGCTATGTTGTCTTCGGATGCTACCTTCTCAATAGAAATGTTCCCTTGAACATTATCTCTGAAGTGGTGACGAATCTCTATATGCTTTGTGCGAGAATGCAATACCGATTCTTGCTTAAGTCGATGGCACCTTTGTTGTCACATAGGATGGCTATGTCGCTAGATGAATGTCGTAGTCTACTAACGCTTGTTTCATCCATAGTGCTTGTTGGCATGTCACGGGCGGAGACGTACCGGCTCGGTTGTTGATATTGCTAGTGCCGTTTGATTCTTAGAAACCAAGACGTTAAACAACATCCCATGAAGGTACACACCCCACTTGTACTTTTTCTATCAACGTAATCACATGCATGGTCGAATCATATACAATTGTTTCTACTCCCGTGCCTTAGGATACCATAATCCTAATTGTGTTGTACCTTAATATATCTAAATATCCTTTTACGGCTTCTAGTGTGATGTTTTGGGGTCTTCTTGAAACCTAGCACATAAGCAAACACTAAACATGATATCCGCCTACTTTCCGTGAGGTAGAGAAGACTACCTATCATGCCACGATATTTAGTATTATCTACGGATTCGCTGTCTTCATCTTTGTAGTTTGGTGCGGATGACATTGGTGTCCTAATTGGTTTCGACTCTTCTAGACCAAATTTCTTTAACATCCCTTTATGTATTTAGATTGATTAAAGAAGATACCATCTTCTACTTGTTTAATTTGAAGACCAAGAAAGAAACTAAGTTCTCCCATCATACTCATTTCGAACTCGTCATGCATGATTTTAGAGAAATCATCACACATGTCTTGACAAGTGGATCCGAATATAATATCATCTACATATATTTGCACTATGATTATATGTGACTCTCTTCTTAGTAAAGTGTGTTGTCAACTAACCCCATGGTATAGTTGTGTTTAATTAAAAGGACTTGAGTCTATCATACCAAGCTTTTGGAGCTTGTTTAAGACCGTAGCTTTCTTTAATTTATATACATGTTTGGGTTTTTCAAAATCGATGAAGCCGGAGGTTGAGCTATATACTTCTTCATTAATGAAACCATTTAGAAAAGCGCTTTTGACATCCATTTGATAAAGCTTTAGATCATTAGCACAAGCATACGCAAGAAGTATTCTTATAGACTCTAATCTAGCCACGGGGCATAGGTCTCATCAAAGTCTATTCCTTCTTGTTGGTTATACCCTTGGGCAACGAGTCTAGCCTTGTTCCTAGACACTACTTCATTTGCATCTAATTTGTTCTTATAAACCCATTTTGTTCCTATTATGGTTTGATTACTAGGTGGAGGACAAGTGTCCAAACATCATTAGAAACGAATTGATTTAGTTCTTCTTGCATAGCCATTACCCAACTTTCATCTTTTATGGCTTCTTGTGTGTTCTTAGGTTCTATGGTTGAAACGAAACAAAACAAGCTACTTTGGTTTTGAACTTGAGACCTTAATGTTCGCTCGCTTAGCTTTCCTATGACTTTATCTACGGGTGATCTTTGGACTCTTTAATGTTTATGATTTCATCATTTAAAGGTTCTTCTTCTTCATTTATCTTTTTCTTTATTACTATAGCTTCACTTTCTATGATCTCGTCATCGACAAGAGGTGGAGAGGGTTTGGGTGGACTTTCATCAAATTTTATATTTAATGACTCTTCTACCTTCATTGTTTCTTTGTTTAATATGACGTAAGCTTTACTATTTGGCTAGTAACCTAGAAAGATACCTTCGGTTGATTTAGGATCAAATTTTGAAAGGTAATCTTTAGTGTTAAGAATAAAACATTTGCTTCCAAAGACTCTAAAGTGATTTAACGTAGGCTTTTGTCTCGGACTAACTCATATGGAGTTTTACCTAAGATTGGTCTAATTAAGACTCGATTGAGTATGTACGTTAGTATCAACGGCATTACACCAAAAATTTTGAGGTATGGATTGTTCATTAAGCATGGTTCGACTCATTTCTTGAAGGGTTCTATTCTTTCTTTCTACTACCCCATTCGATTGTGGAGTGCGGAGCCGAGAAGTTGTAGTAATACCATTAGCGCCACAAAAGGCTCCAAATTGCACTTCATTATCGAATTTCTACCATGATCCGTCCTAATGGACACTATAGGACTTCCTAGTTGTCTTTGGATCTTTTGCTTAATATTTCAAAATAATTAAAGGTTTTCGCTTTTGCTCTTTAAAAATTTTGTCCATTTATACCTAGAGTAGTCATCCACTATTACCAAATGTAGTTGCCTATAACTTTGGATAGCGGATGGACCAAATAAATCCATATGTAGTAATTCTAGACACCTAGTTGTAGACACCATGTTTTTAGCTTTATGACTTGAATGAGCCTGCTTCTCGCATTACAAGCATCACAAAATGATGTTCATATTTTAACTTAGGTAGATCTCTTACTAGATCTTTGGATGATAGCGATTGAAGAAGTCGTTGGCGTACCCAATCTTTGATGCCATAAGTCAAGTATCATCCATAGAGGTAAGACATAGTTTGTCTTTAGGTTCATTACCAATTTTAATGACATAGACTCCATGTTTCCTAATTCCTCTTCCTATGGTTATGTCATTTTAAGTATCTTACTATCGTTTCTTAAAAAGTACATTGCACTTTTTATCACATATTTGTCCTATACTTAAGAGGTTAAAGTTTAGGTTTTCGTGACACACATCGTTAATGGTTAGAGATTTGTTAGAAATCGTACCATTACCGATGATTCTACTTTACTATTTCCAAACACCACATTACCTCCATTTACGGATTCATATGTGGAGAATAGATCCCTATTGCCGGTCATGTGCCTCGTGCACCCGCTATCCTTGACCCATTCATCGGGGTCTAGGTCGACCTTTAAGCACACCTAAAACAATAATAAACTCAAAGTTTGGTCCCCATTTGTTCATGGGTCCATTAGTGTTAAACATTCCATTCATGTTAGACATGTATGGATAAGATGAGTATGCATTCCATGGAGCAAAGTTTTGAAAAGGAAAACCGTTTGCATATTAGGGTTCCATCCCATTTGATGGTTACTTCTTGATAAATTATTAGGTCTCCTAGATGCATTATGTTTTGAAAAAGATGGTGCTTTGTTTGCAAAAGTAGGATTATATTTTGAGGTGGTTGTCTAGTGGTGACATGAGTTGGTTTCTTCCTATTAACGATAACGAACTCGGTTCTAGATGAGGAGGCTACGTTATTACCACTAGTTGTTTCAGCAGATCCACGGATCCCTGCTCAGACACTAGCTTCCCTTTTAGGATCCGTGGATCCGCCACAACAAAGGGTCGGTTTTTCTAGTTCCTTAACAAATTTTGTTTCTTTACTTTCACTAGTTGATGGATCAAGTTGTTGAATACCTAGACCCTTTTGGTTGTTACCAGTTTTAACACCATCGAGTATTGTATCTAAGGTGTTCGTACTCATTCTAGAAATTTTAGAATCTAGATGATCAACTAGTGTTTGAAGTTGAACACAAAGTTCACATTCACCACTAGCTATTTTACCCTTTTCTAAACGTTTTACTTTTGCTTTTAATTCTATGACTTCTTTATCTAAACGTTGATTTTGACTCTTTAAAAGCTTGTTTTTGTTAATTAGTTTTAAGCTAATATTGCATAGTTTGTCATATTCATTATGCAATGAGTCGTCATCAGTGATGAACTACTATAGTATTCGTGACATACCTCGTCTTATGACACAAATTTCTTCGCCCCCCGTCGCTCATTCCCCACGTGTCACACTAACGCTTTTGATCATCCCGTTTGGGACACTTACTAATAAAGTGGTTTGGGTCCCCACATTTAAAGCAAGTACGATCATCCTTTGGCTTCTCGTCCTCTTTGCTTTTCCGAAGTTTTCTTATCGCCATACGGTTTGACGTATCTTCCTTTCTTCTAAAGAACTTTTAAAGTCCCTTACCGCCATAGCTGCACTCGTCCACTACCCGAGGAAGAGTTCTCTTCATCGAAGCCTTTTTGGCTTTTAGGGCAGAGATTTATGTTCTCTTTACCTTTGAGGCTTCGAGTCTTTAGCAAGAACAAGCTCAGACTTTTAGATTGCCTATGAGTTCATCGAGGTGAGGGTTGTCAAATCTTTTAACTCTTCAATCGCACCTTAGATCTCCACTGATGGAAGTGCCCTAGATATCTCCTAACATGGTTACGGCTAGAAAAGATTCATCAAGTGCTTGTAAAGATGTAATAATAGTATTAAAGTTAGCAAATGAATGATCTATAGTTTCCTCATCCGATATTGAAAATTGTTCATATTGTTGAACAAATAAATCAATTTTATTATTTTTAACTTGTTGCCTTGATGAGTTACAACTAAAGAATTCCAAATTTCTTTAGAGGTTTTGAGCAAAGAAATTCTTTCGAATTCCTTTTCTAGAAAGCATTATATAAAACCATTTTGCTTCACTATTTTTAGAAAGCTTTTTCTTCAAATCATCATTTAGTTTATCATGAGGTATGTTAACTACATTCCTTTATCATCTTTGAGGTAGCCTCAAAATCGCTTTCAACAATAATGTACCAAAGATCAATATCTTTAGATTTCACATATGTTTCGAATCTATTTTTCCAATATATAAAACCATTAGTTTCAAGTAGTGGTGGTCATTGCATAGATTGCCCTTCCTTATAATTTTCGTAACCCATAGTGATCGAAAAGTTTTTAAAATACAATTTACTTTAAAACTTTTATAAACTTAGCTCGATACCAATTGTGGAAAACTACAAGGGAGGGTTGAATAGTTTTTCCTATTTTACGTTAGTTTCAAAAACTTTTAGATTCGTTGATATGTGAGATCTTATGGATGTAGAGAAAGTATAGATCTAATGATAAAGCAAGTAAATAAAGTAAAGCGAAGGGAAAGAAAAGACACAACCGATGTATAGTGGTTCGCTACAAGGACACCTTCCTTGCCCTACTCACTCCCGAGTCACCTACTCGAGTTCAAGCACTATGTCAACAAACTCCTTTACTTGGCGGAGTTTTACATAGACTTCTGTAATTTTGTCGTAAAGAAAGGCACTTTTGACATCCATTTGAAAACAGAAATCCCATATAAGATGCAAAAGCAAGAAATAATCTTATGGATTCAATCCTTGCTACAAGAGAAAACACTTCATCATAGTCCACCTTCTTCTTGTCTATATCCTTGTGCAACCAATCTTGCTTTGTTCTTGATGACATTACCTCTTTCATCTCTCTTAACTCTGAAAACCCATCTTGTACCAATTACTTTCTTTCCATCTGGTAAATCACATAGTACCCAAACATCTTGAAGTTTGAATTGAAGAAGTTCTTCTTGCATGGCTTCAACCCAACTCTTTTTAGCTAATGCTTGAGATATAGTCTTGGGTTCTTATTGAGAGATAAATCAGGAAAATAAGCATGTTTGTTGATCCTTATGATTCATCCTGTTTTGTTTATAAACAAAGCTAAGTAAAGCATTATGTTGCTTAGAAATACCTTTAGATTTTGTTCTTGTGAGCACTCCGAAAGTAGAAGGTCCAATGATTTTATCAGCAGGATGATCTTTATGAACTCTTAATGTAGGAGTTGGTGGAACTTCAAGATCATCACCCAAATTTGTGAAATCAGGTTCTTCATGGGAATTTAAGAAAATACCTTCATCTTCTAACATCATCGGTCTACTAACTTAGCCATGTTTGGATCATTCAAATCATCAAAGTATTGTCAATCGGTTCAAGAGTACTTTGATCCAAAGTATGTGATCCAAAGTACTAGAGTAATCAGACTTACCCTTTCTTTTCTACTTCATAAGCTCTTCTTTGATCATCTTCATAAGATTTTGCTATTGTTTCTTTAAAATCATCCTATTAATTTCATCTTGTATAGCTTGATCGTCATCGACAATATGGGTTTTGGTTCAACAAGACTTTTCTCCTTTTCAATAGTTATGGGTTCGTGATCAGAACATCAAAGTCTAATATTGACTCCATGAACAATGTAATCAAATCTTCTTCGTGAACAACTTGATTTTCTTCTCCACAGAACATAGTTCATAGAAAGAGTCAAACATCAAGATCAAACATCCAATCAGACCTTTACCTTTTGATTTCCTTGATCTTCAAGAAAATCAACATGAAGACAATCTTGAACCTTTTGGTAACCTTGTTGTATACTCTAAATCCTTTGCTATCAAGAACCCAATAAGTATCCTTCATCCGACTTGCCATCAAATTTTTAGAGTCAATAGTATTGAGAATAGTCGAGGACACCAAAAGGTTTCATAAAATGAATGTTGGGTTTGTTTCCTATAAACAACTCATAAGGTGTCTTCATCGAGGTTTAGTGACCGATACTCTATTTAACACATAGCAAGCAAGATTACAAAATTTCAAAATTGAATATGTAATAAAGAATGCAAGCATTGTTCTCCGCTCTATCAATGTTCTATTCTTCCTTTCTCAACATTATTTTGTGGAGTTCTAGCAATGCTAAACTCCTCTTAATCCCTTTCTTGGCACAAAATTCATCCATAAACTTGTTTTTGAATTCATCCATTATCACATCTAATAGATCGTATTGAGTCTCAATTGATTTTCAAGGGCTATTATAAGATCATGAATAGCATCAAAGGTTTCATCTTTAAATCCTAAGAAAATACCCAACTAAATCTACTATAATCATCCGTTACAACTAAGATTTCTTCTTGTTCAAGCTTGCAATGTAAACAGTCCAAATGATCCATGTGCAACAACTCTAAAGGTTCTCTAATAGTTCTTTCCTCAATCTTCTTGCATGAAGCTTTGTGTTTTTACATTTCTTGCAAGCCAAACATGAATGATCATTCTTGTATGTTTTAGAAGGTAAACTCTAACTAAATTACCTTTAACCAACTTGTTGATATTCTTGAAATTCACATGTCCTAATCTTCTATGCCATAGATGCTTCTTAAGTGTTGCCCGTGCTACTAAACATGTTTCTCGTTAGTAGAGTTAATATTCTTCAAATCTAGACTATACACATCATTGGTTCTTGGTACTCAAGGTTACCAAGTGATCATCAACAAGCTTGAACTCGTGTGAGAGAATACATTCGTGTTATGAATAGATAGGGTGCTTCTTGTCACGATCCGAGATACACGACAAAGGTTGAACTTGAGCTCCTTCACATAACGAACATTCTCAAAATCAATGCATCCTGCCTTGATGGTTCCTTTCCCAGTAATTTTACCTCCATTAGGATCATTCCCAAAAGCAACTCTTCCTGTAAAATATGTCTTAAAATCTGACATAATCTCCTTGTCTCCTGTCATGCTTCCAGAGCAACCACTATCAACAATCAAATGGTCTTTAAGCTCATCTTCGGGTTGCCCCACAAAAGATGAAAAGTTAGTTTTTTTTAGGAACCCAAGCCATTATCGACTTGTGTTCCCTTTAGAGTGACATACTCAAATTCTTTGAGTATGTAATCTCCACTGCTTTTGAAAACATGATCAATTATTTTCTTTTGTTCCAAAACTTGTGTTAGATTTTCAACAAAACTCTTTTTTCAACAAAATTCTTTTTCATGTTATTTGCCGAAGTATTGTTTGTCCCCATCAAGATTTCTTCTTAACCCATTGGTTTTAACACTCGGTGTTGATTTCTTTGATCTAGGTACTCTATTTGAGGTGTAATACCTTCTAGGTTGATTGTAATTGGATCTCCTTGGTCATTCATTCGAAAAAGTGCTAGCGCACCTTGATTGGTGAAACCTAGTACTTTGAGGTACCGCTTGAGAACCATTTGACTTACCAGACCTTGAAAAGTGTTGCTTGAGGGCACGGTGGTTTGAAAAAGGTCTTTCTGTGAGGTACCTATACTTTTGAGAAATTACTATAGTTAACCCTATGTGATTGATTCCAAACGGTTTATTCTCCTTGGCTTATGGTTGGTAGATGTAGTCTTTGGGAATTGACTTAAATATTTCGAGTGAAAGTCACACCTTAATCAAATGATCATGACTATAACAAACATAACATAATTTTTACCCATAATCCCAAATTCTCCTCCTTTAGTTCTAAAACCGTCTCGACTTTTTGGTGAATGATTAAAGATTTTCTAAAGTTAGAATTTTGAAATTTTTCTTGAAGGTATTGTTGAATGTGTAGCAAGACTTTGAGAATATTTTGAAGGTATCGCTTGTTTTGAAAAGCTTTAGGAAACCTTTATCATTGTTAACACACCTCGAACTCTTAACATTATCATCCTTAGGTTTCTCAACCTGCTTTTTAAGGATCGTAACTAGATGGACTTGAATTAGATTGACCAAAGCTTTTTCCTAAACTCTAAATTGTCTACTCCAAAACAAGAAACATCTATCCTAAGTGGTTTAAAACTACCAAAGGGTGGAGGAACCTGCATTATAACCCTTGTCTTTCTTAAATTCAGGAGGTGTTTGACTAATTGATTCCTCATTACTGATGTTTTCTTCTCGATCTAATGAGTTCATCATCACTAGTTGTTATCTCCTCCGAATCAATTTGTTCCTTATCACTAGTTGGGTTCTCTTATGTATCGCTATACTCAACACCAAAACCTAGGCCATTTTAATGTGCTTTTTTTTCAACAAAACTAATGTGAAAGACCGATTCTTTCCAACTAGCAAATTTTTCTAACAATTCATCCCTTTGTTTAGTCATCTTTTCTAGTTCGTAAACCTTACATCCTAACTTCCATTCACTCAATTTTAATTGATAATCTTGTTGCTCATATTTTTCTCGCCCAAGCCATTTCATTATTTTCATGAGTGATTATTTTGGCTTCCATTGACTCTAAAGTCAATTGATAACCACCACCTCGCACCTAGCCCTTCTACAATTATCTCTTTCAATACATAATCTTTAAGCAATTTTGATAAAAATCATTATAGCTTAGAGCATACCTCTAGATAATGGATGAACTTGGTGAAGTAGCTACCATAGCAAGTAATGGTCTTCTTCACTTTCCATGCTCCAATCAAAGTTTCCAGGCCATCTCTTGATTCCAAAGCAAAGAACTCGGTTCCTCATCAAAAGTTGTGCTCCAATCAAACTCTTCCATCGCAACCATAGAGTAGGTTACCGTTCATCATCAAATTCACTCCACAACCTCGATAGATTTTCTTGAGCAACCAAGGCTTTTGGTTTTGTTCAAGAATAGGAACTTCCATTATTTCAACCTTGGGTTTCTCAATCATTCAATTTGCTCGATATTTAGCAAACTTGCATTCTCTTGCAAAGTGTCCGTGCCTTTGACAACTAAGCATTCAATCTTAGATTTGTCAAATATTATACCTGTTTGGCTTTGAAGTCAATACCTCTTCCTGCTTTCTTCATGAACTTCTTGATCTTTGCAAGATCATGGCAACTTGCCATCTTATGTCAATTTCTTCTAGATCATCCTCTTCAATTTGCAACAAATCTTCTTCATAAGTACTGTAAAGTGGCTTGTTGAGCAAAGAAGGAACATAAAACATCATCGAGTTAATGATGTTTGATGGTGATGAGGAGGTAGTAGTCATGGTTGTGCAAATATGTTGTTTATCACCAACAAGATTTTGAACAGATAAGCGACTTTTAGTGGAAGTAATGCCTCTATTTCGAAGACACAAAAGCAATGTTGTGAGATTTTGAATTTATTTGACCATTCATCTCATGCTCATACACCTTTAAATTGTTGTAGATCATCAAAGTCCATAGAATCCAAACCGTTGTCCTCTAATCATAGTAGCAACCACGCCATACGGATGGCCAACTTCTTAAGAACTTCAAGTTTGCATCTTCAAGATACCGCTTCATATAACTCTAGCATACTAAGAAGATTTTAGAATCATATAGGCAAAGATCAAGACCTTCTCTTTCACCAACAAAGGAATGTTTCAAATTGTTGCTTCAATAGATTTCTATGCATCTTCTTGAAGCATCATTACCTCCAAATCTTGTCTTGATAGCACCCATAATTGTTTTGCATCCTTAGCATCATGAAACTTTAGTAGGTGACCATCACAAATAGCGCAGACAACAAGATGTTGAGAGCCTTATCTTGATTTCTTTTTGTAGTCACCGCAAGTTAGGCCGAGGTGGTTTAGGTTGTCCAGAACTGCTAAGTTCTTCAACGACATTACTATTGACAATCACATCCCATAGTGCATGGTCCGTAATCGCAATGTACCGCCTCATCTTCATGCTCCGTAGATCATATTCTCCTTTCTTGATGATAGGAATTCGAGTGAGGTGATGGATGGGATTGGTGCTTCAATCGACATCTTTTGTGGTTTGTAGTTAAAGTTTCTTCTTAATCGTAGTTTCCACACAAGCTCGATACCACTTGTTGGATCGATATACTCCACCAAACTAACTATGTAGCTTGTAAGGGTTTAGCAACCTTGGATAAATCCAAAACTACTAATGATGAAACACGATATAACTCGTTAAGTATGGAATCTACTTCAACAAAGCTAAGAAGAATAACTTTGAACTTCAACGATTATATTAAAACCAAACTTTGAACTCGCTTATTATCATGATTCACTAACAACCCTAATCGCTAAATAACTCTAATATCGTACTTGTGTGTATCTCTAATGCCAATCTAGGGTCCTTTATAGGCATAAGGACAACCCTAGTCGGTTTACAATTCTTGTACGACAAGTAAACTAATTCTAATCTAAGAATATTCTAGAATTACATAACAATCCTTAAACGATTTGACAAAGATTTTGACTTTCTTCATAAGCGATTTTGACTATCTTGTTAAGCAAGACTTTGACTTTATATCCCAACACTAAACTTACCACGGATGAGGAAGGTGAATCGGTAGATAACACTAAATATAGAGGAATGATTGTAGCCTACTTTCTCACGCTAGTAGACCCGACATTATGTTTAGTGTTTGTCTATGCGCCGCTTTCAAGAAAATCCCAATGTATCACACTTAGAAGCCTTGAAAAGGATTTTTAGATACATTAAGGGAATGACATGTTTAGTATTATGGTATCCCAAAGGAACGGTGTAGAAACTATAGTGTATGCCGACTGCATCATGCCGGTGACTATGTCGATAGAAAAAGCAAGTGGTATTTGCACTTTGTCCGACATTGTCTCACCTCATGGTTTGCAAAGAAACAAACGGCTCTAGCTATCTCAACTACCGGCCGAACACGCCTCACCGAAAAACATGTCAACAATTTGGATGAAGCAAGCTCGTGAATTACTAATTCATCTCAACGATATCGTTATCTTTTGTGACAACAAAGGAGCTATTGATCTCTGCAAAATCCCGTCCAACATGCTCGCATTTAAGCATATTGAAATTGCCATCACTTTCTCCGCGATGTTCAAAAGGAAACATCTCAATTGAAAGTATCCTCGAAGACAACATTGCCGACATTCTAACTAAGCCTCTCAAACGGAACCATTTAATCTTCTTAGACTTGGTTTAGGGCTAATGGAACCAAACATGTAGTTAAAACATAGCCTAAACCTTAGAACAAACAAAACAAAACAACTTAGTTTAATTACATCGCTCCCACGGCACCAAACGACAACAAAGACGGTTCAATTATTTGGTGTTGTCTGTCCACAGACAAAGCAAGAAAATACTACCTACAAAATATCTTCTTCCTCACAACCCACTTTACCAAAACGCTTCAACATCATATCTAACTCATTGTTGACACTTTCTCACCCATTAATCACTAAAGATAGCATCATTGTAAGTATCCTAACTACATTACATCTCCTAATTCCGAGTCTAGGATTCCAATTTGTGCACGAAATCATTACATGGGGATTATGTATATTCTTGTACAAAACATGGATTCAATTGGCAAATTGCATAACTAGTTATTGAAATTAGGTACTACATTGTCACATTGCATAAACGAATCATGTTTACCACTAATCAAAAGATAATGACTATAAGGCCTTATTCTAAATAAGCAAACACCCCGTGTCAAAAATTGAAAAGCTTCTCACTTGTAGGAAAACAATTTTCATTGTTAATACAAATAGAAACGTAAATTTTCATCACTTGCATAATGCTCTTCATTAAAGGTAATGCATAACTAATATGCATTACCGTATATTTAAATGAAGCCACATTGAATTAGGAGCTTGGGTTATCTCACCTTTTGCCAAACACCCCACTAAAACCATTTTATGCATAAAATGAGTCGAGATAACCGCAACTCAAATCATTTTCATATAGACACACACTAGAACCAAAACGCTAAGTTTGTTCTTATTTTAACATGTAAATTCTTGCTCATAGGAATAACCATGGTAGCCGCAAGATTCTATGATCACAAGGATACTCTTAACTACATCCCTAAACACCACAAAACCAAGGGCCTCTCCAAAGAACAAGTCGAAATCTTTAAGAGTCTAGAGCAAAGGTACTTCCATGAGAACCATTCACTCCTCCTTTGTCGATGGAACCAATCTCCATCAAGAACTTGCCACCATTAACTTTGTCTCCTTGACATCGATGAACCCATTTGTCCTAGGTTTGTTTTAGAATTTTATGCTAGTGTTACCGCTTTCACTTATGAGGACGATGAAATGGCTCTTAGGTTTAGGATCAAGCAAACGACTACTCCATCTCCTTAAGCCAATTTGATCAAGTACTAGGAATTCCCAACCGTGTACACGTGTCTACTGATAAATTGTCACTCACTATCCTTGATGCAATCAATGACCGCTTCTCTTCCTACCAAACTCCTTTAGCGGATAAGGACGCCATCCGTGAGCACCTTTTCAATGAAAGGGCCGCCCAACCCGTGTCACCCAAAAGGGAAAGGAAGTGAACCGAGATCCAATGGTGGAGCTCAATGAGCTTAAGCCCGAATTTAAGAAGTGGGAGGAACTCCTAAGAGCCAATGTCATTAGCACTATAGGAAATAGGGACCATATCAATGCTTGCCTTTGTCACATGCTCTACAACTTGTCCACCACAACCATTCAATTTAGCCTACTACATTGCTAGGATAATGATAGACATTCCAACTCAAGGATCGGTCGATCTTCCCATATGCTTCTCACCCGTCTCTATAGAGCATTTGCACCCATTCCACCAAGCCCAAAAGGGTTGAAGCTTGACTATGCTCTCATCCCTCACATATTTGTGCCCTTGAGTGATGAGCGAGTGGCTAAGACTAAAGGCAAAGGGCAAAACCTCCAACTCTTTCATCCTCATCATCAAATAACCCAAGGACGGTCTCCCAAATTCTCCACCCCACCTCAAGAGTACTATGCATCTCCTAGATTGAGAATGAATCACGGAGTTCAAGCAAACCAAGGGGATGTTCAAGTGCCTTGGTAGGATGATGACAAAGATCAAGAAGTTGTGTAGAAAACTAGAAGGGGGTTGAATAGTTTTGCCTATTTTACGTTAGTTTCAAAAATTTAGATTCGTTGATATGTGAGATCTTATGGATGTAGAGAAAGTATAGATATAATGATAAAGCAAGTAAATAAAGTAAAGCGGGGAAAGAAAGACACAACCGATGTATAGTGGTTCGCCAAGGACACCTTCCTTGCCCTACTCCACCCCCGAGTCACCTACTCGAGAGTTCAAGCACTATGTCAACAAACTCCTTCATTTGCGGAGAATCCTTCACAACGCTTGTTACACTTTTCCAAGACAAAGCTAGATACCGAGTCCGTAGTACGTGGACCAAACCAACACAACTATTACACAACAAATATGTGAAATATCAAATACAAGATCTTCGCCATGTAAATCTTGTGGAGTGACAAATCAACAAGGACCCCTTGCTTGGATGACTTTAGAATGCTCGTGATCTCGCCTTAGAGAAGGACCTATATGAGGATCACAAATAGAAAAGAACAACTCTCTAAACAAGTGATCTATATGTAGAAGAGAATGAGAGTGTATGAGATTTAGTAAGAGGGGTGAGTTAGAATGAAGAAATGGCTCTCTATTTATAGGCAAAATTCTTCATCGTTTCGATCCACGGATCCTTCCACTTGGGATCCGCTCTAGTAATCCTAGGGATCCGTGGAACGCCCTCTTTGCCCATGGGTTTTTGGTTATGGGTCATGGGTTATGGGTTGGTCCTGGTTTTCTTAGATTCAATGTATCTAGTATACATTGTATCTAGTCTACGGTATGGATTAAGATCCGGTTATGGTCCATGGGTTATGGTTTTACCCATCCTAATAAACTATTACAACAAATGCTTAATTACTACATTTTGTATTTAAATGGCTATATGTAATTGCTTTACAAAAATAACATGTATCCTTATAATTATACTTAAGATAACATTATATTTGTTATCAACAAAACACAAAGATAGCAAAATATTAATAAACGCTTACGGTTTATTTGTATTAACAATCTCCCCTTTTGTTGATGACAAAATATATGTTATGATGAGTAAAACTTAAGAGTAGATGTAAGTTTTGAAAGCTCTAGTTTTACTTCTTCTCCCTTTTGTCGAAACAAAAGTTAACCCTGGAAGAAATAAACAATAAAATGTGGAAAAAGTAGTCCACGATTACTCCCCTTGACGGTAGCCCCAGCTTGAAGAAAAATAAAATCCTAAAAGAAAGGTTAGTAACATGCTTAAATAATCTTGTGATTGTCGAGAATCAAGATTGGGAGCCAAGGTATGTAAACAAGGCCTTGTAATAAAACAACAAATTGTAGTGGTATTTATGCCACTTATACATGTAAAAATAAGAACAAGACTTGTTCTTGAAAAGGACTTCAAAAGAAAAAAAATACTAAAAGTAGAAAATAGTTGTAGTGATTCCTTCCATGCTTGCATAAGGTTATGGATGGAGGTTTTGATGAGTGATGGTATTGATGATCAAGGATGAGGTTGAGTATGAAACGCATTTCTAACTTCTATTGCGATTTCCTAGTGGATTGGCAATGTTCACAATGTAAATGATGATGGGTAATGAGTGCGGAAGTTTTCGTTGTTTTGATTTGAGTTGTGCGGAAGATGTGGTGGAAAAATAGGAAAATAAGGATCAACATCCGAATGTTTGTAAATGGTGGTGGAAAAGAGCCTAGATGTTCTTGTAATGTGATGGAGCTAATGGTGGTGATGTTTCAAGATCTTGAAAAATAGTATTTGGAGATGTGGGGTGTGAAAAGACTATTTCTTTTCTTTAGGTTGGTTAGATCTTGTTGGAGTCTTAAGGAGTTCCAAAGAGTGACTTTAGGTGGTGATGAAGTCGGTGTACTTGTTGGTGATGAGGGGGTGCTATAATGGAAGCATCTTGTGGTGAGTTATTTGTTGAGGATGAACCATTTGAGGTTGGTTTTAAACAACAAGATCGTATACTAATCCGCGCGGATATCCTAGAGTTTGATTGTGGTATTTTGGATGGTAGTAGCACAAAGGTTTGGGTATCATGAAAATGATTGTTTGTACTAGGTGATTTATCTAATGCTTTTGGATGACATGGTATTGTGTATGTGAGGATGAGATGGATTATGCAAGCATTTTGGGAGTTCTATATATAGAAAAACAAAGCATTATAATGAATGCTTGACCAAAATGTGGATTAAAATCTAATGATTAGATATGAATTCAAGGCATGTGATCATGAGAACACAAGCATTAAAGAGCATACTCCCAAAAATGAAACAAATGGATTTTTCATCCAAAGTGAAAAATAGAAGGTAAAACAGTTCTGCTTTCACGGATCCCACGGATCCTTCCTCGAGGGATCCGCCCAGCATGAAGGCTGGGATCCGTGGGTCCGGTGATTTAGGCAAAGACAAAATTTTCCGCTTGGAAACATTTTTTTTCCTAGTGTGCCTATATGCAAACTATTTGGAGTTCATGTTACTTTAACCCTAAAAAGAAATAGAAAATAAACTAGAAGTATAAAACATCCTATTAAGATAACCCGAAAACACATATTTAGTACATGAGCGTAATTTTGTGTTATCAATGCTCCTAATTCGTTGTTGCTTAAATGAATGTACCAAAACACATATTAGTTATGTGTCCCTTTAGCATTCAAAAGACATGAGATGCAATGAAAACGGGTTTTACTTTGTATTAATAATGAAAAGCGATTTGTTCTAGACGTGAGAAATTGCTTTTGTGAAATTGATACGGAAGGTATCATCCTTTAGAAAACATGTGAAAGGAGGTTTTCTTTGAAATGTGTATATGTTAAAAATTAGAAAGCTATAAGTGGAAAACTCATCTTTGGTTTTGAAAATTCCCGTATTGTTTAGTGTAGTGTGTGAAATAGAGATCCTAGACTCGAAAGAAGAAGGCTAGTGTTTACATACCTTGTAGAGTCAAATAAGTTACGACGCTTGTTCCATTAGACCAAGACCAAGACGTAAGTTGAATTGTTCCCGCCTCAACGGTTTGGTGAGGACGTCGGCTATGTTGTCTTCGGATGCTACCTTCTCAATAGAAATGTTCCCTTGAACATTATCTCTGAAGTGGTGACGAATCTCTATATGCTTTGTGCGAGAATGCAATACCGATTCTTGCTTAAGTCGATGGCACCTTTGTTGTCACATAGGATGGCTATGTCGCTAGATGAATGTCGTAGTCTACTAACGCTTGTTTCATCCATAGTGCTTGTTGGCATGTCACGGGCGGAGACGTACCGGCTCGGTTGTTGATATTGCTAGTGCCGTTTGATTCTTAGAAACCAAGACGTTAAACAACATCCCATGAAGGTACACACCCCACTTGTACTTTTTCTATCAACGTAATCACATGCATGGTCGAATCATATACAATTGTTTCTACTCCCGTGCCTTAGGATACCATAATCCTAATTGTGTTGTACCTTAATATATCTAAATATCCTTTTACGGCTTCTAGTGTGATGTTTTGGGGTCTTCTTGAAACCTAGCACATAAGCAAACACTAAACATGATATCCGCCTACTTTCCGTGAGGTAGAGAAGACTACCTATCATGCCACGATATTTAGTATTATCTACGGATTCGCTGTCTTCATCTTTGTAGTTTGGTGCGGATGACATTGGTGTCCTAATTGGTTTCGACTCTTCTAGACCAAATTTCTTTAACATCCCTTTATGTATTTAGATTGATTAAAGAAGATACCATCTTCTACTTGTTTAATTTGAAGACCAAGAAAGAAACTAAGTTCTCCCATCATACTCATTTCGAACTCGTCATGCATGATTTTAGAGAAATCATCACACATGTCTTGACAAGTGGATCCGAATATAATATCATCTACATATATTTGCACTATGATTATATGTGACTCTCTTCTTAGTAAAGTGTGTTGTCAACTAACCCCATGGTATAGTTGTGTTTAATTAAAAGGACTTGAGTCTATCATACCAAGCTTTTGGAGCTTGTTTAAGACCGTAGCTTTCTTTAATTTATATACATGTTTGGGTTTTTCAAAATCGATGAAGCCGGAGGTTGAGCTATATACTTCTTCATTAATGAAACCATTTAGAAAAGCGCTTTTGACATCCATTTGATAAAGCTTTAGATCATTAGCACAAGCATACGCAAGAAGTATTCTTATAGACTCTAATCTAGCCACGGGGCATAGGTCTCATCAAAGTCTATTCCTTCTTGTTGGTTATACCCTTGGGCAACGAGTCTAGCCTTGTTCCTAGACACTACTTCATTTGCATCTAATTTGTTCTTATAAACCCATTTTGTTCCTATTATGGTTTGATTACTAGGTGGAGGACAAGTGTCCAAACATCATTAGAAACGAATTGATTTAGTTCTTCTTGCATAGCCATTACCCAACTTTCATCTTTTATGGCTTCTTGTGTGTTCTTAGGTTCTATGGTTGAAACGAAACAAAACAAGCTACTTTGGTTTTGAACTTGAGACCTTAATGTTCGCTCGCTTAGCTTTCCTATGACTTTATCTACGGGGTGATCTTTGGACTCTTTAATGTTTATGATTTCATCATTTAAAGGTTCTTCTTCTTCATTTATCTTTTTCTTTATTACTATAGCTTCACTTTCTATGATCTCGTCATCGACAAGAGGTGGAGAGGGTTTGGGTGGACTTTCATCAAATTTTATATTTAATGACTCTTCTACCTTCATTGTTTCTTTGTTTAATATGACGTAAGCTTTACTATTTGGCTAGTAACCTAGAAAGATACCTTCGGTTGATTTAGGATCAAATTTTGAAAGGTAATCTTTAGTGTTAAGAATAAAACATTTGCTTCCAAAGACTCTAAAGTGATTTAACGTAGGCTTTTGTCTCGGACTAACTCATATGGAGTTTTACCTAAGATTGGTCTAATTAAGACTCGATTGAGTATGTACGTTAGTATCAACGGCATTACACCAAAAATTTTGAGGTATGGATTGTTCATTAAGCATGGTTCGACTCATTTCTTGAAGGGTTCTATTCTTTCTTTCTACTACCCCATTCGATTGTGGAGTGCGGAGCCGAGAAGTTGTAGTAATACCATTAGCGCCACAAAAGGCTCCAAATTGCACTTCATTATCGAATTTCTACCATGATCCGTCCTAATGGACACTATAGGACTTCCTAGTTGTCTTTGGATCTTTTGCTTAATATTTCAAAATAATTAAAGGTTTTCGCTTTTGCTCTTTAAAAATTTTGTCCATTTATACCTAGAGTAGTCATCCACTATTACCAAATGTAGTTGCCTATAACTTTGGATAGCGGATGGACCAAATAAATCCATATGTAGTAATTCTAGACACCTAGTTGTAGACACCATGTTTTTAGCTTTATGACTTGAATGAGCCTGCTTCTCGCATTACAAGCATCACAAAATGATGTTCATATTTTAACTTAGGTAGATCTCTTACTAGATCTTTGGATGATAGCGATTGAAGAAGTCGTTGGCGTACCCAATCTTTGATGCCATAAGTCAAGTATCATCCATAGAGGTAAGACATAGTTTGTCTTTAGGTTCATTACCAATTTTAATGACATAGACTCCATGTTTCCTAATTCCTCTTCCTATGGTTATGTCATTTTAAGTATCTTACTATCGTTTCTTAAAAAGTACATTGCACTTTTTATCACATATTTGTCCTATACTTAAGAGGTTAAAGTTTAGGTTTTCGTGACACACATCGTTAATGGTTAGAGATTTGTTAGAAATCGTACCATTACCGATGATTCTACTTTACTATTTCCAAACACCACATTACCTCCATTTACGGATTCATATGTGGAGAATAGATCCCTATTGCCGGTCATGTGCCTCGTGCACCCGCTATCCTTGACCCATTCATCGGGGTCTAGGTCGACCTTTAAGCACACCTAAAACAATAATAAACTCAAAGTTTGGTCCCCATTTGTTCATGGGTCCATTAGTGTTAAACATTCCATTCATGTTAGACATGTATGGATAAGATGAGTATGCATTCCATGGAGCAAAGTTTTGAAAAGGAAAACCGTTTGCATATTAGGGTTCCATCCCATTTGATGGTTACTTCTTGATAAATTATTAGGTCTCCTAGATGCATTATGTTTTGAAAAAGATGGTGCTTTGTTTGCAAAAGTAGGATTATATTTTGAGGTGGTTGTCTAGTGGTGACATGAGTTGGTTTCTTCCTATTAACGATAACGAACTCGGTTCTAGATGAGGAGGCTACGTTATTACCACTAGTTGTTTCAGCAGATCCACGGATCCCTGCTCAGACACTAGCTTCCCTTTTAGGATCCGTGGATCCGCCACAACAAAGGGTCGGTTTTTCTAGTTCCTTAACAAATTTTGTTTCTTTACTTTCACTAGTTGATGGATCAAGTTGTTGAATACCTAGACCCTTTTGGTTGTTACCGCTTTTAACACCATCGAGTATTGTATCTAAGGTGTCGTACTCATTCTAGAAATTTTAGAATCTAGATGATCAACTAGTGTTTGAAGTTGAACACAAAGTTCACATTCACCACTGCTATTTTACCCTTTTCTAAACGTTTTACTTTTGCTTTTAATTCTATGACTTCTTTATCTAAACGTTGATTTTGACTCTTTAAAAGCTTGTTTTTGTTAATTAGTTTTAAGCTAATATTGCATAGTTTGTCATATTCATTATGCAATGAGTCGTCATCAGTGATGAACTACTATAGTATTCGTGACATACCTCGTCTTATGACACAAATTTCTTCGCCCCCCGTCGCTCATTCCCCACGTGTCACACTAACGCTTTTGATCATCCCGTTTGGGACACTTACTAATAAAGTGGTTTGGGTCCCCACATTTAAAGCAAGTACGATCATCCTTTGGCTTCTCGTCCTCTTTGCTTTTCCGAAGTTTTCTTATCGCCATACGGTTTGACGTATCTTCCTTTCTTCTAAAGAACTTTTAAAGTCCCTTACCGCCATAGCTGCACTCGTCCACTACCCGAGGAAGAGTTCTCTTCATCGAAGCCTTTTTGGCTTTTAGGGCAGAGATTTATGTTCTCTTTACCTTTGAGGCTTCGAGTCTTTAGCAAGAACAAGCTCAGACTTTTAGATTGCCTATGAGTTCATCGAGGTGAGGGTTGTCAAATCTTTTAACTCTTCAATCGCACCTTAGATCTCCACTGATGGAAGTGCCCTAGATATCTCCTAACATGGTTACGGCTAGAAAAGATTCATCAAGTGCTTGTAAAGATGTAATAATAGTATTAAAGTTAGCAAATGAATGATCTATAGTTTCCTCATCCGATATTGAAAATTGTTCATATTGTTGAACAAATAAATCAATTTTATTATTTTTAACTTGTTGCCTTGATGAGTTACAACTAAAGAATTCCAAATTTCTTTAGAGGTTTTGAGCAAAGAAATTCTTTCGAATTCCTTTTCTAGAAAGCATTATATAAAACCATTTTGCTTCACTATTTTTAGAATATTTGCCTAATTTATGGAGATTATGAGGAACTAATCTTTATTTTATATGCATTGACTCGTGTATTGAATACCCCTTGACTCTTGACCCTCGGTTTTTTCTATAGGATTGAATGTGGCTAGTGGTGGGGCGATTATAGACTTAGAAAATTATTTGTTTCGTGTCTTTTTATTTACACCCGTTAAATGTTTTCCCATGTCTCATCCTACCCTTGGTCGTGAATCAAGCTTAGGTGAGGAAGCGAGCAATCATTGGTGTCTTGGCCATGGATTTGGTCATGTATCATTGGTTTTTTCCCCTTCGCCGTAGCTCATTAGTAATGACAAATTAATCCCGTAAGCTTTTATGTTGTGTCAACCCATTGCCTTTTAGAATAGCTGAATCTATAGACTCTAGTGATGGAGATTAATATCTTTGCCAAGCCTATGATAGAATGCTCGCCATGACTGGGCAGTTAAGTGATCACCCAAAAGTTAACACATAGATTAGTGAGAGTGAGAGTGTGATTTCAATTCCCTTTTCGTGAGGTGCTCGATTTGGAATTTTCTAGCTTAGGTGATCTCATATCTTCCAAGACTTCTTGGGAGATATCTTTTTAAAAATTTATAGGTCTACTTGAGGGCAAGTAGAGTTCAAGTGGGGGGATATTTGATAACATCAATTTACCTGATATTTTACTTATCAAATTCCCGTGTCTATTGCCTCAATTTATAAATATGGTACTTAATTCATTCATATTCGTTCATATTTACATTTCAGGATAAATGAGGCATTGGAGTGAAAAACATACAAGAAAAGGCCAACATATACAAAAATATATTTTGAAGACATGTTACGGCGTAAGTGGGCGATTGACTTACGTCGTAACTCAAACTACGAAGGCAAAAGTATTATGTGTGAAGGTTACGCCGTAACTGCTTAATAGTGTTACGGCGTAAATATGATGGCAAGAAGGATACTGGCGAACTAAATCCTAGGTTACGCCGTAATTTATAATTTTGAGGTTTACGCATAACGTGGTAAATTAGTCCTACGATCCGCCAGAGCCGGAGGGATCTACCTGTGGAAAATCCACTAGATAGTGTAGAAGTCCTTAGGTATGATAAAAAAATGGAGAAAATGAGAATATGGGAAGAGTGGGGACTAAGAGAGCTAGTACTAGAATAAACCCAAAAGGTTCTAGTTATGAAATCTCGTAAGCTTCAAGGGGTTGAAAAATAAAAAGAATTGAATGTGAAAAGGGTGAAAATAAATAGCCCTCCATTAATTCAACCTTAGGCATAAACCGGTTCAATTCATATGTATTGGTGGTTACCAAGGTAACACCGGTATTGAAGACAAGTTGTCATGGACCCACCGACGACCGCACTAAACTTCCCAAGCTACTCAAGTTCCTCTTAAAAGGACTTGTTTCATTCTCACGGGAACCTACATAATCTATCGACTTTCTCATAGAAATTGTTGATATTGAAGAAGGAGACCCTCTCCCTAGTCTCCCAGATAGAAACCAAATATGCACTATTGAGTCTAGAGCCAAGAGATCATCAACAAATCTCATTAGGACACAATTAATGAAGACTTACTATTCCACACAATGTGGAAAGTAAGAATATATTTTGAGAGTCCTACGCATTATCCTTGTGGTATTGCCAGAACATCCGAGTGATATTTAAAATATTCACAATAAAGATGGAAATTCTTCTAGAGCCAACATCTAACAAGCTCTTGGTGGGTGACTTGTGAGATCTTTTCAAAAGATCAAGCTTATGACAACTGGATAGAAACGATGGGACGATTCACTCTTGAATCAACCTTGGTCCAGGAAATGGATTAACGGATACCTTTGAAAAACCGGTCGTTGTGCTCAACAAATCTTTTCTCTAGCACATCAACTGTGTATTAAGTTTTCAAAAAATAAAGGGTATTTATGATTGATAATTGATTTTCCATAAAACCTTCGTTGTACTGCAAAACACTTTCCATTAAGCAATACACGATTGTTTTTCAAATCATTTTTCATCAATCAGTGAATCTTAATTCGCTGGTTTACTCACTCTGTGTTGTCTTCTTTGAGACATTCCGGTTTGAGAATGGCTTGATTAGCTGTGAAACCCTATCAAGGAGGTTCTTCAAAATTCTACCTGATCACAGGCAGTACTTGTACTGATCAACGGGGAACCGTAGTTCTTGTAACCCTATTCAACGAAAGTGATCAAAGACACCTTCGTGCACTTTATTGCTAACTATTGTTTGCAGGGACACCCGACGGTTGCAGCTGATCAGAATTGAGGAGTCAATCCATAACCGCATGCTCACACATCACATTCACCTCTAAAGAAATCATGATAAAAGCATATCCTCGTCAACTGGCTCTGATATTTTCAATCCATGCTTCTGCTACGCTGCTGCAAATATCATGTATCAACAAAGCTTCCGCTACTCTGATGGGAAGATATCATGATCCAAAATGTGAGCATGTTGGTCCAAAAGTCACAATTTCACATAATGGTGATACAACAAAGGATGAGTCAGAGATTTGCTATGACTGATGATCTCAAAGCTGGCTCAAAGAAACTCACCATCACGTGGATCAGTTAAAGACCTTCATTTAATGAACACAACATGCAGAACATGAAGAATCAAAGACTACAAGCTACAGAGCAAAGAACTTATCAAAGAATCCAAGAACACCAAATTGCAATATCTGTTTGTAATTGAGGTGACCTCCCTTAGGGGGAAATTGTTAGGATTTAGAAAATCCGGTAGTTAAAGAGTCGGTCACCTCAAGTATATGTATCGTTAGAAAGCTCGTAGTCGTAGTCATTTAGTGACAGTTAGTAGTTTGTTATGTAACACCGCGGAGGACGGACGGGTCTTTACGCACTGTATGCATGGTCCACAGCTCGAAGGAGGCGTCTCATGTAACTAACTATAAATACCCTTTGCCTAGCAAGACAAAAGGTTGGAGCTTTCATAATACATTTTTCCTCACTAAAGTTCCCAACTCTCTTTCACTTTCTATCTAAAACTCATTCCATTCGACCCATATGTATGTGTGATTATGTGTTAGTGAAAACCAATATGTTACACACCCTTTTTAAAATTAAATATCTCGCAAACCGCTAATCGTTACGCGAAAAGAATCATACCATCACGACGAGAATTAAATCATATCTATAGAGGGGCATTTTTATATACTTTCAAGGAACTTTTTTTCGAATTTTTTTGTAAGTGTTAAAATTTACGTCTTGAGAAATCACATGTGATTTGCTATTTTCAAATCACATGTAATTTTATGAAATCACATGTGATTTGTAAAATCACACGTGATTCCAAACATATAAATCACATGTGATTTTTTAAGACGCAACTTTTAACATAACAAAAAACTCGGAAAAAGGTTCATCGAAAGTATATCGAAGTGACCATCTACTAAAATATAAAAAAAAAATCTCGTCGCGATGGTGTATTTTTTGTCGTCAAACGATTTACCGTTTGCAAGATATTTTATTTTTAAAAAAAAGGTGAAATTTTGTTGTATATTAATTTTGACGAAAAATGAATAGCCATTATTGGTTCATTGAATTTATGAAGAATATGAGATCTATGTTCATCTTAACTCTTTTCAAACACGGGTATGTGATCAAGATTTGGTTTTCAATTGGGTTTAATAAGAGTATAGATTTTCGTTGATTTATATTGTCAATATCTTTTTTTTATTGATGAGTTTTGGTTAGATATTTTGATTTTGATAATGGTGTATATTTATGTTGTTGAGTTTTATTAGAAAAACGAAGAAAACCCAAAAGAATGTACGAGGTTGAATATGAAATATAAAAACATCAAAAGCCTCTCAGATGACCTGCACATGACCGGTTAACGGGATATTTTAGTGGACTAAAGGCCAAAGGGCCGGTGTATTACAAATCGACCAGTATAAGTACGAGCGGTGTAATTTTTAAAGTTTTAGAATGAAATGTGTAATTGTATGTAAAGCAAAAAGTAATTAATCTTAAGAAAAGAAGTTATTATACGATATAAAAAAGCAATTATTATTGCTAAATATTATTTAATAGATCATAATAAGTTCAACCACAGAAGCAACAACAATGTTTTCCCAGGTCACAATAAGCTTCAATACAATAATCTTTACAGTCACTATCAATTTCACAACGCCTGGGAGGGCATGCGGTTGGATTCGATGCACTGGAAGAGCAACATGTTGGGGGAAAACATTGGGCATTCACTTGTAGATAAGATTGATCCTTATTCCTTCCTCCATTGACTCCTATTAATGAAAGCAAAATACATTTCCATTACACAAGCATCTTATATTATTAGTTTTAAGTGACATTGTAATTCAAAATTTTCAAACATAACTAAAAGACAATGTATCAACTAAAGAACGTAAGTCATTTGGTATAAATGAAAAAGCTTAATAATGATGTACATGAAATGCAAATACAAGTATGTCATATTATTTGAAGAAAAGAAAAATTATTCAAGATAATATTTTACGGTATTAAAATAAAGCAAGATAAGCGAGATGTGTGCATATATGATAAAACTATTTAGAAAGAAAAAAAAGGTTACCTGCAACGATAAGTAATATTGTGAAAATAACAAACTTAAGCGTAATGACTTTCTCCATTTTTAGTTTCTAAAGGCACAACCTTTTGGATATGAGCATTCTTGATTAAATCATCTATAATTTATAGCAAGACTGCCAAGACATGTTCAATGAATCATAATATCGTAATGATGTTATTATCACAATGTAATAAATACATACATCCAACTTTATTTATGATTTTAGTTCTTTTTAAATTTAAAACAATGAATGTTGAATTAATCATAACAATGTAATAAATATATAATCTCACTTTATCTACAATTTTTGTGCTCCTCTTTAATCTAAAGCAAGACATGCTAAATTAATCGTAATACAAAACCTATATTACACAGTAACGTAAATTTATACTTACATATAAACAGAAAACACATTGTTTAAAACTTAAAAAAAAAAAAAAAAAAAAAAAAAAGTAACGTTGTGGGAGTGATATACTATTACTTGTGAAAGGCAACATAATTTATTAAATATTTGAATAATTAATTACAATTTAAGCAACTAACTTTATTTACTCTCACTTACTCCAAGCCTATATATACATATAAAAATTTGCATGCATACATTAATGCTAGTGTACACAGTCATCACTATACACGGATAATCGTCTAATATGGTGAAAACATGCATCTTATTTTATCTGTAATTTTTAATTCCTTACAATCAATGCAAACATTTATGGTTTAATCTTTTACCAAGGTTTTATTTAAGTACTAATCTTCCTTTTTTTAGATTATTAATTTCTTGATTTAATTTCTATTTTAAGTTTGGTGTTTAATCTATAATTTCTATATTTGGAATATAAAGTATAAGAATTATGTTTCGATGATAGCATCCACAATGTTAATTATCTATTAAAGTTTTTCCTCCTTTTGTCATCGCATCTTTCCATTATTTTATAACAATTATCACAAAATTTACACTCATACTTGTTAAGATCTTGATCTTGATTTTAGGATGTTACGATTTTACGATATTACAAAGAAAAAACGATCT
Source organism: Chrysanthemum lavandulifolium (assembly GCA_022545495.1). Classification (NCBI taxonomy): domain Eukaryota; kingdom Viridiplantae; phylum Streptophyta; class Magnoliopsida; order Asterales; family Asteraceae; genus Chrysanthemum; species Chrysanthemum lavandulifolium. The sequence goes on along the minus strand of CM040242.1, from coordinate 106,060,192 downwards.
GAATCCTATGTAGGATCTTAGTGAGCCTAAGACTTTATAAGAATTTTGATAACGCTACACGCGTCGTTCGGGGTCAAAGGAACTTCCTTTTCTTTCGAGCAAGTTTTATAACACCCAGGCAAAGTGAACCTAATCGCTGTAGTAGTATTAGGATAAGCCACGTATTGATATCGTTCTCTAGGGAATCGAATGCTAGTGAGAAGTTACTACGCTAAGGTTGGGGTTGAGGAAGATTATTTTTATCTTTTTATATTTTATGAAATGGAAAGGTACGAATCTCGGGTTTGGATTTGGGGTTGGTATTTCACCGATTACTCTACTTGTCTACTTATCTAATCTAAGGTATATGTAGTCTATGTCTAATTATTGTGTGCTCGTATGATGGTTTAAAGATGTGTTTACTTAGATTTTTATTACTCCTTAATTATCTCCTATTGATGGTTGAATTGTCATGTCCTTATTCTTAATCGCGTTGGTTCGGTTTAGGTTTTACTCCAAAAGACTACACACTAAACCGAAAAATTCGGATTCTATATATAAGATTACAATCATGACGGGCCACCTTATGAATTGTGATGCCGTGGGTCACAGTCATTAGGGTTTCGTCTTAGCCACGTTAGTCTTGCGACGGCGGCCACCTTATGCTTGTGACGTCGCCCTTCAGCCTCTCGACGTCTCAGATCAAATCTAGGCCGTCCGAGTTGCGACGACCTACTCTTTTAAAGCCCGACACCACACTTGAAAATAAGCAATTTGGCTATTGAGTCATCACAAAAGTGATGCGACGGCATCACAGATAACACCCGACGCCGTCCCTTCTGTGTTTCAAAGACTTGAGTGTCTCGATTCTTGACTTTGGCCATTTTCTTCAGATATCCGCGCCTTTTCGTCCAAATAAGTGCCATTCCAAAGAATTTGCCTTCAAGAGACCTAAAAGTGAAAAGGAACGATATTAAGTAATAACGGATACAAAGTGATCAAATAAGGGCTTAAACGACCCTCAAAAGGTACATTTTAAAACCTTATCAAATTTCATCTTGACTATAAGATCTAAAGATCTAATCCGATATGATCTTACTTTATTCGAACCGCAAACTAAAAATTTAGAAAGTAACGGATTATATTTCAAAAAAATTTAAAGAATAACATGTTAATCTTCATATGCATATCATATTCCTAATTTAGGTCAACATTTTCATGAAACATTTATATAATTTTGTGTTTATTATATATAATAATTTGTAGATTTGAATAATATTACAAAAACTATTAAAAAAATGACATTATAGTAGAATCGTAAGATCCTAATCCGATCTACAGCCAATATTGCAAAACAAAAACAATCCGAGTAATATCTTGATTTTAAAAACCTTATTTACTCTAGTGGAAAAAAGTCTTTTTAAAGTGTACATTTAAATACTTGAGGAAGCTCAAGTTATTGCTTAAATAAAGTTTCTACTCCAATGATAAAAAGCTATGTGGTGACTAATTCCAAGAAAAATATTGCATTGATATACTTCGCATTGGAAAATGCTTAAAAATAAACAGAGTGAGAAATGCAGGTTCGATCTTAGCCACATAATTTTGATCAAATATTAACAAATTGTTTAAATAGTAACTTGTAAATCTAAATAATTTGTGCGTACACGGGTTAAAAAATTAAAATACGGCTAAAATAACTTTAATTAAATTAGTTGTAATGCTAAAAATCTGTATTTGCATGAGAATAATTCAAAATTAAAGCAAAACTTATATGTACACACCAAACAGATATATGTAAAATTTAATTAGTTGTATTTATAGTTTAAATCTTGTTCGTGCACGTGGATAAAACTATATGTACATAACATTTCTCAAGACAAATATGCTGAATTAAAAATATCAAAACATAAGTAAATTAACCATTTTAACTTCATAATTTTAGGAAACCTTCTTTTAAAGGTTATTCTGATTTTTCAAAACATAAATCGTGTTCCATTCCTTTAAATTAATACACTCCTAATCTCTTTCTTCCTCATTCTTTCATAAACTCTCTCTCTCTCTCTCTCTCCCTCTCTCTCTCCCTCCCCCTCCCCCCCTCTCTCTCTCTCTCTCTCTCCTCTCTCTCTCTCTCTCTCTCTCACCCTCTCTCTCTCCTCTCCCTCTCCCCTCCCTCTCCCCTCTCTCTCTCTCTCTCTCTCTCTCTCTCTCTCTCTCTCTCTCTCTCTCTATTAGTGGTCCAAATTAGTTTCACACGCCTATACATTACTTTTTTTTAATCATCGTTTCCATTCTTTTAAATAATTCATAAGATTTAAACCCATTGTCACCCAAAATAGTCATCACCCCTCATCTTTCAATAAAATACTCACTTTATATAAATATATTGTTAATACAAATATCGTCATTAAACGCTATTTATATTTTATGATCTTTACCTAAGTTTTGTTAACGACAAAAGTAAATTTAATTTTTATAAAGCTTAAAGCTTATCAAGTTTAATAGATATTAAAACAAGCTTTTCAAATAATATCTTCATCACTCAAGCATTTACATTTTGATTAATCATATTTTGATATGACTCTAAACCATAATGTATGTTAGTATTTTTAGATCAAGAATGTTTTGGTTTCTTAAAACAAAACATTACATATGTATTTACATTTTAACATATTTCTAAAAATACAAAAACAAACACATGACATCATGTAGTGCATCATTGAAATCAAAGATTTCACTAGATACTTTGTGTAGATTTAGACTCTACATATCTTACACAATCTTTGATAGATATGGTTAACTTTGGTAAGATTTTGGTGATCTTCTTTGCCGACCCGGCGGCACTAAAACTTAACACGGACGGAACCCTTTGAGGGATCCGTGGTCCGTAGTGCCTGCTGAGTAAATTGGCTATAAATAGAGAAGCCAAACCAAATTGTTTTTCATCCCTTTCTATAATATTCACATACATTCCTTCTCTCTAACATTTCTAGCTCAGTTTCATATCATATTAGTGATCTCTTTTGTAGCAAAGAAGATCAAGGCATATTCAAGCTTCAACAAGTTGTTGGAAGTCTTGTTTGTTTGTTGTTGTATGATCTTGTGTTGATTCATACATCATTGTTGAACCAAACCATCATAATCTTGTGAGTGTGAGTGGTTAGTATTTTAGTCCTTAAAATACATTGTGTGTGGAGTGGTTGTACCCTTGAAAAGAACTCGACATCTAGCTTAGTGTCGGGAAATAGTGTGTGCGAAGTGTAAAGGTTTCTCCGCGGTGAAAGGAGCTTGTTGACTAGTGAAGTTAAACTCTCGAGTGTGAGACTCGAGGAGTGGAGTAGGGCAGGAAAAGAGTCCTTGTAGACCGAAAAACTATAAACAACTTGTCGTGGTTTGATTGTTTCTTTCCTTATCTACTCTTTATATTTGTTTGCATATTGATTATCATTCACTAACATATCCAAGATCAATATCAATTTATCTTTCAATAAGTTTCAAAACAAAGTTTTTAATCGGTAAACTATTCAAACCCCCTTCTAGTTTTCCACAATTGGTACCAGAGCCTCGTTGCTCAAGAATTTCTAAAATATATTGTATTTATAAACTTGAAACGATCCATGGATTCCGAAAACTTTAAAGAAGGAAATCTATGCAAAGACCACCACTCTTTGAAACCAATGGATTTATCTATTGGAAAAACCGTTTTGAAACATATGTAAAGTCAAAAGATATAGATCTTTGGTTTGTTATAGTTAAAGGAGACTTTAGTTCTACAACAAAAGATATTCATGTTGATGATCAAAAGAAATTAATAGCTAAAAATAATGAAGCTAAAATGATGCTTTATAATGCTTTGCCTAGAAAAGAATATGAAAGAATTTTTATGTGTGAAACCGCTAAAGACATTTGGGAATCGTTGATTATTACATATCAAGGAAATTTACAAGTCAAGGATAACAAAATTGATCTTCTTGTTCAACAATATGAACAATTTGTTATCCCTGAAGATGAAACCATTGATTGTGGCTTTGCTCGCTTTAATACTATTATTACATCTCTTAAAGCACTTGATGAATCTTTTCGTAGTAAGAACTTTGTCAGGAAATTTCTTAGAGCACTCCATCCAGTAGAGAGCTAAAGTGACGGCTATTGAGGAATCAAAGATCTCTCAAAAATGTCACTATCTGAGCTAATCGAAACCTCAAAGTACACGAAATGGTGATGGAGAAAGATTAGGAAATCATCAAAGGAAAAAGAGAGAAAATCAAATCCGTTGCTCTAAAAGCAAGAACGGAATCAAGTGATGATGACCAATCTTGCTCCGGTAGTGAAGATGAGGAGTATACCAGGGCCGTTAGAGATTTCAAAAAGTTCTTTAGAAGAAGAGGAAAGTTTGTAAGACAACCTCGAGAAGAGAAGAAGCCATTCCGAAAAGATCGGGATGACAAAAAGGGTAGAGGTGAAAGAAAGTGTTTTAGATGCAGTGATGCAAGTCATCTAATTGGAGATTGTCCCAAGCCACCTAAATGCAAAACTCAACGAGCTTTTGTAAGTGGTGCTTGGAGTGATAGTGAGGATGATGAAGAATCAAGCAAGGATGAGATCAGTCTAATAGCACATGAATCAAACGAGGTACATTCCGACTCATCTTAATCCTCTATTGATGATGATACTTTGCAAAAACAATATAATCAATTGTGTGAGCTTAGTCTAAAAATCATAACTAAAAGTAGGTTTTTAAAGACTAAAAAGGAATTTTTAGAAAATGAAGTCTATGAGTTAAAAGAAAAGGCAAAATGATTAGAAAAAGGAAAAGCAAATGACGATCATTGCAAATCATGTCAAGAGCTTAATCTTGAAATAGAAAAACTAAAGCTCACACAAGATGTTTTAATCGAACATAATTCTAAATTTAAAAGGTTTAACAAAAACATTGCTTGTGCCGATGAAATAGTTAGAGTTCAAAAAACACCAAGAAACATGAATGGACTAGGATTTAATGAAGTGTTAATTCCAAATAGTCAAACCAAAACGGCCGAAAAAGACAAACAAACAGTCAAAATTGCTGCAGTACAACACGGACCAGACGGACCCAAAAATAGGGTTCCATCCTTTGTAAAGATTGGTGCAGTGGGGACTGCAGCAGGACAAAATATTTGTAATACGGACCGTAGTGAATTTGTCAAAGTAACAAAGAAAACCAAAGATAATGTTAAACTAAAACCTACTATTACATCAGGAGTAGGACTTGCTAGAAATGAATTTAGATCTAAAACTACTCAACAACGACATAAAACACCTATTGCCAAACGCCCCTTTCCTAAGAGCAACCACAACATACAACCCAACTATCAACATAACAGTTGGAATCAAAACTTCCCTAGACCATATCAAACTCCAGATTATATGCCATGGAACCCTTACCCATCATTTCCATACATGAACGAAGTAAATGGTATGTTTAACCCAAACGGACCCATGAGATATTGGGGACCAAACGCTTGAGTTATTTGCGTCTTAGGTATGCTTGAAAGTTGGATTGGAACCTGATGAGTGGATAAAATATAGTAGATGCTCACGACACATGACGGGCAACAAAAGCCTCTTCTCAACATACTAAGAGCATGACGGAGGTAATGTCACTTTTGGTAGCAATCTCAAAAGCAAAATCATTGGCAAAAGTACGATCGCTCATAACTCCCTAACTATTGAAAATGTTGCTCATGTCGATAGGTTGGGATTTAATCTACTTAGTATTAGCCAATTATGTGATAAAAAGTATAAAGTACTATTTGAAGAAAATGGTAGTAAAATACTAAAAGATGGTATCGCCATAGCTAAAGGAGTTAGGAAAAATAACATATACGTCATTAAAATAGATAAAACATCTAATGACAAACTTTTTCTAACAACATTAGATGACAAAGACAACTCTTTGGCATAGGCGCTTAGAAATCACGCTAATATGAGACTTATCCAAAACCTATCTTGAAAGAGCTAGTTAGGAATTTACCAAAACTTAAATATGACCAACATTTTTAGGCGCTTGCAAAATTGGTAAACAAAATCATAGTAGTCATAAGGCTAAAAACTTGGTGTCCACATCTAAGTGTCTAGAACTTTTGCATATGGACTTGTTTGGTCCATCCGCTATAAGAAGCTATGGAGGCAACTTATACACTTTGGTTATAGTAGATGATTACTCAAGGTTTACTTGGGCGTTGTTTTGAAAACTAAAAATGAAGCTTTTGATAAATTTGAAATTCTTAGCAAAAATTCAAAATCAACTAGGTGTTAACATTGTGTCGATCCGAGCGGATCATGGTCTTGAATTTGACAATGAAATACAATTTGGAAACTTTTGTGATACAAATGGTATAACACACAACTTCGGCTCCTCGAACACCTCAATCAAATGGAGTTGCAGAACGTAAAAATAGAACCATTCAAGAAATGAGTAGAACAATGCTTAATGAACAAAACATTCCTCAAAAGTTTTGGTGTAACGCCATTGACACTTCTACATATATTTTAAAGAGAGTCTTAATACGTCCTTTCTTTAAAAAAAACACCATATGAACTATATAAAGGTAAAAAGCCAACTTTAGGATATTTTAGAGTGTTTGGATGTAAATATTTCATTCTTAATACTAAAGACTATCTCACCAAGTTTGACCCAAAGTCTTATGCAGGTGTATTTCTTGGTTACTCACAAACTAGTAAAGCTTACATTGTCTTAAACAAAGAAACAATGAGAGTCGAGGAATCATTGAACATAACATTCGACGAAAGTCCACCTCCCTCTAAGACATCACATTTGGTAGATGATGACTTAGTTGAAAGTCAACTTGTAGAAAGTCAATAATTAATTGAAAATGACAAGGAAGATGAACCATTAAATAATGAAATTATAAACATCAAAGAATCCAAAAGTCATCCTTTAGAAAAGGTCATAGGACAACTAAATCAAATAACGTTAAGATCACAAGCCCAAAATCAAAGTAATCATTTTTGCTTTGTATCTACCATTGAACCGAAAAACATAAATGAAGCAGTAAAAGATGAATCTTTGGTAATTGCTATGCAAGAAGAGTCAAACCAATTCGTTAGAAATGATGTTTGGAAGTTAGTTCCAAAACTTAAAGATCAAACTACAATTGGAACGAAATGGGTTTTTCGAAATAAAGTGGATGAAAATGGTGTAGTATCTAGAAACAAAGCTACGCTTGTCGCACAAGGTTATAATCAACAAGAGGGGATTGATTATGGTGAAACTTATGCACCGGTAGCTAGGCTCAAGTCTATTAGAATCTTGCTTGCATATGCATGCTTATGACTTTAAATTATTTTAAATGGATGTTAAGAGTGCATTTCTTAATGGGTTTATTAACGAAGAAGTATATGTTGCTCAACCTCTCGGTTTTACCGACTTTGAGAAACCACATCATGTCTTCAAACTCAAAAGGCATTATACGGTCTTAAGCAAGCACCAAACGCTTGGTACGATAGACTTAAGACTTTTCTTGTTGAAAACAAATACACCATGGGATTAGTAGATAATACTCTTTTTATCAAGAAAAAAGAATCACACATTATCATTGTTCAAATATACGTTGATGTCACACCCCAATTTACATTTTGCGTGAATGGAATTCACAGGATTGAATCGTCATAGCATCACAATCACAGTTATATTGAGCGACCTAAAGTGTCTTTTGGAAAATACATCGTTTGATTTAATAAAATAATCGAGTTTACAAAGTAGGTCCCAAATGTAAATCAACGTGCGGAAATAAGTTTGTTACAATTCAAACGATGTTTTAAAGTCGTAAAACCCAAGTGAGGCGTAGCGTCGCCATCAGCGACTCCATGATGTGTCCAAATGCATGCCATGAAGTGAATACCTTAGATACGAGATAAAACATGCTAAAAGTGTCAACACAAAGGTTGAGTGAGTTCATAGAGTTTGTGTTGAAATGTAAAGTCTTTCAAAATCGTTTATGCACAAAAGGCATTGAAAATCCACTCGGTTCCAAGTTCGCCCATACAAAACTTGCAACTTGTGTGTTCACAACCCATTGCCAAAGTGTAATGTAGTTTATGTTCAAGCCCATCGTCAAATGAATTCACAAAATAGTGCCTAACTTAATGTATCAATAGTTACTTGATATAACAAATATGAGTGTTGATCAAATCGTTCCAAGACCGTTAGTCCATGATTGTACCAGTACATGAATATACCAAGTCCGTTAGCCCAATGTTATACCAAGACCGTTAGCTCAACATTATCCAAGTCCGTTAGATCAATATTATACCAAGTCCGTTAGCTCGATGAATATACCAAGACCATTAGCTCAATGAATATGATATGGAAGTTCTAAGTGTGGCAAAGCTACTTACGCATGACTAAGCATTGATTCGATTAAACATGTAGTTTCAAATAATCATGATAGTTATGAAAATAATTGAGCATGTATCTCCCCAAAGCGATTATGAAAACAAGTAAAAGTAGGGGCTATGGAACTCACTTGGTGGAATGATCACGAAGACAAAAGTGAGTACACGAGATGTAATGTGATCGTTAATCTTGACCTATTGTGAAGGATATGACATGTAATGAGTTGCAATGTAATGTTATGATATGCATGCACTCACGTTATGTCATTTATATACCATTGCGAGTTTTGAAAATATTACTTGTCGTCGAAAAATACTCGTTTGACGTCTTGACCAATCAAAAATCACTTTACATGTTTTTACGCCAAAATGTCATCCTACAATGGTTTTATAATGATTTTTGGTGAAATTACCATTTTTCGTCGCAAAACAATGTCGTCGGAAAAATCATGAAATTAACAAATATGGCTCGGAAAAGTAGTCGTAAAATGGTGTCGTCGATCGTTAGAGAAACGAACTCGGCGGTTTTGGAAAGTTGTATCGATATCTAGAAGTTTCGGTTCAGGAGTTTCCGTCAAAAGGTCTCGATCATAAAGATATTAAGGGCTAAAGATGGTGGTTTTGCTAATTGTGTGCGAAAATGAGTTTCGCCAAGTTTGGAACATCCGTAATTAATTAACTATGACTCACGCTTGACGAGCATTTTTGTTTTGAAAATATGGCCGATGAACTTGATTTTACTAGAAGACACTTCATTCGAAAAGTTTCACATCATGGTTAAACGGTACCGCAAACATAGCCTTTGACTTAATGAATTACTTGTAACGTAAAAATAATATAGTTTTTCGAAAATAATATTTACGGCAACTATATGAAAGCGGCCATATCTTTGTCGTTTTAAATCCGTTGTCTCACGTATAATACGTCCTTAGCCGTGTCAAGTAAACTAATATATTTTTGAGAAGTCGAAATAATTTGTGAAGCTTAAGGCTCGTTTTTGACCGAACAAGTAAAAGCACAAAGTGAATTTTTCGAAAATAATCGTTTAGTCGTCAACTTTAAAATCCATAACTTCTTCGTTATAAGTCCGTTTTATCCGTTCAAAAGGTCACGGAGTTCGTTTTAAAGTATATTTTCTAAATATCAAGGCCAAAAGTCGTCTCCAACATGAGGTTTTCCGAATTTGAATTAAGGACAGAACACAATTATATAGTTATCGAAAATAGTTTTCTCGGACAAAACCTATTCTAATCCCTTCAAATCAACTACAAGGCTAATCTAATCCTACCATACACCTTCTTAGGGTGTCATGGGTTCCTAATCACCATCAAGACCAAAGAATACCATGGGAATATTTATAGGATGACTAATATATATATATAAATCCAAAATCATGAAATAAATGGTATAAATCATATCATGCATATAAGCTCCAAAAATGAAAAGATGAATATGAAAATGAAAAGGAAACATGAAAATGAAAGAAACTTGCTTACAAATGAATATGATGAGGTGAAAGTAACAAGGATTAGCCTAAATACTCTTGGTTTTATTTCAAAACCATAAAAGAGTATAAACTAGATTGATTATTAACTTGAACTTGAAAACTTTGTGATCCTTGAAAACCTCTACTATGGCGGTTTGGTGAGAGAAAAGAGAAGGAGAGGAAACTATTGAGTGACTTGAATTATTGTGAGATCATGTGTGAAATGAAGTTGGAGTGTAAGTTTATATTATCAAAGAACCACTTTACCAACCCAATCAATGTTTCCCCCCCCCCTTGCGGGTTTTATGGGATATGTCACTCAAGATATCTTTTTTTTTTTTTTCTAATAACTTGTATATAATTTGTAAATAAATATTTGATAAAGTGTAAGTAAATGTGTAGGAAATGTACAAGTAAAGGTAAATGGAAGTTGTTTGGTACAAGTAAGTTTTAATAAGTCAAAATAGAATGTATTGAGATAATAAAAATTGTAAAAATACTTTCCTTGTGAAATTTGAGTGATAAAAATAATTATCGTAAAATTTTTAAGAAAACGTCGTAATAATTAAACTTTTACGATTAATATACCAAATAAATTTGAAACAATAGGAAAACTAAAAATATAGTTTTTATAAACTAAATGTAAGTTTAAAAATACTTGGGATCATTTTGAAAGCAACGGGTTAAATATTTAAAATAATAACTCACGCGATAAAGATTATTAAATATAAAAATTACGCGTTGAAGGTGAAATGAAATGTAAGTGAATGAACTAATGAGATGCACATGATGTCAATGAAATGTGGACTAATCATAGTCCATATGAAATGATGCGTGATGTCATGATCATGAATTCGCCGCTAAACCTTCAAGGTCACGCGAATTTGAAACAAGTAAACCAAGTTTACTATAAATGTTGAAATAATGAGACATGAATCGTGTAATAGAAATGACACGAAAGTACGGGTTGTTACATTCGCCATCAAAAAGGAATTCGATCCACGAATTCAGGTTCGTGTCTCTCGGGGTTAGGGTTTGATGAGGCAAGCCTTCCCATTCCCGAGCAAAACCCTCAAAGACTTTTTGGTAACCGATTTTTACTTAATCTCACACTCATCAAACAAGAACTGTCATGAGATTAGGCTAAATCGGTTTAGGTAACGACTTGTTTCTAGCTCGATCTTTGCAACTCATCAAACAAGAACATCACGCGGATCAAGCTGAAACAAGTAGTTTGAAGAAAATCTTTGAAAATTTGGCTCGATTCGAATTGCTTACACATATAAGCCTACTACTCCCTTCATCGCATGATTCTTCTGAATTAGACATAGGTGATCGAGCTATGTATAATTTAGGAGTAACTATAATGCTTGGACTAATCGACTCATATGTTTGTTTGGTGTTGAGTCAACTCGATGTTAAAATTGTGATGAACATCGAGGAGAAGACATGGAAGTGTCGTTAAAATGATAGTTGAAGTAAAAGAATTAAAATCTCGTAAATTATAACAAATCGGAAGAAAATAAAGTACGATAGATGAGAATGTTTTACAACGAGTGGTTGATCAAAAGTAGTACATCTTAGGTTATAAAGATTCGCATGCGATGGAAAACATAAACTTAGTACAACATAGTACATAAGGAGAAATAAGACATTAGTTTCGAACTTCTTGAGTCTTCGCGTCGTTGATACCTTGACGAGCTCCTCCTCCTCCTTCTAACATATATACATTCCATGAGCACCTTCGACTTGTTGACCTTGGTTTTGAGGACATTGGTTTCTATAGTGTCCTTGCTCCCGCATGATCGTAACATGTAACCATGGCCTTGCCTCTACAATTCTGGCAAGGTGTCCCGATTGTTGACACTTGTAACACTTAGCGGGACAAAGACCCGTGTGATGATACTTACATCGATTACATAGTGGGTAGGTTCCGGCATAACCTCTCGCTTCTCTTGGTGCGAGCAACATATACCATTCAGGTTCTTGCCTCTTTTACATTGTTGATGATGGTTAGTGTTGCGGTTTTGGTTGTTGTTGTTATAATCTCCTGGTCGTTTCCCATTTCTTTTGTTGTGGTTGATTTGGTTATAAATCGTTGTTGTTGTTGTTTTGGTTATTGTAGTAGTTGGTGCGGTTGTTGGGGTTGTTCTTTGTTTTGGTTAGTGTTGGGTACTTGCCTCTTTCACTACACGGGCCATGAGCTTTGAGTCAATCGAATAGCTTCCTCAATCGTTTGGGTCGGAAGAAGTCACATCGCCTTGAATAATTTGGAAGTCCTTCAATGAAAGCCTCAGGTAGCTTCTCATTATCCGAAACCATAGATGGGCATAACACGGCCAATTCTTGAAATCTTGAATGTAAGTGTCAATATCGTTGCCCCAATAGTCCTTAGTTCATAGAATCACTCTCAACTTCTTCACTTCCGTACGAGGACAAAACTTCTTAGTCACCAAACTCTTGAATTGCTCCAAGTAAGCTTGAAAGCATTCTCCATTCCAATCGGTTGAGCATATGAATTCCACCACGACAATGCTCCATCGAGTAATGTACTTGTAGCATATTTGACCTTACTATCATCCAGGGCGATTACTGCAAAAACACAGACTCAATTTCTCGAACCATCACCATGGTGTTGCTCCTCGGTACCTCGAAACTTAGTGGGTTCACCACTTTTGAAATCTTTATACGAACATTTCTTAACCCGAGATCCTCTTGCATTTCCGATGGCAAGTGACGAAGCCTTGCGGCTACGATCAGCAGACCTCGGCGTGGGCTGACCCGCGTTTCCCTTTCAACTCTTAGAGCATTAGCAATGCTATCATTCACTAACCGAATTCTGCTGGGTCATTTCAACTGTAGCTTTCTTGGTGCCATATCTTCTTCAAAACAAGAGGAAATGTGAGACGTAGCAAAATCCCATGTCAAAAAAAAAATATGCGCTCTAAAGAGAGGTGATGAGAAATGATAAGTTTGAGGTTATCTTTCAAAATAATCGATTGTTTCCTAAGAAATGGGTTATGAGATGTCGTAAGTGCTTCAAATGTATGATGGTTTAGTGACTTGGAGTGAATAGCGTGTAACTCGACATGTTAGTGATGAAACAAAGGAGTGAGAGTGACCTTGCCCTACTTAAGGGTTTATCTCGGCATTCGACGTTATCGGTGATGAGCCAATTGATGTAAAGATCGTGATAGGGAATAACAAGAATTCTCCACATTAGAGTATGAGAAAGGATAATGGGATGGGTATTTAAAGGCATCCATGTGACAATCGTTATGAAATGAAAGTAATTAACTCGAAAAAATGTACGTATAAATCGCATGCAAAGTGAACATGCACTTATGATGAAATGATGAGATGCTATGGTGATGTAGTTATAGTCTAGGGTCAATGATGCAACCTAGTTCTCTATAAGAAGCTCGATGCCAATCTGTCACACCCCAATTTACTGTTTTGCGGACGAATGGAATTCACGAGGATTGTTGTCATAGCATCACAATCACAGTTATATTGAACGACCTAAAGTGTCGTTTGGAAAATACATCGTTTGATTTAATAAAATAATCGAGTTTACAAAGTAGGTCCCAAATGTAAATCAACTTGCGGAAATAAGTTTGTTACAATTCAAACGATGTTTTAAAGTCGTAAAACCCAAGTGAGGCAGCGTCGTCATCAGCATGACTCCATGATGTGTCCAAATGCATGCCATGAAGTGAATACCTTAGATACCGAGATAAAACATGCTAAAAGTGTCAACACAAAGGTTGAGTGAGTTCATAGAGTTTGTGTTGAAATGTAAAGTCTTTCAAAATCGTTTGTCGCAAAGGCATTGAAAATCCACTCGGTTCCAAGTTCAGCCCATACAAAACTTGCAACTTGTGTGTTCACAACCCATTGCCAAAGTGTAATGTAGTTTATGTTCAAGCCCACATCGTCAAATGAATTCACAAAATAGTGCCTAACTTAATGTATCAATAGTTACTTGATATAACAAATATGAGTGTTGATCAAATCGCTCCAAGACCGTTAGTCCATGATTGTACCAGTACATGAATATACCAAGTCCGTTAGCCCAATGTTATACCAAGACCGTTAGCTCAACATTATCCAAGTCCGTTAGATCAATATTATACCAAGTCCGTTAGCTCAATGAATATACCAAGACCATTAGCTCAATGAATATGATATGGAAGTTCTAAGTGTGCAAAGCTACATTACTACGCATGACTAAGCATTGATTCGCTTAAACATGTAGTTTCAAATAATCATGATAGTTATGAAAATAATTGAGCATGTATCTCCCCAAACAGTTATGAAAACAAGTAAAAGTAGGGGCTATGGAACTCACTTGGTGGAATGATGCGAAGACAAAAGTGAGTACACCGAGATGTAATGTGATCGTTAATCTTGACCTATTGTGAAGGATATGACATGTAATGAGTTGCAATGTAATGTTATGATATGCATGCACTCATATGTCATTTATACCATTTGCGAGTTTTGAAAATATTACTTGTCGTCGAAAAATACTCGTTTGACATCTTGACCAATCAAAATCACTTTACATGTTTTACGCCAAAATGTCATCCTACAATGGTTTTATAATGATTTTGGTGAAATTACCATTTTAAATCGCAAAACAATGTCGTCGGAGAAATCATGAAATTAACAAATATGGCTCCGGAAAGTAGTCGTAAAATGGTGTCGTCGATCGTTAGAGAACGAACTCGACGGTTTTGGAAAGTTTGTATCGATATCTAGAAGTTTCGATTCGAGAGTTTCCGTCAAAGGTCTCGATCATAAAGATATTAAGGGCTAAAGATGGTGGTTTTGCTAATTGTGTGCGTAAAATGAGTTTCGCCAAGTTTGGAACATCCGTAATTAATTAACTATGACTCCGCAATGACGACTTTTTGTTTTGAAAAATATGGCCGATGAACTTGATTTTACTAGAAGACACTTCATTCAAAAGTTTCACATCATGGTTAAAAGACCGCAAACATAGCCTTCTGACTAATGAATTACTTGTAACGTAAAAATAATATAGTTTTTCGAAAATAATATTTACGGCAACTATATGAAGCGGCCATATCTTTGTCGTTTAAATCCGTTGTCACGATAATACGTCCTTAACCCGTGATCAAGTAAACTAATATATTTTGAGAAGTCGAAATAATTTGTGAAGCTTAAGGCTGTTTTGACCCGAACAAGTAAAAGCACACAAAGTTTGAATTTTTACGAAAATAATCGTTTAAGTCGTCAACTTTAAAAATCCATAACTTCTTCGTTATAAGTCCGTTTTATCCGTTCAAAAGGCCACGGATTCGTTTTAAAGTATATTTTCTAAATATCAAGGCCAAAAGTCGCACCAACAGAGGTTTTCCAGAATTTCAATTAAGGACAGAACACAATTATATAGTTATCGAAAATAGTTTTTCTCGGACAAAACCTATTCTAATCCCTTCAAATCAACTCCAAGGCTAATCTAATCCTACCATACACCTTCTTAGGGTGTCATGGGTTCCTAATCACCATCAAGACCAAAGAATACCATGGGAATATTTATAGGATGACTAATATATATATATAAATCCAAAATCATGAAATAAATGGTATAAATCACATATCATGCATATAAGCTCCAAAATGAAAAGATGAATATGAAAATGAAAAGGAAACATGAAAATGAAAGAAACTTGCTTACAAATGAATATGATGAGGTGAAAGTAACAAGGATTAGCCTAAATACTCTTGGTTTTATTTCAAAACCATAAAAGAGTATAAACTAGATTGATTATTAACTTGAACTTGAAAAACTTTGTGATCCCTTGAAAACCTCTACTATGGCCGGTTTGGTGATGGAGAAAAGAGAAGGAGAGGAAACTATTGAGTGACTTGAATTATTGTGAGATCATGTGTGAAATGAAGTTGGAGTGTAAGTTTATATTATCAAAGAACCACTTTACCAACCCAATCAATGTTTCCCCCCCCCCTTGCCGGTTTTTATGGGATATGTCACTCAAGATATCTTTTTTTTTTTTTCTAATAACTTGTATATAATTTGTAAATAAATATTTGATAAAGTGTAAGTAAATGTGTAGGAAATGTACAAGTAAAGGTAAATGGAAGTTTTGGTACAAGTAAGTTTTAATAAGTCAAAATAGAATGTATTGAGATAATAAAATTGTAAAAATACTTTCCTTGTGAAATTTGAGTGATAAAAATAATTATCGTAAAATTTTTAAGAAAACGTCGTAATAATTAAACTTTTACGATTAATATACCAAATAAATTTGAAACACTAGGAAAACTAAAAATATAGTTTTTATAAACTAAATGTAAGTTTAAAAATACTTCGGGATCATTTTTGAAAGCAACGGGTTAAATATTTAAAATAATAACTCACGCGATAAAGATTATTAAATATAAAAATTACGCGTTGAAGGTGAAATGAAATGTCGTGAATGAACTAATGAGATGCACATGATGTCAATGAAATGTGGACTAATCATAGTCCATATGAAATGTACGTGATGTCATGATCATGAATTCGCCGCTAAACCTTCAAGGTCACGCGAATTTGAAACAAGTAAACCAAGTTTACTATAAATGTTGAAATAATGAGACATGAATCGTGTCGAGAAATGACCTGAAAGTACGGGTTGTTACAGTTGATGACATCATATTCGGATCAACTTGTCAAGAGCTATGTGATGATTTCTCTAAAATCATGCACGATGAGTTTGAGATGAGTATGATAGGTGACTTAAACTTTATCTAGGACTTCAAATTAAACAACTAGAAGATGGCATATTCTTTAACCAATCTAAATACATAAAAGATATGCTTAAGAAATTTGGTCTTGAAGACTCAAAACCAACTAAGACACCCCATGTCTTCGGACACTAAATGTTGGATCGATATACTCTGACCAAACTAACTATGTAGCTTGTAAGGGTTTAGCAACCTTGGATAAATCCAAAACTACTAATGATGAAACACTGATATAACTCTGTTAATTATGCGGAATCTACTTCAACAAAGCTAAGAAGAATAACTTTGAACTTCAACGATTATATTAAAACCAATCTTTGAACCTGCTTATTATACAGATTCACTAACAACCCTAATCCCTAAATAACTCTAATATCGTACTTGCATGTGTATCTCTAATGCCAATCCAGGGGTCCTTTTATAGGCATCAGGAAAACCCTAGTCGGTTTACAATTCTTGTACGATAATTAAACTAGTTCTAATCTAAGAATATTCTAGAATTACATAACAATCCTTAAACGATTTGCATAACAGTCCTTTAACATAGCAATACTTTGACGAGCAGTACTTTGACTTTCTTCATAAGCAGTACTTTGGCTATCTTCATAAGCAGTACTTTGACTTTATATCCCAACAATCCTCCCCTAACTTGAATTCTACTTGCTTGATTTCAAGTTCCTTTGTATCTTTAACTTCAACATCTTTGTCTTCAAGGAAAGATTGTATCTTTAACTTCAGATTCGTCTTGTACTCACTGTGTTTGTATTGTCATCATCAAATTAATCTTTATCAGCAATCTTTATCAACAACATATGATATTTTCAAAGCAACTAATCTTTTCAGCTACTCAGCAACATATGGCAAAATGTACATCATATCACAAAGTTTCATACTATTCTCATTACTTCCAGGTGTATAAACTCATGTGAGAGGTGAAACATTGAAAAATAATGGATTTTGATGTCTCTTTACCAAAGCCATTAACTTTGGAGTAGCCAATGTTTAGGTTAAAAACCATGGTACATTGATAACCATATGATTTTTATCAAATTATCAGCTATCAACGGATTTGTTAAGTCTTTACCAAGAGCCGTTTGCTTTTGGACTAGTTAGTTCTTTTAGTACAATCACTACCATGGTGAACTAATTACCATACAAATGGATTTTCCACAGCCTTTACCACAAGCCATTATCTTGTGGGCTAGCCAACTCTTCACTATTACAGATATGGTGAGTTGAAAACCATACAATTTTTAGTAAATTGTCAACTAAAAACGGACTTGATAATCACATCAGAGCCGTACCCTCATGATGAGTCAAACTCTTTCTTGTTTTTTAAACATGGTGAGTTGATTACCATTTGTTGTGTAGTACAAGTACTAATACCATGTGTTATTCTCAAAACAATTTGTTGCTGTTATCTTGTGCTTCAAAAAGTATTTTGCACTTTACAAAAATTGCTCATTATTAAAAAACTTTACTGGTTTTGTGCTGCAAGCAGTACTTTGATAAAGTAGTGTTTGTCCAGCAGTACTTTGAATAAATTACTTATTATTCAAAAGATTTATATAATTAAAACCATACCAGTAATCATGCATCATCATCTTCTAAAGTTGTCCATTTGATGAACAACTCAATTACCATGAGTGTTGTTTCATTCTCTTGTTCAACTTCCATACCATGATCTAGCATTTTGATCATAAGATCTCTTGTAAGAGGATCTCCTTTCTGCTAGCATATGAATCATGGTACCATCTTTTAACTCCAATACATGCACTCCTAATGATTCAAAGAATCTCCAACTTATGATTTCCCAATCTTCTTGATTATTCCGTAGAGCATCATTACTTGTTTCTTCCGCCTCCCGGATGGTTGTAAGATCACCCAAAGAAGACTAAACCCACTCCTGTTGGTGGAATATGCTCAAAATAAGCTTGCACTTGTTGATACAAATGAAGCAAATCTTCTCTATCTATCACATGCAATATGTCCCACAACAAGTTGAATGCTCTAAAACTTTCATCTTCTATGAAAGATGAGATAATCTCCTTGTTTTGATGATTCTACAACTTCAAATGTAGAAATCTTAGACTTTGTCTCGAGAACTTCTTTTGACTTTGGATGCTCAAAATCAACAACTCTTAGATAGTTCCTCACTCATCAATCGATATGTTCTCAACTTAAACTTCTTTGATAGCTGTTCATCATTAGTTGTGCTCTTTCTCTTTGAACTTCTTTTGACTTTTCTTGCAACCACAATTTGCTTTTCAGAATCAAAAGAAATAATACCATCAAGTTCCGTTTTAATAGACTCTCTAATAGCATCATATAAGCTTTTCATCTCTGGATATCTTAACTTCTGTAAACCTTTATATCCTTGACCCTTCAGATAACTCATCATGGAATTCCTTTCTTTAGCAATACCTTGTGGTCTTCTTGGTAGAACAGTTGGCTTCTTTGGTATTTCAATTTCAGCATGTATCTTTCTAGCAGCTTCTTCATTTTTAGCTTCCTCAATAGCTTTTAAATCTGCTAAAGTAAGCTTCTTCTTCTTTTTATTGGATTCTACCAAGATTCCTTTTCCTTTATCTTTTGGATCTAACTCTTGAGTAGGTTGAGAAGAAGGTTGTAAGACTTGAGGTTGTTCAACTCCAGGAATACTAATACCTCTAGGTCTTGATATGTTGAGCAACATATGAGCAATGGTCTCATCATCACTAGCACTATGTTCCTCTTGCTGAATCGGATTAGAAGTACCAGCTTCTTCATGTATAATTGTTGAAGGACCAGCTTCTTCATCAAAATCCAAGGTTCTTGGTGTAATAAGATTTTGCCTAAAAGTACCTTGAGGAACAATACCTTGAACACCAGTACTTTGAGCATCAGTACTTTGAACACCAGTACCTTGATCATTAGTAGCTTGAACATCAGTACTTTGAACACCAGTACCTTCAAGATTAACTTGCTCAATTTGCTCAGCTTCTTCATTCAAATTCTCATGAGGTTCAGCATCTTCATTCGAATTCTCATTCTCCAAATTCCTCCCCAATGTGAATGAAGACTACTTTTTAAGCCTCTTTCCCTTAGACTTAGAAACCTTCTTAGGTTTCTGACCACGTAGCTTATGTGATTTCACCGACAACCTGTGATGTTGAACTAGTGGCCAAACAAATCTTTTCAATCTCTTGAACTTATTTTTCAACTTCAATAGATGTGCAGCTTGAGCTTCATTATCCTTCTGCAACCTCCTTAATTCCCTTGTGAAAGCAGAATTATCTAGAACTTCCTCATTAGCCATTACTCCCTCATCTCCTCCAAATGTTTGAGACCCATCTGTGGAAGTATAATCATTGGGAGATGGTGGTTGATTCACATCTTGCTCTGAATCATCATGTGCAGTACCTTTCAAAGAAGCCGTACTTTCTCTTGGAGCAGTATGTTGAGAAACTTCATGATCTGGTGATGGAGCAGTATGTTGAAAAACAACTCCTTCCCTTGAATCTGAAGGCTCAGTATCATTACTTGAATCAGCTTCATCTCTAACAGCTTGTGCTACTTCAATATATGAGCAACAAAGGTGTATTTCTCCCGAAAACTTATCACTCTTTTAGCCATAAATGTAAACACCTTCTTAGGAAGTACGACAACAGTAAAAAGCTTGGAGGTTTAGGAATATCCTCAAGTCGTTTGTTCGGGAATAATTGAACAAATCTAGGGTACATCAAGAATGGTGAACCATTAGTGATATGAGAAAGCATACCATCCGAATCATTCATGAAAAATTAAAAGGTTGATTGGTAGCTAATCCCACTAAGCGAGGCTATGCTTGCACCAAGCTGTTCCCATGCAATTACTTTGGGACTCAAGCGGTGAAGTAAAACATGAATGAGATATTTCCAATGAGGACTAAATAAGGGCTTCTGAAAAGTAGTTTTAGTGAGAGAACCTTCATACCCTATATCTCTGAGTGTATCCCAAAGTACTTGATTTTCAAAACGAACAGCACCTTCTTCATCATGAAACAATAAATCTTCTCTTATTAGAGCCTTAGTGATTCGAATTGTCCTTCCAGCAACCTTAGCGTGAATGAATGATTCATCATCTTGCAAATCAGATCTAGCAGTAGCCCAAAATTGTTGAATCCATGGTCCAATAATGTCAGGATTGACCAGGAGAGCATAATTGATTGAAGACCCAGTTAGGAAATCAATAATATCATGAAAATGGATGTTCGATGGCGTCTTGTCCAAATTAGCGATCATGTTGTGCTTACTACAGGTGTTACGATTAGCCATTGGTTGTTGGTAGAAGTATGAATGGATTGGCGAAGGTGGATTTGATGAAAAAAGTGATGATGGAAGAATGAATGAATGGATAAGTATAAAGATGAGAGTAAAAAAAATCGGTAGGGTAGTTATTTATGGGTAAGATTTTAAAAAATCAAGGCCCAATTAATAAAGTTACTGTTGGAATTGGCATTTACCCCCTCCGTAGCAAAGTTGTTGACTTTTACCCCTTATTTATGACTTTTGGAACAGTATTTGACAAAACAACACTACTTTCCATGTAAGCAGTACTTTCAAAGCAGTACTTTCCAGTGAATTCCAAGCAGTACTTTCCATCCTCTTTTCCACAAGAGCAAAAACATCAAAGAGCATTGTGTTGCCTCCCCTCAAACAATGCATAGGACTAAACTAAACTAAATTAAGTCCTCCCCTTAAATGTAGCTTAATAACTAATCATACCAATACTCACCACTAAGTGGTTGAATCTTGAAACATCAAATCCCTTTGTGAGTAGATCAGCTACATTGCCATCTGTGTGGACCTTGATAACATTAATGAGCCTGTGCTCATAACAATCACGAATAAAGTGATGCCTAATCTGAATGTGCTTGGTCTTGGAATGATAAACATGATTCTTCACAATACAAATTGTACTCTCATTGTCAATGTTGATAGGAGTATTCTTAAAATTGAATCCATAATCCAAGAGTTGATTCTGCATCCACAAGATTGTCCACAACAACTTGCGGTAGCAACATATTCTCGCTTGATGGATGATGTTGTTGCAATGGTTTGTTTCTTACATTGCCATGAGACTAATCTTCTTCCAAGATATTGGCATCCTCCGGTGGTTGATCTTCTATCATAATTATCTCCTGCATAATCACTGTCTGAAAAAGCTTCCAAGTGAAAAGGTGAATCCTTAGGATACCACAACCCTAACTTAGGTTGTTGCTTGAGATAACTAAAAATCCTATTGATTGCATTCATGTGAGAGACCTTGGGTGAGACTTGATATCTTGCACATAAACATACAGCAAACATGATGTCAGGTCTAGATGCAGATAAGTACATAAGACAACCAATCATTGATCTGTAAAGTTTGAAATCCACAGCTTCTCCATCTTCATCTTTTCCTAATGAGTTTAAAGCTTTAATGGGTGTGGTGACCGGCTTGATAGTACTGAAGTTAAACTTTTTAAGAATGTCAGTGACATACTTATCTTGACTAATGAATATTCCAGCATTTGATTGTTTAACTTGAAGCCCCAAAAAGAAAGTTAATTCACCCATGGAACTCATTTGAAACCCATGTTGCTTGAGCTGCTCAAATTCTTTCACCATTGACTATTTTGTAGCTCCAAAGATAATATCATCCACATATACTTGAACAAGCATTATATCCTTTTTGTCTCTCTTGATAAACAAAGTCTTATCAATTGCACCTCTCCTGTAACCATGTTGCAATAGAAAAGTGGAGAGTCTTTCATACCAAGTTCTAGGAGCTTGATGAAGGCCATATAGAGCCTTAATAACTTTGTAGACTTTGTTTAGATGTGCAGGATCCTAGAAACCAGGAGGTTGTTTTACATAGACTTCCTCGGTAATTTTGTCGTAAAGAAAGGCACTTTTGACATCCATTTGAAAAACAGGAAATCCCATATAAGATGCAAAAGCAAGAAATAATCTTATGGATTCAATCCTTGCTACAAGAGAAAACACTTCATCATAGTCCACTCCTTCTTCTTGTCTATATCCTTGTGCAACCAATCTTGCTTTGTTCTTGATGACATTACCTCTTTCATCTCTCTTAACTCTGAAAACCCATCTTGTACCAATTACTTTCTTTCCATCCGTAAATCACATAGTACCCAAACATCTTGAAGTTTGAATTGAAGAAGTTCTTCTTGCATGGCTTCAACCCAACTCTTTTAGCTAATGCTTGAGATATAGTCTTGGGTTCTTATTGAGAGATAAATCGGAAAATAAGCATGTTTGTTGATCCTTATGATTCATCCTGTTTTGTTTATAAACAAAGCTAAGTAAAGCATTATGTTGCTTAGAAATACCTTTAGATTTTGTTCTTGTGAGCACTCCTGAAGTAGAAGGTCCAATGATTTTATCAGCAGGATGATCTTTATGAACTCTTAATGTAGGAGTTGGTGGAACTTCAAGATCATCACCCAAATTTGTGAAATCAGGTTCTTCATGGGAATTTAAGAAAATACCTTCATCTTCTAACTCATCATCAGTGTCTACTAACTTAGCCATGTTTGGATCATTCAAATCATCAAAAGTATTGTCAACTGGTTCAGTAGTACTTTGATCCAAAGTATGTGATCCAAAGTACTCTGAGAGTAATCTGTAGACTTACCCTTTTCTTTTCTACTTCATAAGCTCTTCTTTGATCATCTTCATAAGATTTTGCTATTGTTTCTTTAAAAATCATCCTATTAATTTCATCTTGTATAGCTTGATCGTCATCAGACAATATGGGTTTTGGTTCAACAGTACTTTTCTCCTTTTCAATAGTTATGGGTTCTGCATCAGGAACATCATCAAGTCTAATATTGACTCCATGAACAATGTACTGTAAATCTTCTTCTTTGTGAACAACTTGATTTTCTTCTCTGACAGGAACATAGTTCATAGAAAGAGTCGAAACATCAAGATCAAACATCCAATCAGGACCTTTACCTTTTTGATTTCCTTGATCTTCAAGAAAATCAACATGAAGACAATCTTGAACCTTTTTGGTAACCTTGTTGTATACTCTAAATCCTTTGCTATTGGTGCAGTAACCCAATAAGTATCCTTCATCTGACTTGCCATCAAATTTTCCCAGAGAGTCAATAGTATTGAGAATAGTCAGAGGACAGCCAAAAGGTTTCATAAAATGAATGTTGGGTTTGTTTCTATAAACAACTCATAAGGTGTCTTCATCGAGGTTTAGTGATGATACTCTATTTAACACATAGCAAGCGGTGCTTACTTGACAAAATTTCAAAATTGAATATGTAATAAAGAATGCAAGCATTGTTCTTGCCGCTTCTATCAATGTTCTATTCTTCCTTTCGCAACACCATTTTTTTGTGGAGTTCTAGCAATGCTAAACTCCTCTTAATCCCTTTCTTGGCACAAAATTCATCCATAAACTTGTTTTTGAATTCATCCCATTATCACATCTAATAGATCGTACTTTGAGTCTCAATTGATTTTCAAGGGCTATTATAAGATCATGAATAGCATCAAAGGTTTCATCTTTAAATCCTAAGAAAATACCCAACTAAATCTACTATAATCATCCGTTACAACTACCAAGATTTCTTCTTGTTCAAGCTTGCAATGTAAACAGTCCAAACAGATCCATGTGCAACAACTCTAAAGGTTCTCTAATAGTTCTTTCCTCAATCTTCTTGCATGAAGCTTTGTGTTTTTTACATTTCTTGCAAGCCAAACATGAATGATCATTCTTGTATGTTTTAGAAGGTAAAACTCTAACTAAATTACCTTTAACCAACTTGTTGATATTCTTGAAATTCACATGTCCTAATCTTCTATGCCATAGATGTGCTTCTTTAAGTGTTGCCCGTGCTACTAAACATGTTTCTCTGTTAGTAGAGTTAATATTCTTCAAATCTAGACTATACACATCATTGGTTCTTGGTACTCTCAGTGTTACCAAGTGATCATCAACAAGCTTGAACTCAGGTGAGAGAATAAGACATTCTGTGTTAGTGAATAGCATAGGGTGCTTCTTGTCACAGATCTGAGATACTGACAAAAGGTTGAACTTGAGCTCCTTCACATAACGAACATTCTCAAAATCAATGCATCCTGCCTTGATGGTTCCTTTCCAGATAATTTTACCTCCATTAGGATCATTCCCAAAAGCAACTCTTCCCGTAAAATATGTCTTAAAATCTGACATAATATCCTTGTCTCCTGTCATGCTTCCAGAGCAACCACTATCAACAATCAAATGGTCTTTAAGCTCATCTTCTGGGTTGCCCTGCACAAAAGATGAAAAAGTTAGTTTCTTTTAGGAACCCAAGCCATTACTGACTTGTGTTCCCCTTGTAGAGTGACATACTCAAATTCTTTGAGTATGTAATCTCCACTGTTTTTGAAAACATGATCAATTATTTTCTTTTGTTCCAAAACTTGTGTTAGATTTTCAACAAAACTCTTTTTTTCAACAAAATTCTCTTTTTCACCGTTACTTGCTGAAAGTACTGTTTGTCCCCCATCAGTACTTTCTTTCTTAACCCAGCTGGTTTTAACACTCGGTGTTGATTTCTTTGATCTAGGTACTCTATTTGAGGTGTAATACCTTCTAGGTTGATTGTAATTGGATCTCCTTGGTCATTCATTCGAAAAAGTGCTAGCAGTACCTTGATTGGGTGAAAACCTAGCAGTACTTTGAGAGGGTACCGCTTGAGAACCATTTGACTTACCAGTACCTTGAAAAGTGTTGCTTGAGGGTACTGGTGGTTTGGAAAAAAGGTCTTTTCTGGTGAGGGTACCTATACTCTTTTGAGAAATTACTATAGTTAACCCTATGTGATTGATTCCAAACTGGTTTATTCTCCCTTGGCTTATGGTTGGTAGATGTAGTCTTTGGGAATTGACTTAAATATTCTGAGTGAAAGTCACACCCTTAATCAAATGATCATGACTATAACAAACATAACATAATTTTTGACCCATAATCCCAAATTCTCCTCCTTTAGTTCTAAAACTGTCCTGACTTTTTTGGTGAATGATTAAAAGATTTTCTAAAGTTAGCAGTATTTTGAAATTTTTTTCTTGAAGGTATTGTTGAATGTAGCGATACTTTGAGAATATTTTGAAGGTATCTTGTTTTGAAAAGCTTTAGGAAACCTTTTATCATTGTTAACACACCCTGAACTCTTAACATTATCATCCTTAGGTTTCTCAACTGTTTCTTTTAAGGATTCAGAACTAGATGGACTTGAATTAGATTGACCATTAAGCTTTTTCCTAAACTCTAAATTGTCTACTCCAAAACAAGAAACATCTATCCTAAGTGGTTTAAAACTACCAGTGGGTGGAGGAACTGCATTATAACCCTTGTCTTTCTTAAATTCAGGAGGTGTTTGACTAATTGATTCCTCATTACTAGATGTGTTTTCTTCTGATCTAATGAGTTCATCATCACTAGTTGTTATCTCCTCTGAATCAATTTGTTCCTTATCACTAGTTGGGTTCTCTTATGTACCGCTATACTCAACACCAAAACCTAGGCCAGTTTTAATGTGTGCTCTTTTTTTTTTTTCAACAAAACTAACATGTGAAAGACCAGATTCTTTCCAACTAGCAAATTTTTCTAACAATTCATCCCTTTGTTTAGTCATCTTTTCTAGTTCAGAAACCTTACATCCTAACTTCCATTCACTCAATTTTAATTGATAATCTTGTTGCTCATATTTTTCTGCCCAAGCCATTTCATTATTTTCATGAGTGATTATTTTGGCTTCCATTGACTCTAAAGTCAATTGATAACCACCACCTCGCACCTAGCCCTTCTACAATTATCTCTTTCAATCATAATCTTTAAGCAATTTTGATAAAAATCATTACAGCTTAGAGCATACCTCGGAGATAATGGATGAACTTGGTGAAGTAGCTACCATAGCAAGCGATGTGTTCTTCTTCACTTTCCATGCTCCAATCAAAGTTTCCAAGGCCATCTCTTGATTCCAAAGCAAAGAACTCCTCGGTTCCTCATCAAAAGTTGTGCTCCAATCAAACTCTTCCACTCGCAACCATAGAGTAGGTTATTGGTTCATCATCAAATTCACCTCCACCAACCTCGATAGATTTTCTTGAGCAACCAAGGCTTTTGGTTTTGGTTCAGTAATAGGAACTTCCATTATTTCAACCTTGGGTTTCTCAATCATTCAATTTGCCTGATATTTAGCAAACTTGCATTCTCTTGCAAAGTGTCCAGGCCTTTGACAACTAAGCATTCAATCTTAGATTTGTCAAATATTATACCGTGTTTGGCTTTGAAGTCAATACCTCTTCCTGTTTTCTTCATGAACTTCTTGATCTTTGCAGTGATCATGGCAACTTGCCATCTTATGTCAATTTCTTCTAGATCATCCTCTTCAATTTGCAACAAATCTTCTTCATAAGTAACAGGTAAAGTGGCTTGTTGAGCAAAGAAGGAACATAAAACATCATCAGAGTTAATGATGTTTGATGGTGATGAGGAGGTAGTAGTCATGGTTGTGCAAATATGTTGTTTATCACCAACAGTACTTTGAACAGGATAAGCAGTACTTTTAGTGGAAGTAATGCCTCTATTTTCAGAAGACACAAAAGCAATGTTGTGAGATTTTGAATTTATTTGACCATTCATCTCATGCTCATACACCTTTAAATTGTTGTAGAGATCATCAAAGTCCATAGAATCCAAACCACGTTGTCCTCTAATCATAGTAGCAACCACATGCCATACGGATGGCCAACTTCTTAAGAACTTCAAGTTTGCATCTTCAACAGATACCTCTGCTTCATATAACTCTAGCATACTAAGAAGATTTTAGAATCTGTTATAGGCAGCATCAAGACCTTCTCTTTCACCAACAGTGAATGTTTCAAATTGTTGCTTCAATAGATTTCTATGCATCTTCTTGGAAGCATCATTACCTCCAAATCTTGTCTTGATAGCAGCCCATAATTGTTTTGCATCCTTAGCATCATGAAACTTTAGTAGGTGACCATCACAAATAGCGCACAACGATATGTTGAGAGCCTTATCTTGATTTCTTTTTGTAGTCACCGCAAGTTAGGCCGAGGTGGTTTAGGTTGTCCAGAACTGCATGTTCTTCAAGAACGACATTACCATTGACAATCACATCCCATAATGCATGGTCTGTAATCGCAATGTACTGCCTCATCTTCATGCTCCAGAGATCATATTCTCCCTTCTTGATGATAGGAATTCTGAGTGAGGTGATGGATGGGATTGGTGCAGCTTCAGTCGACATCTTTTAGGGTTTGTAGTTAAATCGGTTTTAAGGGTTTCTTCTTAATCAGAGTTTCCACACAAGCTCTGATACCACTTGTTGGATCGATATACTCTGACCAAACTAACTATGTAGCTTGTAAGGGTTTAGCAACCTTGGATAAATCCAAAACTACTAATGATGAAACACGATATAACTCGTTAAGTATGGGAATCTACTTCAACAAAGCTAAGAAGAATAACTTTGAACTTCAACGATTATATTAAAACCAAACTTTGAACTCGCTTATTATCAGATTCACTAACAACCCTAATCGCTAAATAACTCTAATATCGTACTTGTGTGTGTATCTCTAATGCCAATCTAGGGGTCCTTTTATAGGCATAAGGACAACCCTAGTCGGTTTACAATTCTTGTACGACAAGTAAACTAATTCTAATCTAAGAATATTCTAGAATTACATAACAATCCTTAAACGATTTGACAAGCAGTACTTTGACTTTCTTCATAAGCAGTACTTTGACTATCTTGTTAAGCAGTACTTTGACTTTATATCCCAACACTAAACTTACCACGGATGAGGAAGGTGAATCGGTAGATAACACTAAATATAGAGGAATGATTGGTAGCCTACTCTTTCTCACGGCTAGTAGACCCGACATTATGTTTAGTGTTTGTCTATGCGCTCGCTTTCAAGAAAATCCCAATGTATCACACTTAGAAGCCTTGAAAAGGATTTTTAGATACATTAAGGGAATGACATGTTTAGTATTATGGTATCCCAAAGGAACGGGTGTAGAAACTATAGTGTATGCCGACTCAGACCATGCCGGTGACTATGTCGATAGAAAAAGTACAAGTGGTATTTGCACTTTTGTCTGACATTGTCTCACCTCATGGTTTGCAAAGAAACAAACGGCTCTAGCTATCTCAACTACTGAAGCCGAATACGTCTCAGCCGGAAAAACATGTCAACAAGCTCTTTGGATGAAGCAAGCTCTCGTGAATTACGGAATTCATCTCAACGATATCGTTATCTTTTGTGACAACAAAGGAGCTATTGATCTCTGCAAAAATCCCGTCCAACATGCTCGTACGAAGCATATTGAAATTCGCCATCACTTTCTCTGCGACAATGTTCAAAAAGGAAACA
Source organism: Chrysanthemum lavandulifolium (assembly GCA_022545495.1). Lineage (NCBI taxonomy): Eukaryota > Viridiplantae > Streptophyta > Magnoliopsida > Asterales > Asteraceae > Chrysanthemum > Chrysanthemum lavandulifolium. The sequence continues at coordinate 106,031,116 of CM040242.1, read as the reverse complement.
TCTCAATTGAGAAAGTATCCTCCGAAGACAACATTGCCGACATTCTAACTAAGCCTCTCAAACGGAACCATTTAATCTTCTTAGACTTGGTTTAGGGCTAATGGAACCAAACATGTAGTTAAAACATAGCCTAAACCTTAGAACAAACAAAACAAAACAACTTAGTTTAATTCTGCTACTGTTCCCACGGCACCAAACGACAACAAAGACGGTTCAATTATTTGGTGTTGTCTGGTCCGTGGTGACAACGGTAGCAAAAATACTACCTACAAAATATCTTCTTCCTCACAACCCACTTTACCAAAACGTTTCAACATCATATCTAACTCATTGTTGACACTTTCTCACCCATTAATCACTAAAGATAGCATCATTGTAAGTATCCTAACTACATTACATCTCCTAATTCTGAGTCTAGGATTCCAATTTGTGCACGAAATCATTACATGGGATTATGTATATTCTTGTACAAAACATGGATTCAATTGGCAAATTGCATAACTAGTTATTGAAATTAGGTACTACATTGTCACATTGCATAAACGAATCATGTTTACCACTAATCAAAAGATAATGACTATAAGGCCTTATTCTAAATAAGCAAACACCCTGTGTCAAAAATTTGAAAAGCTTCTCACTTGTAGGAAAACAATTTTCATTGTTAATACAAATAGAACGTAAATTTTCATCACTTGCATAATGCTCTTCAATACTAAAGGTAATGCATAACTAATATGCATTACCGGGTATTTAAATGAACCACATTGAATTAGGGCGTTTGGGTTATCTCATGCCTTTTGCCAAACACCCCACTAAAACCATTTTATGCATAAAATGAGTCGAGATAACCGCAACTCAAATCATTTTCATATAGACACACACTAGAACCAAAACGCTAAGTTTGTTCTTATTTTAACATGTAAATTCTTGCTCATAGGAATAACCATGGTAGCCGCAAGATTCTATGATCACAAGGATACTCTTAACTACATCCCTAAACACCACAAAACCAAGGGCCTCTCCAAAGAACAAGTCGAAATCTTTAAGAGTCTAGAGCAAAGGTACTTCCATGAGCGTAGAACCATTCACTCCTCCTTTGTCGATGGAACCAATCTCCATCAAGAACTTGCCACCATTAACTTCGATTGTCTCCTTGACATCGATGAACCCATTTGTCCTAGGTTTGTTTTAGAATTTTATGCTAGTGTTACCGCTTTCACTTATGAGGACGATGAAATGGCTCTTAGGTTTAGGATCAAGCAAAACGACTACTCCATCTCCTTAAGCCAATTTGATCAAGTACTAGGAATTCCCAACCCAGGTACACGTGTCTACTCGGATAAATTGTCACTCACTATCCTTGATGCAATCAATGACCGCTCTCTTCCCTACCAAACTCCTTTAGCAGATAAGGACGTCATCCGTGAGCACCTTTTCAATGAAAGGGCCGCTCCAACCCGTGTCACCCAAAAGGGAAAGGAAGTGAACCGAGATCCAAATGGTAAGGAGCTCAATGAGCTTAAGCCCGAATTTAAGAAGTGGGAGGAACTCCTAAGAGCCAATGTCATTAGCACTATAGGAAATAGGGACCATATCAATGCTTGCCTTTGTCACATGCTCTACAACTTGTCCACCCGTCAACCATTCAATTTAGCCTACTACATTGCTAGGATAATGATAGACATTCCAACTCAAGGATCGGTCGATCTTCCTTATGGGATGCTTCTCACCCGTCTCTATAGAGCATTTGCACCCATTCCACCAAGCCCAAAAGGGTTGAAGCTTGACTATGCTCTCATCCCTCACATATTTGTGCCCTTGAGTGATGAGCGAGTGGCTAAGACTAAAGGCAAAAGGGCAAAACCTCCAACTCTTTCATCCTCATCATCAAATAACTCCAAGGACGGTCTCCCAAATTCTCGCCCACCTCAAGAGTACTATGCATCTCTCTCGAGATTGAGAATGAATCATGAGTTCAAGCAAACCAAGGGGATGTTCAAGTGCCTTGGTAGGATGATGACAAAGATCTACAAGTTGTGTAGAAAACTAGAAGGGGGTTGAATAGTTTTGCCTATTTTACGTTAGTTTCAAAAAAATTTAGATTCGTTGATATGTGAGATCTTATGGATGTAGAGAAAGTATAGATATAATGATAAAGCAAGTAAATAAAGTAAAGCGAAGGGAAAGAAAGACACAACCGATGTATAGTGGTTCGGCTACAAGGACACCTTCCTTGCCCTACTCCACCCCCGAGTCACCTACTCGAGAGTTCAAGCACTATGTCAACAAACTCCTTCATTTGCGGAGAATCCTTCACAACGTTGCTTACACTTTTCCAAGACAAAGCTAGATACCGAGTCCGTAGTACGGTGGACCAAACCAACACAACTATTACACAACAAATATGTGAAATATCAAATACAAGATCTTCGCCATGTAAATCTTGCGGAGTGACAAATCAATCAAGGACCCCTTGCTTGGATGACTTGTAGAATGCTCGTGATCTCGCCTTAGAAGGACCTATATGAGGATCACAAATAGAAAGAAAGAAGAACAACTCTAAATCAAGTGATCTATATGTTAGAAGAGAATGAGAGTGTATGAGAGATTTAGTAAGAAGAGGGTGAGTTAGAATGAAGAAATGGCTCTCTATTTATAGGCAAAATTCTTCACTTGTTCCTCGATCCACGGATCCCTTCCACTTGGGATCCGTCTCAGTGTAATCCTAGGGATCCGTGGAACGCTCCTCTTTGCCCATGGGTTTTTGGTTATGGGTCATGGGTTATGGGTTGGTCCATGGGTTTTCTTAGATTCAATGTATCTAAGTATACATTGTATCTAGTCTACTGGGTATGGATTAAGATCCATGGGTTATGGTCCATGGGTTATGGTTTTACCCATCCTAATAAACTATTACAACAAATGCTTAATTACTACATTTTGTATTTAAATGGCTATATGTAATTGCTTTACAAAAATAACATGTATCCTTATAATTATACTTAAGATAACATTATATTTGTTATCAACAAAACACAAAGAGATAGCAAAATATTAATAAACGCTTTTACGGTTTATTTGTATTAACAATCTCCCCTTTTGTTGATGACAAAATATAATGTTATGATGAGTAAAACTTAAGAGTAGATGTAAGTTTTGAAAGCTCCTAAGTTTTACTTCTTCCCCTTTTGTCGAAACAAAAGTTAACCCTGGAAGAAATAAACAATAAAATGTGGAAAAAGTAGTCCACGATTTCTTACTCCCCATGACGGTAGCTCCCCTAGCTTGGGCGTCAAGTGAAGAAAATAAAAATCCTACAAAAGAAAGGTTAGTAACATGCTTAAATAATCTTGTGATTGTCGAGAATCAAGATTGGGAGCCAAGGTATGTAAACAAGGCCTTGTAATAAAACAACAAATTGTAGTGGTATTTATGCCACTTACATGTAAAAATAAGAACAAGACTTGTTCTTGAAAAGGACTTCAAAAGAAAAAAATACTAAAAGTAGAAAATAGTTGTAGTGATTCCTTCCATGCTTGCATAAGGTTATGGATGGAGGTTTTGATGAGTGATGGTATTGATGCGATCAAGGATGAGGTTGAGTATGAAACGCATTTCTTCCCTAACTTCTATTGCGATTTCCTAGTGGATTGGCAATGTTCACAATGTAAATGATGTGGGTAATGAGTGCGGAAGTTTTCGGGTTGTTTTGATTTGAGTTGTCAGCGGAAGATGTGGTGGAAAAATAGGAAAATAAGGATCAACATCCGAATGTTTGTAAATGGTGGTGGAAAAGAGCCTAGATGTTCTTGTAATGTGATGGGAGCTAATGGTGGTGATGTTTCAAGATCTTGAAAAATAGTATTTGGAGATGTGGGGTGTTGAAAAGACTATTTCTTTTTCTTTAGGTTGGTTAGATCTTGTTGGAGTCTTAAGGAGTTCCAAAGAGTGACTTTAGGTGGTGATGAAGTCGGTGTACTTGTTGGTGATGAGGGGGTGCTATAATGGAAGCATCTTGTGGTGAGTTATTTGTTGAGGATGAACCATTTGAGGTTGGTTTTAAACAACAAGATCGTATACTAATCCGTGCGGATATCCTAGAGTTTGATTGTGGTATTTTGGATGGTAGTAGCACAAAGGTTTGGGTATCATGAAAATGATTGTTTGTACTAGGTGATTTATCTAATGCGTTTTTGGATGACATGGTGTATTGTGTATGTGAGGATGAGATGGATTATGCAAGCATTTTGGGAGTTCTATATATAGAAAAACAAAGCATTATAATGAATGCTTGACCCAAAATGTGGATTAAAATCTAATGATTAGATATGAATTCAAGGCATGTGATCATGAGAACACAAGCATTAAAGAGCATACTCCCAAAATGAAACAAATGTGGATTTTTCATCCAAAGTGAAAAAATAGAAGGTAAAAACGACACATTTCACGGATCCCACGGATCCTTCCTCGAGGATCCGGCCGGCATGAATAGTGGGATCCGTGGGTCTGGTGATTTAAAGACAAAATTTTCCGTTTGGAAACATTTTTTCCTAGTGTGTGCCTATATGCAAACTATTTGGAGTTGCGGTTACCTCGACCCCTAAAAAGAAATAGAAAATAAACTAGAAGTATAAAAACATCCTATTAAGATAACCCGAAAACACATATTTAGTACATGAGTACGTAATTTTGTGTTATCAATGCTCCTAATTCGTTGTTGCTTAAATGAATGTACCCGAAAACACATATTAGTTATGTGTCCCCTTTAGCATTCAAAAGACATGAGATGCAATGAAAGCGGTTTTTACTTTGTATTAATAATGAAAAGCGATTTGTTCTAGACGTGAAATTGCTTTTGTGAAATTGATATGGAAGGTATCATCCTTTAGAAAACACTGTGAAAGGAGGTTTTCTTTGAAAATGTGTATATGTTAAAAATTAGAAAGCTATAAGTGGAAAACTCATCTTTGGTTTTGAAAATTCCCGTATTGTTTGTGAGTTGTGTGTGAAATAGAGATCCTAGACTCGAGAAGAAGAAGGCTAGTGTTTACATACCTTGTAGAGTCAAATAAGTTACGACGTTTGTTCCATTAGACCAAGACCAAGACAAGTAAGTTGAATTGTTCCTTCAACGGTTTGGTGAGGACGTCGGCTATGTTGTCTTCGGATGCTACCTTCTCAATAGAAATGTTCCCTTTGAACATTATCTCTTAAGAAGTGGTGACGAATCTCTATATGCTTTGTGCGAATGCAATACCGATTCTTGCTTAAGTCGATGGCACCTTTGTTGTCACATAGGATGGCTATGTCGCTTAGATGAATGTCGTAGTCTACTAACGCTTGTTTCATCCATAGTGCTTGTTGGCATGCTTTGCCGGAGGCGTACTCGGCTTCGGTTGTTGATATTGCTAGTGCCGTTTGATTCTTAGAAACCAAGACGTTAAACAACATCCCATGAAGGTACACACCCACTTGTACTTTTTCTATCAACGTAATCACATGCATGGTCGAATCTGCATATACAATTGTTTCTACTCCGTGCCCTTAGGATACCATAATCCTAATTGTGTTGTACCCTTAATATATCTAAATATCCTTTTACGGCTTCTAGGTGTGATGTTTTGGGGTCTTCTTGAAACCTAGCACATAGCAAACACTAAACATGATATCCGCCTACTTTCCGTGAGGTAGAGAAGACTACCTATCATGCCACGATATTTAGTATTATCTACGGATTCGCTGTCTTCATCTTTGTGAGTTTGGTGTCGGATGACATTGGTGTCCTAATTGGTTTCGACTCTTCTAGACCAAATTTCTTTAACATCCCTTTATGTATTTAGATTGATTAAAGAAGATACCATCTTCTACTTGTTTAATTTGAAGACCAAGAAAGAAACTAAGTTCTCCATCATACTCATTTCGAACTCGTCATGCATGATTTTAGAGAAATCATCACACATGTCTTGACAAGTGGATCCGAATATAATATCATCTACATATATTTGCACTATGATTATATGTGACTCTCTTTTCTTAGTAAAAGTGTGTTGTCAACTAACCCCATGGTATAGTTGTGTTTAATTAAAAGGACTTGAGTCTATCATACCAAGCTTTTGGAGCTTGTTTAAGACCGTAAAGGGCTTTCTTTAATTTATATACATGTTTGGGTTTTCAAAATCGATGAAGCCGGAGGTTGAGCTACATATACTTCTTCATTAATGAAACCATTTAGAAAAGCGCTTTTGACATCCATTTGATAAAGCTTTAGATCATTAGCACAAGCATCGCAAGAAGTATTCTTATAGACTCTAATCTAGCCACGGGGCATAGGTCTCATCAAAGTCTATTCCTTCTTGTTGGTTATACCCTTGGGCAACGAGTCTAGCCTTGTTCCTAGACACTACTTCATTTGCATCTAATTTGTTCTTATAAACCCATTTTGTTCCTATTATGGTTTGATTACTAGGTGGAGGACAAGTGTCCAAACATCATTAGAAACGAATTGATTTAGTTCTTCTTGCATAGCCATTACCCAACTTTCATCTTTTATGGCTTCTTGTGTGTTCTTAGGTTCTATGGTTGAAACGAAACAAAACAAGCTACTTTGGTTTTGAACTTGAGACCTTAATGTTCGTTCGTTTAGCTTTCCTATGACTTTATCTACGGGGTGATCTTTGGACTCTTTAATGTTTATGATTTCATCATTTAAAGGTTCTTCTTCTTCATTTATCTTTTTCTTTATTACTATAGCTTCACTTTCTATGATCTCGTCATCGACAAGAGGTGGAGAGGGTTTGGGTGGACTTTCATCAAATTTTATATTTAATGACTCTTCTACCTTCATTGTTTCTTTGTTTAATATGACGTAAGCTTTACTATTTGGCGAGTAACCTAGAAAGATACCTTCGGTTGATTTAGGATCAAATTTTGAAAGGTAATCTTTAGTGTTAAGAATAAAACATTTGCTTCCAAAGACTCTAAAGTGATTTAACGTAGGCTTTTTGTCTCGGACTAACTCATATGGAGTTTTACCTAAGATTGGTCTAATTAAGACTCGATTGAGTATGTACGTTGAAGTATCAACGGCATTACACCAAAAATTTTGAGGTATGGATTGTTCATTAAGCATGGTTCGACTCATTTCTTGAAGGGTTCTATTCTTTCTTTCTACTACCCCATTCGATTGTGGAGTGCGTGGGCAGAGAAGTTGTGAGTAATACCATTAAGCGTCACAAAAGGCTCCAAATTGCACTTCATTATCGAATTCCCTACCATGATCCGTCCTAATGGACACTATAGGACTTCCTAGTTGTCTTTGGATCTTTTTGCTTAATATTTCAAAATAATTAAAGGTTTTCGTTTTGCTCTTTAAAAATTTTGTCCATTTATACCTAGAGTAGTCATCCACTATTACCAAAATGTAGTAGTTGCCTCCATAACTTTGGATAGCGGATGGACCAAATAAATCCATATGTAGTAATTCTAGACACCTAGTTGTAGACACCATGTTTTTAGCTTTATGACTTGAATGAGCCTGTTTTCCTGCATTACAAGCATCACAAAAATGATGTTCATATTTTAACTTAGGTAGATCTCTTACTAGATCTTTGGATGATAGCGATTGAAGAAGTCGCATGTTGGCGTGACCCAATCTTTGATGCCATAAGGTCGAAGTATCATCCATAGAGGTAAGACATAGTTTGTCTTTAGGTTCATTACCAATTTTAATGACATAGACTCCATGTTTCCTAATTCCTCTTCCTATGGTTATGTCATTTTAAGTATCTTACTATCGGTTTAATTAAAAGTACATTGCACTTTTTATCACATATTTGTCCTATACTTAAGAGGTTAAAGTTTAGGTTTTCTCACGTGACACACATCGTTAATGGTTAGAGATTTGTTAGAAATCGTACCATTACCGATGATTCTACTTTACTATTTCCAAACACCACATTACCTCCATTTACGGTTCATATGTGGAGAATAGATCCTATTGCCGGTCATGTGCCTCGTGCACCCGCTATCCTTGACCCATTCATCGGGTCTAGGTCGACCTTTAAGCACACCTAAAACAATAATAAACTCAAAGTTTGGTCCCCATTTGTTCATGGGTCCATTAGTGTTAAACATTCCATTCATGTTAGACATGTATGGATAAGATGAGTATGCATTCCATGGAGCAAAGTTTTGAAAAGGAAAACCGTTTTGCATATTAGGTTCCATCCCATTTGATGGTTACTTCTTGGATAAACGTTATTAGGTCTCCTAGATGCATTATGTTTTGAAAAAGATGGTGCTTTGTTTCTTGCAAAAGTAGGATTATATTTTGAGGTGGTTGTCTAGTGGTGACATGAGTTGGTTTCTTCCTATTAACGATAACGAACTCGGTTCTAGATGAGGAGGCTACGTTATTACCACTAGTTGTTTCAGAGATCCACGGATCCCTGTCAGACACTAGCGGTTCCCTTTTGGGGATCCGTGGGATCCGCCACAACAAAGGGTCGGTTTTTCTAGTTCCTTAACAAATTTTGTTTCTTTACTTTCACTAGTTGATGGATCAAGTTGTTGAATACCTAGACCCTTTTGGTTGTTACCGGTTTTAACACCATCGAGTATTGTATCTAAGGTGTTCGTACTCATTCTAGAAATTTTAGAATCTAGATGATCAACTAGTGTTTGAAGTTGAACACAAAGTTCACATTCACCACTAGCTATTTTACCTTTTCTAAGCGTTTTACTTTTGCTTTTAATTCTATGACTTCTTTATCTAAACGTTGATTTTGACTCTTTAAAAGCTTGTTTTGTTAATTAGTTTTAAGCTAATATTGCATAGTTTGTCATATTCATTATGCAATGAGTCGTCATCAAGTGAACTACTATAGTATTCGTGACATACCTCGTCATTTGCTATGACACAAATTTCTTCGTCCCCTCATCGCTCATTCCCCACGTGCGCTCACGAACGCCTTTTGATCATCCCGTTTGGGACACTTACTAATAAAGTGGTTTGGGTCCCCACATTTAAAGCAAGTCGATCATCCTTTGGCTTCTCGTCCTCTTTGCTTTTCCGAAGCCTTTCTTATCGCCATACGGTTTCGGCGTATCTTCCCTTTCTTCTAAAGAACTTTTAAAGTCCCTTACCGCCATAGCGTACTCCTCGTCGTCACTACCCGAGGAAGAGTTCTCTTCATCGCTTGAAGCCTTTTGGCTTTTAGGGCAAGAGATTTATGTTTCTCTTACCTTTGAGGCTTGAGTCTTTAGCAAGAACAAGCTCGTAGACTTTTAGATTGCCTATGAGTTCATCGAGGTGAGGTTGTCAAATCTTTTAACTCTTCAATCGCCGTCACCTTAGATCTCCACTTGATGGAAGTGCCCTTAGATATCTCCTAACATGGTTACGGCTAGAAAAAGATTCATCAAGTGCTTGTAAAGATGTAATAATAGTATTAAAGTTAGCAAATGAATGATCTATAGTTTCCTTATCCGATATTGAAAATTGTTCATATTGTTGAACAAATAAATCAATTTTATTATTTTTAACTTGTTCGTTGCCTTGATGAGTTACAACTAAAGAATTCCAAATTTCTTTAGAGGTTTTGAGCAACGAAATTCTTTCGAATTCCTTTTTCAGTAAAGCATTATATAAAACCATTTTTGCTTCACTATTTTTAGAAAGCTTTTTCTTCAAATCATCATTTAGTTTATCATGAGGTATGTTAACTACATTCCCTTTATCATCTTTTGAGGTAGCCTCAAAATCGCCTTCAACAATAATGTACCAAAGATCAATATCTTTAGATTTCACATATGTTTCGAATCTATTTTCCAATATATAAAACCATTAGTTTCAAGTAGTGGTGGTCGTTGCATAGATTGCCCTTCCTTATAATTTTCAGGACCCATAGTGATCGAAAAGTTTTTAAAATACAATTTACTTTAAAACTTTTATAAACTTAGCTCGATACCAATTGTGGAAAACTACAAGGGGAGGGTTGAATAGTTTTTCCTATTTTACGTTAGTTTCAAAACTTTTAGATTCGTTGATATGTGAGATCTTATGGATGTAGAGAAAGTATAGATCTAATGATAAAGCAAGTAAATAAAGTAAAGCGAAGGAAAGAAAAGACACAAGCGATGTATAGTGGTTCGGCTACAAGGACACCTTCCTTGCCTACTCACTCCCGAGTCACCTACTAGAGTTCAAGCACTATGTCAACAAACTCCTTTACTTGGCGGAGAAGCCTTCACAGCGTTGCTTACACTTTTCCGGTACAAAGCTAGATACCGGAGTCCGTGGCACGGTGGACCAAACCAACACAACTATTACACAACAAATATGTGAAATATCAAATACAAGATCTTCGCCACGAAATCTTGCGGAGTGACAAATCAATCAAGGACCCCTTGCTTGGATGACTTGTAGAATGCTCGTGATCTCGTCTTAGAAAGGACCTATATGAGGATCACAAATAAAAGAAAGAAGAACAACTCTCTAGATCAAGTATTCTATATGTTAGAGAATGAGAGTGTATGAGAGATTTAGTAAGAAGAGGGTGAGTTAGAATGAAGAAATGGCTCTCTATTTATAGGCAAACTTCTTCATTGCTCCTCGGATCCCACGGATCCCTTCCACTGGGATCCGTCTAGTGTAATCCTAGGGATCCGTGGGCGCTCCTCTTTGCCCATGGGTTTTTGGTTATGGGTTATGGGTCATGGGTTATGGGTTGGTCCATGGGTTTTCTTAGATTCAATGTATCTAAGTATACATTGTATCTAGTCTACTTGGGTATGGATTAAGATCCATGGGTTATGGTCCATGGGTTATGGTTTTTACCCATCCTAATAAACTATTACAACAAATGCTTAATTACTACATTTTTGTATTTAAATGGCTATATGTAATTGCTTTACAAAAATAACATGTATCCTTATAATTATACTTAAGATAACATTATATTTGTTATCAACAAAACACAAAGAGATCGCAAAATATTAATAAACGTTTTTACGATTTATTTGTATTAACAAGTTGGATAAGTGAGGTTTATTTAAAGGAGTGTTTGGAAAAAGACAATAACTATGGTGTATGATACAATTTGGTTGTTTTTACTTTGTAGAATGATAATATGACTTAAAACAATGTTGTATGCTAACGGTTTATGTAGGGGATAGCCCTTGGTCAAATTCTATGCTCCACTATGTTTGTATATGTGTTATCGACTTTTCCTAACTAGAAATAATTAATGTCACATGTTTTAAGCAAAATTCGTGTTTTGAAAAGTCCCCGACACCTAAAATGAGGTGCTGTGAAGATTTACGGTCTCCACGGACCAAACGACACCATTAATTTGGTTTCGTCATTATGGATTTTGGTACCTCCATACCATGCAGAAGGAGACAAGTGACTCAATTTAAGGGTTCCACCTGTAAACTTTGGTGTCGTGGATCCTACAGGTAATTTTCTAAATTTCACTTATTTCAACATTCCAAATTACCATACATTGCTTCTAGGTTAGTCTTAACTAGTTCTTACCCATATTAGAACTAGTGTAACACACTTAGGCATATAGGATATCCATTTCCTACCAAAATTCAAAATTTTCAAAAATCCACCCAAGGAACCCTTTTTCATAAAGGAAGGAACCAAAAATTTGGTTCCTTGCAATCCGTGGGTGATCTGATTCTAAAGATCTCATAATCATTAGAACACATTTATTGCAAATCTTTGTCACTTCACTCCATCCTTCTTGTATGGATTGACTTGGGTGATATGACTAGCGTTAAACCCACTTCAAAAGCATTAGGAACCTCATCTCTTCTATGGTTAAACATCAAATCAAACACATTTCTCTATAATTTTCTAATCCTATAAATAAAGAGCTTTTACCATGATCATCTTCACACCTTCTCAAATCTTATCATCTACTAGCAAAAACTTGAGCCAAAATGACTAAGTCTTCACCATAAACCAAGCCTTGCAAAAGAACCGCTAGAATGAGCGTAAGACCTTGTTGCTTTGTCTAAGCTCCTCTTTCGAGTCCTCTCCATTAACCATCTCCTCTCCCATAAGAGATAAGACAACTCTCACTTTGGCTACTCCTACACCACATCCACAATCACCTATCATTGTCATTACTCCACCACCAACAAAGACTCATAGCTCACCACCACCGGCTCTTATCCAAACATCAAAATCACCATCACCCCCAAAATCTCCAACACTCATTCCATTAGAGTTATTCTCTACACCACCTACATCTCCAAATCCATTTTTGGAAGACTTGGAGGACTTGCCTCCTAGGCCCAATCATCCACCACCACTACCATCTTTTAGTACTATTGAGCGAATAGGTCATGAGTCTCCAAGTCCATCATTTGACCCAAACTCCCCGTTAAGGCCAAGACCTCTTCTTTTCCATCCCATCCACAAGGAAATCCATGGTTCTTTGTATGGGGATCAACCACTACCTACAACATCAATGCCCTCTCATATAGAGGACATTGAGGAATCCATGGGATGATCACCCCACTAAAGAAAGATTGAGATTGAAGCTCAATCATCTCCACCAATTTTCCAATATGATGGATTCTCATCTTAGTGATGCCATGCAAATGCAAAGTGCTTTGATAGCCTCCATAATCACCACTCAACCACCAACACCAACAACTCCACCATCCACCACCACAAAATCATGAACCATACTACCTCCTAGACACAGTTGCTCCAATTGTGAGCGGACCGCCCAAATTACCAGGCTTACCGGGTGATGGTCCATGAGCTTCAAGGCAAATGAGGTTCATTCTCAATCACATCTTAGAGCGCATCAATGCTTTCGCTCATCCACCACCTCAATAGGAGGGTCCTAGTTTATCTTCTTTAAGCATTTTTTATTTTTCTAGGATTTTCTTTGTATTTTTGAAAATCTTCTAGGATAATTTTTTTTTTTCTTTTCTGATTTTATTATTATTGTACTAACACTTCATTGTGTTCCCTTTTCATGATTCTTATATCATGAAAAATTTAACACATGAATGGTGTTTCTTATATTGTTGTTGATTGTTACATGGTGTTTGGAAATGCTTGTGATGATGCTTATTACTAACATTTTTGTAGCGTTTTCACAATCCATGTATCTTTCTCTTGGCACTCAATTTAGGAGGAGCATTGGTCAAGGGGGAGATAATGGCTCGGGCTCATTACATATTCCGCCTCGCATCTTCTTTTTGTTGAGACAAAAAGGGGGATAAATATATAGAACTTGGTTATATTTTGACTTTTATAAAAAGTCAACTGCATACTTTGACTTTCTGAAAAGTCAACATCATACTTCAACTTATGAAGACTTTGACTTCTACAAAAGTCAATCGCACACTTGACTTTCCGAAAATCAACATCATGTCTAAATTGGACATACTTGCATTATCATCTTTATCTTTCAAGTTCTAAAACTAATATTTTATAACTCTTGTACAATCTTTACATCTTTTATAAAAATAAAATTTATGTTTTGTCCTCAATGAGAAGGGGAGATTGTTAATACAAATATCATCATTAAACGCTATTTATATTTTATGATCTTTACCTAAGTTTTTTTAATGACAAAAGTAAATTTAATTTTTATAAAGCTTAAAGCTTTTCAAGTTTAATAGATATTAAAACAAACTTTTCAAATAATATATTCATCACTCAAGCATTTACATTTTGATTAATCATATTTTGATATGACTCTAAACCATAATGTATGTTAGTATTTTTAGATCAAGAATGTTTTGGTTTCTTAAAACAAAACATTACATATGTATTTACATTTCAACATATTTCTAAAAATAGAAAAACAAACACATGACATCATGTAGTGCATCATTGAAATCCTTAGAAGATTTCACTAGATACTTGTGTGTATTTAGACTCTACATATCTTACACAATCTTGGGTAGATATGGTTGACTTTGGTAAGATTTTGTGATCTTGTGCCGGACCGCCAGCACAAAACTTAACACGGACGGAACCCTTTGAGGGATCCGTGGTCAAGTGGTACTTCGCTTTGTATTTTAGCTATAAATAGCAAAGCCAAACCAAGTTGTTTTTCATCCCTTTCTATCATATTCACATACATTCCTTCTCTAATATTTCTAACTCGGTTCATATCATATTAGTGATCTCTTTTGTAGCAAAGAAGATCAAGGCATATTCAAGCTTCAACAAGTTATTGGAAGTCTTGTTTATTTGTTGTTGTATGATCTTGTGTTGATTCATACATCATTGTTGTACCAAACCATCATAATCTTATGAGTGTGAGTGGTTAGTATTTTAGTCCTTAAAATACATTTTGAGTGGGAGTGGTTGTACCTTGAAAAGAACTCCGACACCCAGCTTAGTGTCGGGAATAGTGTAAGTGAAGTGTAAAGGTTTCTCCACGGTGAAAGGAGCTTGTTGACTAGTGAAGTTAAACTCTCGAGTGTGAGACTCGAGGAGTGGAGTAGGGAAAGGAAAAGAGTCCTTGTGTAACCAACCACTATAAACAACTTGTCGTGGTTTGATTGTTTCTTTCCTTATCTACTCTTTATATATTGTTTGCATATTGATTATCATTCACTAACATATCCAAGATCAATATCAAGTGATCTTTCAATAAGTTTCAAAACAAAGTTTTTAATCGGTAAACTATTCAACTCCCCTTCTAGTTTTCCACATATACCTCACAAAGTACCCCCACACACTCACAAATCAAAAATTTAAGAATAAAAATACCTTAGAGGACCCACAAATACACAATGTATGAAAGGTGAGCAGGTCGCCTCTCATCCTTTGATTTTGGCATCCTCACACTTGACTAATGGCACCCACAATGGAGTCGTGCGTGACTAATTACTCTCACAAATGGTCATGCATGACCATTGTGGGCAGTAATTTATCTGTTTAAAGGATGAAGATTGCTAGGACTACAAAATTTTACAAAAAAAAATCTTCCACACAAATACAATGATGTGTCATGTAAACTTGTGGATGCGTATAAGAGAGAGTGAAACATCAAATTACCTCATATTTTACATATCAAATTCCGTTTTATTGCCTCATTTATGTAAATATGGTACTTAATTCATTCACATTCATTCATATTTACATTTCAGGATAAATGAGGCATTGAAGCAGAAAAGATACAAGAAAAGGCCAACACATGCAAAAATATATTCTGAAGACATGTTACGGCGTTAGTGGGCTGATGAGTGCTCATTCACTCATCATTTTGTACCTGTAAAAATGACTATAAACAACCAAATATATCAAATTATATTGCAAATATCCTTGGATTGTGTTTGGTGTATTTCTTGGTTACTCACAAACTAGTAAAGCTTACATTGTCTTAAACAAAGAAACAATGAGAGTTGAGGAATCATTGAACATAACATTCGACGAAAGTCCACTCCTCTAAGACATCACATTTGGTAGATGATGACTTAGTTGAAAGTCAACTTGTAGAAAGTCAATAATTAATTGAAAATGACAAGGAAGATGAACCATTAAATAATGATGTTGGATCGATATACTCGACCAAACTAACTATGTAGCTTGTAAGGGTTTAGCAACCTTGGATAAATCCAAAACTACTAACAATGAAACACAGATATAACTCTATTAAGTATGCGGAATCTACTTTAACAAAGCTAAGAAGAATAACTTTGAACTTCAACGATTATATTAAAACCAAACTTTGAACCCGCTTATTATACAATTCACTAACAAACCTAATCGCTAAATAACTCTAATATCGTACTTGCATGTAAGTTCTATTCACGATCTCTAATGCCAATCTAGGGTCCTTTTATAGGCATAAGGAATACCCTAGTCGGTTTACAATCCTTGTACGACAAGTAAACTAATTCTAATCTAAGAATATTCTAGAATTACATAACAATCCTTAAACGATTTGCATAATGGTCCTTTAGCATATCAAGATTTTGACGAGCAAGACTTTGACTTTCTTCATAAGCAAGACTTTGACTTTCTTCAAAGCAGACTTTGACTTTATATCCCAACAATCCTCCCTAACTTGAATTCTACTTGCTTGATTTCAAGTTCCTTTGTATCTTTAACTTCAACATCTTTGTCTTCAAGGAAAGATTGTATCTTTAACTTCAAATTCGTCTTGTACTCACCGTGTTTGTATTGTCATCATCAAAGTAATCTTTATCGAGAATCTTTATCAAGAACCTTATCAACATGATATTTTCACAACAACTAATCTTTTCACTACTCAAAGAACATATGGCAAAATGTACATCAGATCATAAAGTTTCAGACTATTCTCATCACTTCCAGGTGTGTAAACTCCTGTGAGAGGTGAATCATTGAAAAATTAATGGATTTTGATGTCTCTTTACCAAAGCCATTAACTCTGGAGTAGCCAATGTTTAGGTGAAAAACCATGGTACATTGATAACCATATGATTTTTAGCAAATCATCAGCTATCAACGGATTTGTTAAGTCTTTACCAAGAGCCGTTTGCTTTTGGACTAGTTAGTTCTTACAACCATGGTGAACTAATTACCATACAAATGGATTTTCCACAGCCTTTACCACAAGCTATTATCTTGTGGGCTAGCCAACTCTTCACTATTACGAATATGGTGAGTTGAAAACCATACAATTTTTAGTAAATTGTCAACTAAAACGGATTTGATAATCACATCAGAGCCGTACCCTCATGATGAGTCAAACTCTTTCTTGTTTATTAAACATGGTGAGTTGATTACCATTTGTTGTGTAGTACAAGTACTAACACCATGTGTTATTCTCAAAACAATTTGTTGCTGTTATCTTGTGCTTCAAAAAGTATTTTGCACTTTACAAAAATTGCTTATTTTTATTAAAAGACTTTACTGGTTTTGTGCTGCAAGCAGTACTTTGATAAAGTATTGTTTGTCCAGCAGTACTTTGAATAAAGTACTTATTATTCAAAAGATTTATATAATAAAAACCATACCAGTAATCATGCATCATCATCTGCTAAAGTTGTCCATTTGATAAACAACTCAATTACCATAAGAGCTGTTTCATTCTCCTGTTCAACTTCCATACCATGATCTAGCATCCTGATCATAAGATCTCTTGTAAGAGGATATCTCCTTTCTGCTAGCATATGAATCATGGTACCATCTTCTAACTCTAATACATGCACTCGATGATTCAAAGAATCTCCAACTTATGATTTCCCAATCTTCTTGATTATTCCAGAGCATCATTACTTGTTTCTTCCGTCTCCCGGATGGTTGTAAGATCACCCAAAGAAGACTAAACCCACTCCAGTTGGTGGAATATGCTCAAAATAATCTTGCACTAGTTGATACAAATGAAACAAATCTTCTCTATCTATCATATGCATATGTCCCACAACAAGTTGAATGCTCTAAAACTTTCATCTTCTCTATGAAACATAAGATAATCTCCTTCTTTTGATTCTACAACTTCAAATGTAGAAATCTTAGACTTCATCTCAAAGAACTTCTTTAGACTTTGGATGCTCAAAATCAACAACTCTTAGATAATTCCTCACTCATCAATCAGATCTGTTCTCAACTTCTTTTTGATAGTTGTTCATCATCGTTGTCCTCTTTCTCTTTGAACTTCTTTGACTTTTCTTGCATCCACATTTTGCTTTTCGTAATCAAAAGGAATAATACTATCAAGTTCCTTTTGAATAGACTCTCTAACAACATCATATAAGCTTTTCATCTCTAGATATCTTAACTTCTGTAAGCCTATATATCCTTAACCCTTTAGATAACTCATCATGGCATTCCTTTCTTTAGCAATACCTTGTGGTCTTCTTGGTAGAACAACTTGCTTCTTTGGTAGAACAATCAACATCTAATTCAGCTTGTATCTTTCTAGCAACTTCTTCATTTTTAGCTTCCTCAATAGCTCTTAATTCTGCTAAAGTAAGCTTCTTCTTCTTTTTCTTTGATTCTACTAGGATACCTTTTCCTTTATCTTTTGGATCTAACTCTTGAGTAGGTTGAGAAGAAGATTGTAAGACTTGAGGTTGTTCAACTCCAGGAATACTAATACCTCTTGGTCTTGACATGTTGAGCATTATTTGAGCAATGGTCTCATCATCACTAGCAGTATGTTCCTCTTGCTGAATCGGATTAGAAGTACCAGCTTCTTCATGTATAATTGTTGAAGGACCAGCTTCTTCATCAAAATTCAAGGTTCTTGGTGTAATAAGATCTTGCCTAAAAGTACCTTGAGGAGCAAGACCTTGAACACCAAGATTTTGAGCATCAAGACTTTGAACACCAAGATACTTGAACATCAAACACGATTTTTGAACATCGAAGACTTGAACATCGGCTTGCTCAATTTGCTCACTTCTTTATTTGGATCTTCATAAGTTTCAAGATCTGGATCTTCATTCAAATTCTCATGAGGTTCAAGATCTTCATTCAAATTCTCATTCTCCAAATTCCTCCCCAGTGTGAATGAAGACTGCTTTTGAAGCTTCTTTCCATTAGACTTAGAAACCTTCCTAGGTTTCTGACCTCTCTTCTTCTGTGATTTCACCCACAACCTGTGATGTTGAACTAGTGGCCAAACAAATCTTTTCAATCTCTTGAACTTATTGTTCAACTTCAACAGCTGTGCAGCTTGAGCTTCATTATCCTTCTTCAACCTCATTAATTCCCTTGTTAAAGCATAATTATCCAGAACTATTCCCTCAGTAGCCATGACTCCCTCATCTCCTCCAGATGTTTGAGACCCATCTGTTGAAGTATAATCATTTGGAGATGATGGTGGATTCACATCTTGTTCGAATCATCATTTGCGCACCTTGCAAAGAAGCAAGACTTTCTCTTGAAGCAAGATGTTGAGAAACTTCATGATCCGGGATGGAGCAAGATGTTGAGAAACAGTTCCTTCCTTGAATCAAGGCTCAATATCATTACTTGAATCGCTTCATCTCTAACAACTGTGCTACTTCCAACATATGAGCGATTAAAGGTGTATTTCTCCCGAAAAACTTATCACTCTTTTAGCCATAAATGTAAACACCTTTGGAGGAAGTACTACAACAGTAAAAGCTTGAAGGTTTAGGAATATCCTTAAGCTGTTTGTTCAGGAATAATTGAACAAATCTAGGGTACATCAAGAATGGTGAACCATTAGTGATATGAGAAAGCATACCATCCAAAATCATTCGGGAAAAATTAAAAGGTAGAAGTTATGTTTGAACCAAATTGTTCCCATGAAGTACTTTTGGGACTCAAGCAGTGAAGTAAAACATGAATGAGATATTTCCAATGAGGACTAAATAAGGGCTTCCTAAAAGTAGTTTCAGTGAGAGAACCTTCATACCCTATATCTCTGAGTGTATCCCAAAGTACTTGTTTTTCAAAACGAACAACACCTTCTTCATCATGAAACAATAAATCTTCCCTTATTGTAGCTTCAGTAATGCGAATTGTCCTTCCAGCAACCTTAGCTTGAATGAATGATTCATCATCTTGCAAATGAGATCTAGCAGTAGCCCAAAATTGTTGAATCCATGGTCCAATGATGTCAGGATTGATCAACAGAGCATAATTGATTGAAGACCCGCTTAGAAATCAATAATATCATGAAAATTGATGTTCGATGGCGTCTTGTCCAAATTAGCGACCATGTTGTGCTTACTACGGTGTTACGATTAGCCATTGGTTGTTGGTAGAAGAATGAATGGATCGGTGAAGGTGAATGATGAGAAAAGTGATGAATGGATGGATAAGTATAAAGATGAGAGTAAAAATCGGTAGGGTAGTTATTTATGGGTAAGATTTAAAAATCAAAGCCCAATTAATAAAGTTACCGTTGTTGGCAATTTTGTTGACTTTTACCTTATTTATGACCGTTGGAACAAGATTTGACAAGACAAAGAAGCTTTCCACGTAAGCAAGACTTTCAAAGCAAGATTTTCCAAATGAATTCCAAGCAAGACTTTCCATCCTCTTTTCCACAAGAGCAAAACATCAAAGAGCATTGTGTTGCCTCCCTCAAACAATGCATAGGACTAAACTAAACTAAATTAAGTCCTCCCTTAAATGTAGCTTAATAATTAATCATACCAATACTCACCACTAAATGGTTGAATCTTGAAACATCAAATCCCTTTGTGAGTAGATCAGCTACATTGTCATCTGTGTGGACCTTGATAACATTAATGAGTCGATGCTCATAACAATCACGAATAAAGTGATGCCTAATCTGAATGTGCTTGGTCTTGGAATGATAAACAGGATTCTTCACAATACAAATTGTACTCTCAGTGTCAATGTAGATAGGAGTATTCTTAGAATTGAATCCATAATCCAAGAGTTGATTCTGCATCCACAGTACTTGTCCACAACAACTTGCAAAGAAACAACATATTCTCGCTTCATGGATGATGTTGTTGCAATGGTTTGTTTCTTACATTGCCATGAGACTAATCTTCTTCCAAGATATTGGCATCCTCCGGTGGTTGATCTTCTATCATAATTATCTCCCGCATAATCACTATCTCGAAAAAGCTTCCAAGTGAAAAGGTGAATCTTTAGGATACCACAACCCTAACTTAGGTTGTTGCTTGAGATAACTAAAAATCCTCTTGACTGCATTCATATGAGAGACCTTGGGTGAGACTTGATATCTTGCACATAAACATACATCGAAACATGATGTCAGGTCTAGATGCAGTTAAGTACATAAGACAACCAATCATTGATCTGTAAAGTTTGACATCCACAGCTTCTCCATCTTCATCTTTTCCTAATGAGTTTAAAGCTTTAATGGGTGTGGTGACCGGCTTGATAGTACTGAAGTTAAACTTTTTAAGAATGTCAGTGACATACTTATCTTGACTAATGAAGATTCCAGTATTTGATTGTTTAACTTGAAGCCCCAAAAAGAAAGTTAATTCACCCATGGAACTCATTTGAAACTCTTGTTGCATGAGCTGCTCAAATTCTTTCACCATTGACTGTTTTGTAGCTCCAAAGATAATATCATCCACATATACTTGAACAAGCATTATATCCTTTTTGTCTCTCTTGATAAACAAAGTCTTATCAATTGCACCTCTCCTGTAACCATGTTGCAATAGAAAAGTGGAGAGTCTTTCATACCAAGCTCTAGGAGCTTGATGAAGGCCATACAGAGCCTTAATAACTTTGTAGACTTTGTTTGGATGTGCAGGATCCTCAAAACCAGGAGGTTGTTTTACATAGACTTCCTCTGTAATTTTGCCGTAAAGAAAGGCACTTTTGACATCCATTTGATAAACAGGAAATCCCATATAAGATGCAAAAGCAAGAAATAATCTTATGGCTTCAATCCTTGCTACAGCAGTCCACTCCTTCTTCTTGTCTATATCCTTGTGCAACCAATCTTGCTTTGTTCTTGATGACATTACCTCTTTCATCTCTCTTAACTCGAAAACCCATCTTGTACCAATGACTTTCTTTCCATCCGTAAATCACATAGTACCCAAACATCTTGAAGTTTGAATTGAAGAAGTTCTTCTTGCATGGCTTCAACCCAACTCTCTTTAGCTAATGCTTGAGATATAGTCTTGGGTTCTTCTTGAGAGATAAAGGCTTGTTTGTTGATCCTTATGATTCATCCTGTTTTGTTTATAAACAAAGCTAAGTAAAGCATTATGTTGCTTAGAGACCTTTAGCTTTTGTTCTTGTGAGCACTCCTGAAGTAGAAGGTCCAATGATTTGACCAGCAGGATGATCTTTATGAACTCTTAATGTAGGAGTTTGTGGAACTTCAAGATCATCACCCAAATTTGTGAAATCAGGTTCTTCATTGGAATTTGAGAAAATACCTTCATCTTCTAACTCATCATCAGTGTCTTCTAACCCAGCATGTTTGGATCATTCAAATCATCGGCATCATCAATCGGTTCAAGAAGATTTTGATCCAAAGTACTGTGATCCAAAGTACTGATCTAAAGAGAGAGTAATCAGAGACTTACCCTTTTCTTTTCTCTTCATAAGCTCTTCTTTGATCATCTTCATAAGATTTTGCTATTGTTTCTTGAAAAGCATCCTATTAAGTTCATCTTGAATAGCTTGATCTTCATCGACAATATGGATTTTGGTTCAACAATACTTTTCTCCTTTTCAATAGTTATGGGTTCTTCATCGTGAACATCATCGGTCTAATATTGACTCCATGAACAATGTATCAGAAATCTTCTTCTTTGTGAACAACTTGATTTTCTTCTCTGACAGGAACATAGTTCATAGAAGGAGTCAAAACATCAAGATCAAACATCCAATCAGGACCTTTACCTTTTTGATTTTCTTGATCTTCAAGAAAATCAACATGAAGACAATCTTGAACCTTTTTGGTAACCTTGTTGTACACTCTAAATCCTTTGCTATTGGTACAGTAACCCAATAAGTATCCTTCATCTGACTTGCCATCAAATTTTCCCAGAGAGTCAATAGTATTGAGAATAGTCAGAGGACAGCCAAAAGGTTTCATAAAACGAATGTTGGGTTTGTTTCCCATAAGCAACTCATAAGGTGTCTTCATCTGAGGTTTAGTGACTGATACTCTATTTAACACATAACAAGCAAGACTTACATGACTTCAAATTTCAAAATTGAATAGGTAATAAAGAATCTGCAAGCATTGTTCTTGCTGCTTCTATCAATGTTCTATTCTTCCTTTCTGCAACACCATTTTGCTGTGGAGTTCTAGCAATGCTAAACTCCCTCTTAATCCCTTTCTTGGCACAAAATTCATCCATAAACTTGTTTTTGAATTCAGTCCCATTATCACATCTAATAGATCTTACTTTGAGTCTCAATTGATTTTCAAGGGCTATTATAAGATCATGAATAGCATCAAAGGTTTCATCTTTAAATCCCAAGAAAAAGACCCAACTAAATCTATCGCAATCATCTGTTACAACTAAGCAAGATTTCTTCTTGTTTAAGCTTGCAATGTAAACAGTCCAAACAGATCCATGTGCAACAACTCTAAAGGTTCTCTAATAGTTCTTTCCTCAATCTTCTTGCATGAAGCTTTGTGTTGTTTACCCTTCTTGCACGCCAAACATGAATGATCATTCTTGTATGTTTTAGAAGGTAAACCTCTAACTAAATTGCCTTTAACCAACTTGTTGATATTCTTGAAATTCACATGTCCTAATCTTCTATGCCATAGATGTGCTTCTTCAAGTGTTGCCCTTGCTACTAAACATGTTGCTCTTTCAGTAGAGTTAATATTCTTCAAATCTAGACTGTACACATCATTGGTTCTTGGTACTCTCAGTGTTACCAAGTGATCATCAACAAGCTTGAACTCAGGGGAAAGAATAAGACATTCTGTGTCAGTGAATAACACAGGGTGCTTCTTGTCACAGATCTGAGATACTGACAAAAGGTTGAACTTGAGCTCCTTCACATAACGAACATTCTCAAAATCAATGCATCCCGCCTTGATGGTTCCTTTCCCATAATTCTACCTCCATTAGGATCATTCCCAAAAGCAACTCTTCCTCCAAAATATGATTTAAAATCGATGAATCTCCTTGTCTCTGTCATGCTTCCGAGCAACCACTATCAACAATCAAATGATCTTTAAGCTCCTCTTCCGGGTTGCCCCACAAAAGATGAAAGAGTTAGTTTTTTTAGGAACCCAAGCCATTACTGACTTGTGTTCCCCTTGTGGAGTGACATACTTAAATTCTTTAAGTATGTAATCTCCACTGTTTTTGAAAACATGATCAATTATTTTCTTTTGTTCCAAAACTTGTGTTGGTTTTTCAACAAAACTCTCTTTTTCAACAAAATTCTCTTTTTCTTTTTCAACAAAACTTGTTGAAAGTACTGTTTGTCCCCCATCAGTACTTTCTTTCTTAACCCAGTTGGTTTTAACATTTTGTGTTGATTTCTTTGATCTAGGTACTCTATTTGAGGTGTAATGCCTTCTAGATTGATAGTAATTGGATCTCCTAGGGCTTCCATTCGAAAAAGTGCTAGCAAGACCTTGATTGGGTGAAAACCTAGCGATTTTTGAGAAGGTACCGCTTGAGAAACTTTGACTTACCAAGACCTTGAAAAGTATTGCTTGAGGGTACTGGTGGTTTTGAAAAAGGTCTTTTCTGGTGAGGGTACCTATAGTCTTTTGAGAAATTACTATGGTTTACCCTATGTGAATGATTCCAAACTGGTTTATTCTCCCTTGGCTTATGGTTGGTAGATGTAGTCTTTGGGAATTTGCTTAAATATTCTGAGTGAAAGTCACAGTCCTTAATCAAATGATCAGGATTATAACAAACAAAACATAATTTTTGACCCATAATCCCAAATTTGCTTCCTTTAGTTCTATGACCAAAACTATCCTGACTTTTTGGTGAATGATTAAAAGATTTTCTATAGTTAGCAGGATTTTAAAAAGTTTTTCTTGAAGGTACTGCTGAATGTGTAGCAGTACTTTGAGAAGGTACTGCTTGTTTTGAAAAAGCTTTAGGAAACCTTTTATCATTGTTAACACACCCTGAACTCTTAACATTATCATCCTTAGGTTTCTCAACTGCTTTTTTGAGGATTCGAACTAGATGGACTTGAATTAGATTGACCAAGAAGCTTTTTCCTAAACTCTAAATTGTCTACTCCAAAACAAGAAACATCTCGTCCTAAGTGGTTGAAAACTACCAAAGGGTGGAGGAACCGCATTATAACCCTTGTCTTTCTTAAATTCAGGAGGTGTTTGACTAATTGATTCCTCATTACTAGATGTGTTTTCTTCTGAGCTAATGAGTTCATCATCACTAGTTGTTATCTCCTCTGAATCAATTTGTTCCTTATCACTAGTTGGGTTCTCTTCTGTACTGCTAAACTCCATACCAAAACCTAGGCCAGTTTTAATGTGTGCTCTTTTTTGTTTTTCAACAAAACTAACATGTGAAAGACCAGATTCTTTCCAACTAGCAAATTTTTCTAACAATTCATCCCTTTGTTTAGTCATCTTTTCAAGTTCAGAAACCTTACATCCTAACTTCCATTCACTCAATTTTAATTGATAATCTTGTTGCTCATATTTTTCTGCCCAAGCCATTTCATTATTTTCATGAGTGATTATTTTGGCTTCCATTGACTCTAAAGTCAATTGATAACCAACTACCTCGCACCTAGCCCTTCTACAATTATCTCTTTCACCACATAATCTTTAAGCACTTTTGATAAAAATCATTACATTTAGAACATACCTCGTAGATAGTGGATGAACTTGGTGAAGTAGCTACCATAGCAAGCGTAATGTGTTCTTCTTCACTTTCCATGCTCCAATCAAAGCTTCCAAGGCCATCTCTTGATTCCAAAGCAACAAATCTCGGTTCCTCATCAAAAGTTGTGCTCCAATCAAACTCTTCCACAGCAACCATAGAGTAGGTTACTTGGTTCATCATCAAATTCAAGACTCAGTCAACCTCGATAGATTTTCTTGAGCAACCAAAGCTTTTGGTTTTGGTTCAAGAATAGGAACTTCCTTTATTTCAACCTTGGGTTTCTCAATCATTCTATTTGCCCGATATTTAGCAAACTTGCATTCTCTTGCAAAGTGTCCGTGCCTTTGACAATTAAAGCATTCAATCTTAGATTTGTCAAATGCTATACCTGTTTGGCTTTGAAGTCAATACCTCTTCCTGCTTTCTTCATGAACTTCTTGATCCTTGCAAGATCATGGCAACTTGCCATCTTATGTCAATTTCTTCTAGATCATCCTCTTCAATTTGCAACAAATCTTCTTCATAAGTAATGTAAAGTGGCTTGTTGAGCAAAGAAGGAACATACAACATCATCGAGTTGATGATGTTTGATGGTGATGAGGTGGTAGTAGTCATGGTTGTGCAAATATGTTGTTTATCACCAACAAGATTTTGAAGGATAAGCAAGACTTTTAGTGGAAGTATCGCCTCTTTTCGTAAGACACAAAAGCAATGTTGTGAGATTTTGAATTTGTTTGACCATTCATCTCATGCTCATACACCTTTAAATTGTTGTAGAGATCATCAAAGTCCATAGTATCCAAACCAGATTATCCTCTAATCATAGTAGCAACCACATGCCATACAGATGGCAAACTTCTTAAGAACTTCAAGTTTGCATCTTCAACAGATACCTTTGCTCCATATAACTCTAGCATACTAAGAAGATTTTGGAATCTGTCATAGGCAACATCAAGACCTTCTCTTTCACCAACAGTGAATGTTTCAAACTGTTGCTTCAATAGATTTCTATGCATCTTCTTGGAAGCATCATTACCTCCAAATCTTGTCTTGATAGCAGCCCATAATTGTTTTGCATCCTTAGCATCATGAAACTTTAGTAGGTGACCATCAGGAATAGCAGACAACAATATGTTGAGAGCCTTTTCTTGATTTCTTTTGTAGTCACCGGCAAGGTAGGTGAGGTGGTTTAGGTTGTCCAGAACTTCTACAAGTTCTTCAAGAACGACATTACCATTGACAATCACATCCCATAATGCATGGTCTCGAATCGCAATGTACCGCCTCATCTTCATGCTCCGAGATCATATTCTCCTTCTTGATGATAGGAATTCGAGTGAGGTGATGGATGGGAGTGGTGCGACTTCAATGACATCTTTTAGGGTTTGTAGTTAAATCGGTTTTAAGGGTTTCTTCTTAATCAGAGTTTCCACACAAGCTCTGATACCACTTGTTGGATCGATATACTCTGACCAAACTAACTATGTAGCTTGTAAGGGTTTAGCAACCTTGGATAAATCCAAAACTACTAACAATGAAACACTGATATAACTCTATTAAGTATGCGGAATCTACTTTAACAAAGCTAAGAAGAATAACTTTAAACTTCAACGATTATATTAAAACCAAACTTTGAACCTGCTTATTATACAGATTCACTAACAAACCTAATCGCTAAATAACTCTAATATCGTACTTGCATGTAAGTTCTAATATCGTATCTCTAATGCCAATCTAGGGTCCTTTTATAGGCATAAGGAAAACCCTAGTCGGTTTACAATTTTGTACGACAAGTAAACTAATTCTAATCTAAGAATATTCTAGAATTACATAATAATCCTTAAACGATTTGTGACAACAAAGGAGCTATTGATCTCTGCAAAAATCCCGTCCAACATGCTCGTACGAAGCATATTGAAATTCGCCATCACTTTCTCTGCGACATTGTTCAAAAAGGAAACATCTCAATTGAGAAAGCATCCTCCGAAGACAACATTGCCGACATTCTAACTAAGCCTCTCAAACGGAACCATTTAATCTTCTTAGACTTGGTTTAGGGCTAATGTAACCAAACATGTAGTTAAAACATAGCCTAAACCTTAGAACAAACAAAACAAAACAAATTAGTTTAATTCTACTACTGTTCCCACGGCACCAAACGACAACAAAGACGGTTCAATTATTTGGTGTTGTCTGCTCCGTGGTGACAACGGTAGCAAAAATACTACCTACAAAATATCTTCTTCCTCACAACCCACTTTACTAAAACGTTTCAACATCATATCTAACTCATTGTTGACACTTTCTCACCCATTAATCACTAAAGATAGCATCATTGTAAGTATCCTAACTACATTACATCTCCTAATTCTGAGTCTAGGATTCCAATTTGTGCACGAAATCATTACATGGGGATTATGTATATTCTTGTACAAAACATGGATTCAATTGGCAAATTGCATAACTAGTTATTGAAATTAGGTAATACATTGTCACATTGCATAAACGAATCATGTTTACCACTAATCAAAAGATAATGACTATAAGGCCTTATTCTAAATAAGCAAACACCCCATGTCAAAAAATTTGAAAAGCTTCTCACTTGTAGGAAAACAATTTTTCATTGTTAATACAAATAGAAACGTAAATTTTCATCACTTGCATAATGCTCTTCAATACTAAAGGTAATGCATAACTAATATGCATTACCGGGTATATTTAAATGAAGCCACATTGAATTAGGAGCGTTTGGGTTATCTCATGCCTTTTGCCAAACACCCCCACTAAAAACCATTTTATGCATAAAATGAGTCGAGATAACCGCAACTCCAAATCATTTTCATATAGGCACACACTAGAACCAAAACGCTAAGTATGTTCTTATTTTTAACATGTAAATTCTTGCTCATAGGAATAACCATGGTAGCCGCAAGATTCTATGATCACAAGGATACTCTTAACTACATCCCTAAACACCACAAAACCAAGGGCCTCTCCAAAGAACAAGTCGAAATTTTTAAGAGTCTAGAGCAAAGGTACTTCCATGAGCGTAGAACCATTCACTCCTCCTTTGTCGACGGAACCAATCTCCATCAAGAACTTGCCACCATTAACTTCGATTGTCTCCTTGACATCGATGAACCCATTTGTCCTAGGTTTGTTTTAGAATTCTATGCTAGTGTTACCGCTTTCACTTATGAGGACGATGAAATGGCTCTTAGGTTTAGGATCAAGCAAAACGACTACTCCATCTCCTTAAGCCAATTTGATCAAGTACTAGGAATTCCCAACCCAGGTACATGTGTCTATTCGGATAAATTGTCACTCACTATCCTTGATGCAATCAATGACCGCTCTCTTCCCTACCAAACTCCTTTAGCGGATAAGGACGTCATCCGTGAGCACCTTTTCAACGAAAGGGCCGCTCCAACCCGTGTCACCCAAAAGGAAAAGGAAGTGAACCAAGATCCAAATGGTATGGAGCTTAATGAGCTTAAGCCCGAATTTAAGAAGTAGGAGGAACTCCTAAGAGCCAATGTCATTAGCACTATAGGAAATAGGGACCATATCAATGCTTGCCTTTGTCACATGCTCTACAACTTGTCCACCCGTCAACCATTCAATTTAGCCTACTACATTGCTAGGATAATGATAGACATTCCAACTCAAGGATCGGTCGATCTTCCTTATGGGATGCTTCTCACCCGTCTCTATAGAGCATTTGCACCCATTCCACCAAGCCCAAAAGGGTTGAAGCTTGACTATGCTCTCATCCCTCACATATTTGTGCCCTTGAGTGATGAGCGAGTGGCTAAGACTAAAGGCAAAAGGGCAAAACCTCCAACTCTTTCATCCTCATCATCAAATAACTCCAAGGACGGTCTCCCAAATTCTCGCCTTCCACCTCAAGAGTACTATGCATCTCTCCTCGAGATTGAGAATGAATCGGCGGAGTTCAAGCAAACCAAGGGGATGTTTAAGTGCCTTGGTAGGATGATGACAAAGATCTACAAGAAGTTGTGTGGAAAACTAGAAGGGGGGGTTGAATAGTTTTGCCTATTTTACGTTAGTTTCAAAAACTTTTAGATTCGTTGATATGTGAGATCTTATGGATGTAGAGAAAGTATAGATATAATGATAAAGCAAGTAAATAAAGTAAATCGAAGGGAAAGAAAAGACACAACCGATGTATAGTGGTTCGGCTACAAGGACACCTTCCTTGCCCTACTCCACTCCCCGAGTCACCTACTCGAGAGTTCAAGCACTATGTCAACAAACTCCTTCACTTGGCGGAGAAGCCTTCACAACGTTGCTTACACTTTTTCCAAGACAAAGCTAGATACCGAGTCCGTGAGTACGGTGGACCAAACCAACACAACTATTACACAACAAATATGTGAAATATCAAATACAAGATCTTCGCTCATGTAAATCTTATGGAGTGACAAATCAATCAAGGACCCCTTGTTTGGATGACTTGTAGAATGCTCGTGATCTCGCCTTAGAGAAGGACCTATATGAGGATCACAAATAGAAAGAAAGAAGAACAACTCTCTAGATCAAGTGATCTATATGTTAGAAGAGAATGAGAGTGTATGAGAGATTTAGTAGAAAGAGGGGTGAGTTAGAATGAAGAAATGGCTCTCTATTTATAGGAAAAATTCTTCACTGTTCCTTGGATCCCTTCCACTTAGGATCCGTCTAGTGTAATCCTAGGGATCCGTGGAACGCTCCTCTTTGCCCATGGGTTTTTTGGTTATGGGTCATGGGTTATGGGTTGGTCCATGGGTTTTCTTAGATTCAATGTATCTAAGTATACATTGTATCTAGTCTACTTGGGTATGGATTAAGATCCATGGGTTATGGTCCATGGGTTATGGTTTTTACCCATCCTAATAAACTATTACAACAAATGCTTAATTACTACATTTTGGTATTTAAATGGCTATATGTAATTGCTTTTCAAAAATAACATGTATCCTTATAATTATACTTAAGATAACATTATATTTGTTATCAACAAAACACAAAGAAATAGCAAAATATTAATAAACGTTTTTACGGTTTATTTGTATTAACAATCTCCCCCTTTTTGTTGATGACAAAATACAATGTTATGATGAGTAAAACTTAAGAGTAGATGTAAGTTTTGAAAGCTCCTAAGTTTTACTTCTTCTCCCCCTTTTTGTCGAAACAAAAAGTTAACCCTAGGAAGAAATAAACAATAAAATGTGGAAAAAGTAGTCTACGTATTTCTTACTCCCCCTTGACGGTAGCTCCCCCTAGCTTGGGGCGTCAAGTGAAGAAAAATAAAAATCCTACAAAAAGAAAGGTTAGTAACATGGTTAAATAATCTTGTGATTGTCGAGAATCAAGATTGGGAGCCAAGGTATGTAAACAAGGCCTTGTAATAAAACAACAAATTGTAGTGGTATTTATGCCACTTACAAGCATGTAAAAATAAGAACAAGACTTGTTCTTGAAAAGGACTTCAAAAGAAAAAAAATACTAAAAGTAGAAAATAGTTGTAGTGATTCCTTCCATGCTTGCATAAGGTTATGGATGAAGGTTTTGATGAGTGATCGTATTGATGCGATCAAGGATGAGGTTGAGTATGAAACGCATTTCTTCCCTAACTTCTATTGCGATTTCCCTAGTGGACTGGCAATGTTCACAATGTAAATGATGTGGGTAATGAGTGCGGAAGTTTTTCGGGTTGTTTTGATTTGAGTTGTGCGGAAGATGTGGTGGAAAAATAGGAAAATAAGGATCAACATCCGAATGTTTGTAAATGGTGGTGGAAAAGAGCCTAGATGTTCTTGTAATGTGATGGGAGCTAATGGTGGTGATGTTTCAAGATCTTGAAAAATAGTATTTGGAGATGTGGGGGTGTTGAAAAGACTATTTCTTTTTCTTTAGGTTGGTTAGATCTTGTTGGAGTCTTAAGGAGTTCCAAAAGAGTGACTTTAGGTGGTGATGAAGTCGGTGTACTTGTTGGTGATGAGGAGGGTGCTATAATGGAAGCATCTTGTGGTGAGTTATTTGTTGAGGATGAACCATTTGAGGTTGGTTTTAAACAACAAGATCGTATACTAATCCGTGCGGATATCCTAGAGTTTGATTGTGGTATTTTGGATGGTAGTAGTACAAAGGTTTGGGTATCATGAAAATGATTGTTTGTACTAGGTGATTTATCTAATGGGTTTTTGGATGACATAGTGTATTGTGTATGTGAGGATGAGATGGATTATGCAAGCATTTTGGGAGTTCTATATATAGAAAAACAAAGCATTGTAATGAATGCTTGACCCAAAATGTGGATTAAAATCTAATGATTAGATATGAATTCAGGGCATGTGATCATGAGAACACAAGCATTAAAGAGCATACTCCCAAAATGAAACAAATGTGGATTTTTCATCCAAAGTGAAAAATAGAAGGTAAAAATACTTGCTTCACGGATCCCACGGATCCTTCCTTGAGGGATCCGTCCGGCATGAAGGCTGGGATCCATGGGTCCGGTGATTCAGCAAGACAAAATTTTCCGTTTGGAAACATTTTTCCTAGTGTGCCTATATGCAAACTATTTGGAGTCATGTTACCTCGACCCTAAAAGAAATAGAAAATAAACTAGAAGTATAAAACATCCTATTAAGATAACCCGAAAACACATATTTAGTACATGAGTACGTAATTTTGTGTTATCAATGCTCCTAATTCATTGTTGCTTAAATGAATGTACCCGAAAACACATATTAGTTATGTGTCCCCTTTAGCATTCAAAAGACATGAGATGCAATGAAAACGGGTTTTTACTTTGTATTAATAATGAAAAAGCGATTTGTTCTAGACGTGAGAAATTGATTTTGTGAAATTGATACGGGAAGGTATCATCCTTTTAGAAAACACTGTGAAAGGAGGTTTTCTTTGAAAATGTGTATATGTTAAAAAATTAGAAAGCTATAAGTGGAAAACTCATCTTTGGTTTTGAAAATTCCCGTATTGTTTGTGAGTTGTGTGTGAAATAGAGATCCTAGACTCAGAAAGAAGAAGGCTAGTGTTTACATACCTTGTAGAGTCAAATAAGTTACGACGTTTGTTCCATTAGACCAAGACCAAGACGAAGTAAGTTGAATTGTTCCCGCTTCAACGGTTTGGTGAGGACGTCGGCTATGTTGTCTTCGGATGCTACCTTCTCAATAGAAATGTTCCCCTTTTGAACATTATCTCTTAAGAAGTGGTGACGAATCTCTATATGCTTTGTGCGAGAATGCAATACCGGATTCTTGCTTAAGTCGATGGCACCTTTGTTGTCACATAGGATGGCTATGTCGCTAGATGAATGTCGTAGTCTACTAACGCTTGTTTCATCCATAGTGCTTGTTGGCATGCTTTGCCGTGAGACGTACTCGGCTTCGGTTGTTGATATTGCTAGTGCCGCTTGATTCTTAGAAAACCAAGACGTTAAACAACATCCCATGAAGGTACACACCCCACTTGTACTTTTTCTATCAACGTAATCACATGCATGGTCGAATCGCATATACAATTGTTTCTACTCCGTGCCATTAGGATACCATAATCCTAATTGTGTTGTACCTTAATATATCTAAATATCCTTTACGGCTTCTAGGTGTGATGTTTTGGGGTCTTCTTGAAACCTAGCACATAAGCAAACACTAAACATGATATCCGCCTACTTTCCATGAGAGTAGAAGACTACCTATCATGCCACGATATTTAGTATTATCTACGGATTCGCCGTCTTCATCTTTTGTGAGTTTGGTGTCGGATGACATTGGTGTCCTAATTGGTTTCGACTCTTCTAGACCAAATTTCTTTAACATCTCCTTTATGTATTTAGATTGATTAAAGAAGATACCATCTTCTACTTGTTTAATTTGAAGACCAAGAAAGAAACTAAGTTCTCCCATCATACTCATTTCAAACTTGTCATGCATGATTTTAGAGAAATCATCACACATGTCTTGACAAGTGGATCCGAATATAATATCATCGACATATATTTGCACTATGATTATATGTGACTCTCTTTTCTTAGTAAAAAGTGTGTTGTCAACTAACCCCATGGTATAGTTGTGTTTAATTAAAAAGGACTTGAGTCTATCATACCAAGCTTTTGGAGCTTGTTTAAGACCGTAAAGGGCTTTCTTTAATTTATATACATGTTTGGGTTTTTCAAAATCGATGAAGCCTGGAGGTTGAGCTACATATACTTCTTCATTAATGAAACCATTTAGAAAAGCGCTTTTGACATCCATTTGATAAAGCTTTAGATCATTAGCACAAGCATACGCAAGAAGTATTCTTATAGACTCCAATCTAGCCACGGGGGCATAGGTCTCATCAAAGTCTATTCCTTCTTGTTGGTTATACCCTTGGGCAACGAGTCTAGCCTTGTTCCTAGACACTACTTCATTTGCATCTAATTTGTTCTTATAAACCCATTTTGTTCCTATTATGGTTTGATTACTAGGTGGAGGGACAAGTGTCCAAACATCATTAGAAACGAATTGATTTAGTTCTTCTTGCATAGCCATTACCCAACTTTCATCTTTTATGGCTTCTTGTGTGTTCTTAGGTTCTATGGTTGAAACGAAACAAAACAAGCTACTTTGGTTTTGAACTTGAGACCTTAATGTTCGTTCGTTTAGCTTTCCTATGACTTTATCTATGGGGTGATCTTTGGACTCTTTAATGTTTATGATTTCATCATTTAAAGGTTCTTCTTCTTCATTTATCTTTTTCTTTATTACTATAGCTTCACTTTCTATGATCTCGTCATCGACAAGAGGTGGAGAGGGTTTGGGTGGACTTTCATCAAATTTTATATTTAATGACTCTTCTACCTTCATTATTTCTTTGTTTAATATGACGTAAGCTTTACTATTTGGCTAGTAACCTAGAAAGATACCTTCGGTTGATTTAGGATCAAATTTTGAAAGGTAATCTTTAGTGTTAAGAGTAAAACATTTGCTTCCAAAGACTCTAAAGTGATTTAACGTAGGCTTTTGCCTCGGAGTAACTCATATGGAGTTTTACCTAAGATTGGTCTAATTAAGACTCGATTGAGTATGTACGCTTGAAGTATCAACGGCATTACACCAAAATTTTGAGGTATGGATTGTTCATTAAGCATGGTTCGACTCATTTCTTGAAGGGTTCTATTCTTTCTTTCTACTACCCCATTCGATTGTGGAGTGCGTGGAGCAAAGAAGTTGTGAGTAATACCATTAGCGTCACAAAAGGCTCCAAATTGCACTTCATTATCGAATTCCTACCATGATCCGTCCTAATGGACACTATAGGACTTCCTAGTTGTCTTTGGATCTTTTGCTTAATATTTCAAAATAATTAAAGGTTTCGCTTTTGCTCTTTAAAAATTTTGTCCATGTATACCTAGAGTAGTCATCCACTATTACCAAAGTGTAGTAGTTGCCTCCATAACTTTGGATAGCGGTGGACCAAATAAATCCATATGTAGTAATTCTAGACACCTAGTTGTAGACACCATGTTTTTAGCTTTATGACTTGAATGAGCTGTTTTCCTACATTACAAGCATCACAAAATGATGTTCATATTTTAACTTAGGTAGATCTCTTACTAGATCTTTGGATGATAGCGATTGAAGAAGTCGCATGTTGGCGTGACCCAATCTTTGATGCCATAAGGTCAAGTATCATCCATAGAGGTAAGACATAGTTTTCTTTAGGTTCATTACCAATTTTAATGACATAGACTCCATGTTTCCTAATTCCTCTTCCTATGGTTATGCCATTTTAAGTATCTTACTATCGGTTTGTAAAAGTACATTGCACTTTTATCACATATTTGTCCTATACTTAAGAGGTTAAAGTTTAGGTTTTCTACGTGACACACATCATTAATGGTTAGAGATTTGTTAGAAATTGTACCATTATTGATGATTCTACTTTTACTATTTCCAAACACCACATTACCTCCATTTACGGATTCATATGTGGAGAATAGATCCCTATTGCCGGTCATGTGCCTCGTGCACCCGCTATCCTTGACCCATTCATCGGGGTCTAGGTCGACCTTTAAGCACACCTAAAACAATAATAAACTCAAAAGTTTGGTCTCCATTTGTTCATGGGTCCATTAGTGTTAAACATTCCATTCATGTTAGACATGTATGGATAAGATGAGTATGCATTCCATGGAGCAAAGTTTTGAAAAGGAAAACCGTTTTGCATATTAGGGTTCCATCCCATTTGATGGTTACTTCTTGGATAAACGTTATTAGGTCTCCTAGATGCATTATGTTTTGAAAAAGATGGTGCTTTGTTTCTTGCAAAAGTAGGATTATATTTTGGAGGTGGTTGTCTAGTGGTGACATGAGTTGGTTTCTTCCTATTAACGATAACGAACTCAGTTCTAGATGAGGAGGCTACGTTATTACCACTAGTTGTTTCAGCAGATCCATGGATCCCAATACTGCACACTAGCCGGTTCCCTTTTAGGGATCCGTGGGATCCGCCACAACAAAGGGTCGGTTTTTCTAGTTCCTTAACAAATTTTGTTTCTTTACTTTCACTAGTTGATGGATCAAGTTGTTGAATACCTAGACCCTTTTGGTTGTTACCGGTTTTAACACCATCGAGTATTGTATCTAAGGTGTTCGTACTCATTCTAGAAATTTTAGAATCTAGATGATCAACTAGTGTTTGAAGTTGAACACAAAGTTCACATTCACCACTTGCTATTTTACCCTTTTCTAAACGTTTTACTTTTGCTTTTAATTCTATGACTTCTTTATCTAAACATTGATTTTGACTCTTTAAAAGCTTGTTTTTGTTAATTAGTTTTAAGCTAATATTGCATAGTTTGTCATATTCATTATGCAATGAGTCGTCATCAAGCGATGAACTACTATAGTATTCGTGACATACCTCGTCATTTGCTATGACACAAATTTCTTCGTCCCCCTCATCGCTCATTCCCCACGTGCCGCTCACGAACGCCTTTTGATCATCCCGTTTGGGACACTTACTAATAAATTGGTTTAGGTCCCCACATTTAAAGCAAGTACGATCATCCTTTGGCTTCTCGTCCTCTTTGCTTTTCCGAAAGCCTTTCTTATCGCCATACGGTTGTTTGACGTATCTTCCTTTCTTCTAAAGAACTTTTAAAGTCCCCATCGCCATAGCGCACTCCTCGTCGTCACTACCCGAGGAAGAGTTCTCTTCATCGCTTGAAGCCTTTTTGGCTTTTAGGGCAAGAGATTTGTGTTTCTCTTTTACCTTTGAGGCTTCGGAGTCTTTAGCAAGAACAAGCTCGTAGACTTTTAGATTGCCTATGAGTTCATCGAGGGTGAGGGTTGTCAAATCTTTTAACTCTTCAATCGCCGTCACCTTAGATCTCCACTTCGATGGAAGTGCCCTTAGATATCTCTTAACATGGTTACGGCTAGGAAAAAGATTCATCAAGTGCTTGTAAAGATGTAATAATAGTATTAAAGTTAGCAAATGAATGATCTATAGTTTCCTCATCCGATATTGAAAATTGTTCATATTGTTGAACAAATAAATCAATTTTATTATTTTTAACATGTTCGTTGCCTTGATGAGTTACAACTAAAGAATTCCAAATTTCTTTAGAGGTTTTGAGCAAAGAAATTCTTTCAATTCCTTTTCAGTAAAGCATTATATAAAACCATTTTGCTTCACTATTTTTAGAAAGCTTTTTCTTCAAATCATCATTTAGTTTATCATGAGGTATGTTAACTACATTCCTTTATCATCTTTTGAGGTAGCCTCAAAATCGCCTTCAACAATAATGTACCAAAGATCAATATCTTTAGATTTCACATATGTTTCGAATCTATTTTTCCAATATATAAAACCATTAGTTTCAAGTAGTGGTGGTCATTGCATAGATTGCCCTTCCTTATAATTTTCAGAACCCATAGTGATCGAAAAGTTTTTAAAATACAATTTTACTTTAAAACTTTTATAAACTTAGCTCTGATACCAATTGTGGAAAACTACAATGGGAGGGTTGAATAGTTTTGCCTATTTTACGTTAGTTTCAAAACCTTTTAGATTCGTTGATATGTGAGATCTTATGGATGTAGAGAAAGTATAGATCTAATGATAAAGCAAGTAAATAAAGTAAAGCGAAGGGAAAGAAAAGACACAACCGATGTATAGTGGTTCGGCTACAAGGACACCTTCCTTGCCCTACTCCACTCCCCGAGTCACCTACTCGAGAGTTCAAGCACTATGTCAACAAACTCCTTTACTTGGCGGAGAAGCCTTCACAATGTTGCTTACACTTTTTCCAGTACAAAGCTAGATACCGAGTCCGTAGCACGGTGGACCAAACCAACACAACTATTACACAACAAATATGTGAAATATCAAATACAAGATCTTCGCCATGAAATCTTATGGAGTAACAAATCAATCAAGGACCCTTGCTTGGATGACTTGTAGAATGCTCGTGATCTCGCCTTAGAGAATGACCTATATGAGGATCACAAATAGAAAGAAAGAAGAACAACTCTCTAGATCAAGTGATCTATATGTTAGAAGAGAATGAGAGTGTATGAGAGATTTAGTAAGAAGAGGGTGAGTTAGAATGAAGAAATGGCTCTCATTTATAGGCAAAATTCTTCACTTCCCTCGGATCCCACGGATCCTTCCACTGGGATCCGTCTAGTGTAATCCTAGGGATCC
This sequence comes from Chrysanthemum lavandulifolium, assembly GCA_022545495.1. NCBI lineage: Eukaryota > Viridiplantae > Streptophyta > Magnoliopsida > Asterales > Asteraceae > Chrysanthemum > Chrysanthemum lavandulifolium. The sequence continues at coordinate 105,993,124 of CM040242.1, read as the reverse complement.
GTGGAACGCCCTCTTGCCCATGGGTTTTTGGTTATGGGTCATGGGTTATGGGTTGGTCCATGGGTTTTCTTAGATTCAATGTATCTAAGTATACATTGTATCTAGTCTACTGGGTATGGATTAAGATCCATGGGTTATGGTCCATGGGTTATGGTTTTTACCCATCCTAATAAACTATTACAACAAATGCTTAATTACTACATTTTGTATTTAAATGGCTATATGTAATTGCTTTACAAAAATAACATGTATCCTTATAATTATACTTAAGATAACAATATATTTGTTATCAACAAAACACAAAGAGATCGCAAAATATTAATAAACGTTTTTACGATTTATTTGTATTAACAAGTTGGATAAGTGAGGTTTATTTGAAGGAGTGTTTGGAACAAGACAATAACTATGGTGTATGATACAATTTGGTTGTTTTTACTTTGTAGAATGATAATATGACTTAAACAATGTTGTATGCTAACCGGTTTATGTAGGGGGATAGCCCTTGGTCAAATTCTATGCTCCACTATGTTTGTATATGTGTTATCGACTTTTCCTAACTAGAAATAATTAATGTCACGTGTTTTAAGCAAAATTTCAGGTTTTGAAAAAGTCCCCGACACCTAAAAATGAGGTCTGTGAAGATTTCTGGTCTCCACGGACCAAACGGCACCATTAATTTGGTTTCGTCTGTTATGGATTTTGGTACCTCCATACCAGCAAAGCGGACCAAAGCACACTAATTTAAGGGTTCCACTGTAAACTTTGGTGTCGTGGATCCTATGTAATTTTCTAAATTTCACTTATTTCAACATTCCAAATTACCATACATTGCTTCTAGGTTAGTCTTAACTAGTTCTTACCCATATTAGAACTAGTGTAACACACTTAGGCATATAGAATATCCATTTCCTACCAAAATTCAAAATTTTCAAAAATCCACCCAAGGAACCCTTTTTCATAAAGGAAGGAACCAAAAATTTGGTTCCTTGCAATCCGTGGGTGATCTGATTCTAAAGATCTCATAATCATTAGAACACATTTATTGCAAATATTTGTCACTTCACTCCATCCTTCTTGTATGGATTGACTTGGGTGATATGACTAGCATTAAACCCACTTCAAAATCATTAGGAACCTCATCTCTTCTATGGTTTAACATCAAATCAAACACATTTCTCTATAATTTTCTAATCCTATAAATAAAGAGCTTTTACCATGATCATCTTCACACCTTCTCAAATCTTATCATCTACTAGCAAAAACTTGAGCCAAAATGACCAAGTCTTCACCATAAACCAAGCCTTGCAAAAGAACCGCTAGAATGAGCGTAAGACCTTGTTGCTTTGTCAACATAAGCTCCTCTTTCGAGTCCTCTCCATTAACCATCTCCTCTCCCATAAGAGATGAGACAACTCTCACTTTGGCTACTCCTACACCACCTCCACAATCACCTATCATTGTCATTACTCCACCACCAACAAAGACTCATAGCTCACCACCACCGGCTCTTATCCAAACATCAAAATCACCATCACCCCCAAAATCTCCAACACTCATTCCATTAGAGTTATTCTCTACACCACCTACATCTCCAAATCCATTTTTGGAAGACTTGGAGGACTTGCCTCCTAGGCCCAATCATCCACCACCACTACCATCTTTTAGTACTATTGAGCGAATAGGTCATGAGTCTCCAAGTCCATCATTTGACCCAAACGCCCCGTTAAGGCCAAGACCTCTTCTTTTCCATCCCATCCACAAGGAAATCCATGGTTCTTTGTATGGGGATCAACCACTACCTACAACATCAATGCCCTCTTATATAGAGGACATTGAGGAATCCATGTGGGATGATCACCCCACTAAAGAAGAGATTGAAGCCGAGCTCAATCATCTCCACCAATTTTCCAATATGATGGATTCTCATCTTAGTGATGCCATGCAAATGCAAAGTGCTTTGATAGCCTCCATAATCACCACTCCAACCACCAACACCAACAACTCCACCTATCCACCACCACAAAATCATGAACCATACTACCCTCCTAGACACGGTTGCTCCAATTGTGAGCGGACCGCCCAAATTACCGAAACGACCCGGGTGATGGTCCATGAGCTTCAAGACGAAATGAGGTTCATCCTCAATCACATCTTAGAGCGCATCAATGCTCTTGCTCATCCACCACCTCAATAGGAGGGTCCTAGTTTATCTTCTTTAAGCATTTTTTTATTTTTCTAGGATTTTCTTTGTATTTTTTGAAAATCTTCTAGGATAATTTTTTTTCTTTTCTAGGATTTTATTATTGTACTAACACTTCATTGTGTTCCCTTTTCATGATTCTTATATCATGAAAAATTTTAACAAATGAATGGTGTTTCTTATATTGTTGTTGATTGTTACATGGTGTTTGGAAATGCTTGTGATGATGCTTATTACTAACATTTTTGTAGCTTTTTCACAATCCATGTATCTTTCTCTTGGCACCCAATTTAGGAGGAGCATTGGTCAAGGGGGAGATAATGGCTCGGGCTCATTACATATTCCGCCTCGCATCTTCTTTTGTTGAGACAAAACAAAAGGGGATAAATATATAGAACTTGGTTATATTTGACTTTTATAAAAAGTCAACTGCATACTTTGACTTTCTGAAAAGTCAACATCATACTTCAACTTATGAAGACTTTGACTTCTATAAAAAGTCAACTGCACACTTTGACTTTCTGAAAAATCAACATCATGTCTAAGTTGGACATACTTGCATTATCATCTTTATCTTTCAAGTTCTAAAACTAATATTTTTATAACTCTTGTACAATCTTTACATCTTTTATAAAAATAAAATTTATGTTTTGTCCTCAACAGAAAGGGGGAGATTGTTAATACAAATATCATCATTAAACGCTATTTATATTTTATGATCCTTACCTAAGTTTTTTTAATGACAAAAGTAAATTTAATTTTTATAAAGCTTAAAGCTTATCAAGTTTAATAGATATTAAAACAAACTTTTCAAATAATATCTTCATCACTCAAGCATTTACATTTTGATTAATCATATTTTGATATGACTCTAAACCATAGTGTATGTTAGTATTTTTAGATCAAGAATGTTTTGGTTTCTTAAAACAAAACATTACATATGTATTTACATTTCAACATATTTCTAAAAATAGAAAAACAAACACATGACATCATGTAGTGCATCATTGAAATCCTTAGAAGATTTCACTAGATACTTTGTGTAGATTTAGACTCTACATATCTTACACAATCTTGGGTAGATATGGTTGACTTTGGTAAGATTTTGGTGATCTTGTTCAGTCGGACCCAATGGCACCAAAACTTAACACGGATGGAACCCTTTGAGGGATCCGTGGTTCGTGGTGCTACTTGAGTATTTTAGCTATAAATAGCAAAGCCAAACCAAGTTGTTTTTCATCCCTTTCTATCATATTCACATACATTCCTTCTCTCTAATATTTCTAACTCAGTTTCATATCATATTAGTGATCTCTTTTGTAGCAAAGAAGATCAAGGCATATTCAAGCTTCAACAAGTTATTGGAAGTCTTGTTTATTTTTTGTTGTATGATCTTGTGTTGATTCATACATCATTGTTGTACCAAACCATCATAATCTTGTGAGTGTGAGTGGTTAGTATTTTAGTCCTTAAAATACATTTTGTGTGGGAGTGGTTGTACCCTTGAAAAGAACTCGAGACCTAGCTTAGTGTCGGAAATAGTGTGTAAGCGAAGTGTAAAGGTTTCTCCGCCGGTGAAAGGAGCTTGTTGACTAGTGAAGTTAAACTCTCGAGTGTGAGACTCGAGGAGTGGAGTAGGGCAAGGAAAAAGGGTCCTTGTAGACCGAACCACTATAAACAACTTGTCGTGGTTTGATTGTTCCTTTCCTTGTCTACTCTTTATATATTGTTTGCATATTGATTATCATTCACTAACATATCCAAGATCAATATCAAGTGATCTTTCAATAAGTTTCAAAACAAAGTTTTTAATCGGTAAACTATTCAACCCCCCTTCTAGTTTTTCACATATACCTCACAAAGTACCCCCACACACTCACAAATCAAAAATTTAAGAATAAAAATACCTCAGAGGACCCACAAATACACAATGTATGAAAGGTGAGCAGGTCGCCTTTCATCCTTTGATTTTGGCATCCTCACACTTGACTAATGGCACCCACAATGGAGTCGTGCGTGACTAATTACTCTCACAAATGGTCATGCATGACCATTGTGGGCAGTAATTTATCTGTTTAACGGATGAAGATTGCTAGGACTACAAAATTTTACAAAAAAAATCTTCCACACAAATACAATGATGTGTCATGTAAACTTGTGGATGCGTATAAGAGAGAGTGATAACATCAAATTACCTCATATTTTACATATCAAATTCCCGTGTTTATTGCCTCATTTATGTAAATATGGTACTTAATTCATTCACATTCATTCATATTTACATTTCAGGATAAATGAGGCATTGAAGCAGAAAAGATACAAGAAAAGGCCAACACATGCAAAAATATATTCTGAAGACATGTTACGGCGTTAGTGGGCTGATGAGTGCTCATTCACTCATCATTTTGTACCTGTAAAAATGACTATAAACAACCAAATATATCAAATTATATTGCAAATATCCTTGGATTGTGTTTTATGTCTTATAGGTACAAAAGGATTGAAAACGAAGCAAAAACGGACATTTTTGGATCAACTCGACAACGTTGTGCATTTGATCAAGTCAAACGGAGTCAAAGTCAACCCCGGGATGTATTTTTGGAATGAGCATGGAAAACTGAACACAAAAACTAATCCTAAACCAAAACCCTAAAGTTTTCCTAAACCCCTAAATTACCCTAAACCCTAATTTAAACCTTAACCCTAAACCTTAAAACTAAATTACTTTTCCTAATCCTAAACCTACTACAACCATATCCAATTAATACTCAAGCCTAATACCCTTTATTTTAACCCAAGCCCAAAACTAAACCTTAAAAACCCTTAACCTATTAAAACCTAACCCATTTTGCCCTTTTTATCCCAACCCAGGTCAAAAACCAGTCAACCAAAGATAAAACCCACCAAAACACTATTGATCATCTCCCTCCTTCTGTCCCTTTCTCTATGGAAACAGAAATACATGATCACACACTCATTCCATGCTGGCAATCCTTCAACCTCCCATTGGCTTATGATGATAAAGAAAATCAAGGGTTGTGATGAGTCTACTTGGGCTCTAAGAATTTTCAATGCTCAAATTTGAACCCAAGAAAGCACAAAGCTTACATTCTCATCTCACTCACAAAAGAATCACAGACAAGCTGTGAAGGACCCAAGACTTAGTTTTTTTTAGTATAAATAGACAAGTATAAACCTTTAAAAAGGGTGTCTAGGTTTTTTATCTAGTCCAGTTTATTTCATGTTTTTAAGTTTCCTTTATGTCTCTTAAAGTTCCTGTAATATTTTAATTTGAAAGTTTAATTTCAGTTTAAATTTCAGTCTTGTATTTCTATTTTATAAGTTTATTTTATGTTCATCAAGCCTTTTTATTATTCATGTTTAAGTGTGTAATGTTATTTTAAATCTACTTTTACAGCTTCATTTAGTCATATAAATTAGTTTTTTAACAAAAATCTTTAGGCATTATGTCTGAAAACTGTTTTTAAAAGCAAGTTTCAAGTTCTAAGGGGGTGTTTGGCATAAGTTGAGTTCAAGAGTTTTTAGTTACAAGTCATTTGTTTTAATCTTAAAATCAGTTTAAAGAATAGTTCAAAAGTTGTTTCAAGCTGTTTCAAGTGGTGTGATAGTGTTTAGATTAAAAATCCAAGTTTCTTAGTCAAAACCTTTGTTAACAGCTTACTTTTGAAAAATCTGTCAAAATCTTTTTTTTTTGTTGTTGTTTTCTTTAGTTCAAATTCAGTCTATCAAACATGTTTTCAAGTTTAGTTCAAGTGACACAAGTTTGTTTTAGTCTTATCTGTGTTTTCAAGTTTTCTTAAAAATTAAAAAAGGTCAAGAGTAGTGTCTGAACTGTCCATTTCTTTATTTTGTTTTAACGTTATTTTGTTTTTTAAAGTCCAAACAAGTTGGTTTTACTAGTTCATAGATGTTGACTTTATTTTGTTTTTAGGTTTTATACCTAGCTTTAGCTTTGTTATGCCTTAAAAGTAGCTTGTTGGTCTGTTGTTTCAAAGAAAAAATTCAAATTGGTCTGTCCAACCCCCTTGCTTATCAGCCTCTTTATAAGCTGCAATATTCCTAATATTGCTTTTACAGATTCTTTGAATGATGGTGTATGATGTTTTATAGTTTTTATGATTAGCTTTGGTAGCTTTTTAACTAGCTTAAAATTGTCCCCTTCGGGCTGTTTAGCCTGCAGCTTAGCATAGAGCTTATTTTGTGCCTTTTAGATTTCCAGCTTATTTCCCTGCTTAATTTAGGATTAGAATAGCTTAAGTAGATTAGTTTTAGGTTCTTAAGTAGCTTTTAGGTGTAGCATAAGCTTATAACAACTTTTAATTCAAATCAGTTTAGGATTTAAGCTTTTGAGCCCTTTAGGTAATTTGCTATGCTAATCGGCTTTTCTAGCTTATTTTCTAGTTTTGATGTGCTTATTAGGCTTGCTTTTAAGGTCTTAATAACTTATTAGTCCTTGCACAAGCTTATAAAAGCTTGTGCATTTCAAATCAGTTTGCTCAGTCTTGTTTTCATGCTTTAGTGTAAATGTTGTCTTAAACAGCTTATTTAAGGTTTAAAAAAACTTTGGTTTTGCAAAAATCCCTTATTATCAACTTATTTACACATTTCAAAAACAAAATTCCAAAAAAATAAAATAAAAGAGGAAATCAGGGGTGAGTTAGGCTCGAACCCCTGACCTCCAGCCTTTAAACACCTCACAACACACACCCATTACCAATAGCGCCCTAGGGACTTATGTTCCTTATCTTGAACAATCTAATATTTAAGTACACTTTTTAGTTCTAGCTTAATTATTAATTTAGCTTCTTACTGCTTGTTTGGATTAGCTTTTGCACTGATTTTATTTTTCCTACAACCTTTATCATCGGTATGTGCTAAAACACATACCTTTTCATTATCAAAATCGACCCAAAATAACCAAGAAAGAGCCGTTTATTGCTAATATTTGTGGTTTTCGAGTTTGTGCTTGTGCAGTACTGAATATGTAAAAACACACAAAAGAAGCCAAATCGACGTAAATCAGAGCACGAGAGATTTAGAGAGTTTAAGTTGAGCCGGAAGATCAAAATTGAGCATTTATGAAGATTTTATTCTCCGAGGATGATTTTTGGAAGTTTTAACCAAGTTTAAAGAAATGTCAAAATTGGCCCCTCAAGTTTCAGCATTTGGCAAAAGTGGTCCTTGAAGATTCAAAAGTTGCAAATTGGCCCTTGGTCTATTTGAAGATTGACAAAATCATTCCTTGGAAGATACTTTCAGAATTACATTTATGGTCCCTTAAAATTCAGTAAATACAAGTTTGGTCCTTATATGTGCTTTGGATCACATCTTGAGTCCTTAGTCCAAATCCATATCAAAACCCATCTACCCGGTCCAATAAACAAACCAACCCGTCCACCCTTTAATACTACACAACCCGTATCCCCTTTTACCCGGCATTTACCCAAGTCAGCCAACCCATGACCCGGTCAAACTTACTTGAAAAATAATAAACAAATCCAAACGCGCCTATACAGTACTCGTCTTCCCCAAATCCAAACACCCATTTACCCGTTTACCATTTTACCACCATTTACCCACTTGAAACCTCGTACTAAGCATCTCCTAGGTTTCTAGAAGCACTGACTTGTCAGATAAGGTTGCATACGTGGCTATTTCAAGCTCTCCTATTGGCCGTAACACCTCATATGGTGAAATGGAGCATTGTGATTGGCTATGGTGACAATGGATGATCATGTTGCTGTGGATAAGGTTCTAGGTTCTTCCAATCAAGGATCCAAGACTGCAAAAGGCTATAAAAAGACCCTCTAGGCTTCACATTGTATCGTGTAATTTTCCTTTAAATTTAGTCTAAGTTCTTGTATTTAAGCTTTTCAGTAGTTAAGTAATGGTTTCTTAAAGTTTTATGTAATTTCAGTCTTATTGTAATCTCATCTCAGTTTTTAATAAAATTTTAAGTTTTCCTTTTATCTTGCATTCTCGCTTTTGATGATAAATAAAGTTGTTTTAAGGTTGAAATGAGCTCACTCACTTCATATAAGTCATGTGAGCTTATTTATTGTTAACTTGTTCATTTCATTCACAAAAGGTCTTGGTCAATAAAAGTCAAACGGGTCAAAAATAAAAAGTCAAACTCGCTTATTGTTCTTTGCTTATCAAACCTGTCTTTCAATCATCTAGAGGATGCGCTTCATCCTTATTTCACCGCTAGACTCAAAAAGGGGTAATCCAACCATTTTGTACCAAACAGTCCTCAAAAGGAGTGTTTGGCACTAAGGTTTTGACCCATTTTAGGTACCCTTTTGAGTTAATATTGGTTTGGTCAATTAGTCTCAGTAGTCTTAGTGTTGTTTTTGACAGTTTGATCATCTTTTATAAAGCTACTTGTAGTTTTTAAGGTCTTGGTACACTTAAGCTGTCAAAACAGCTTATAGTTGAAGCAATAGTGTAAGATCTTATTTGAGTTTATTCTTGAGTCACTTGTGTCCTCTTAAGTCTGTTTTTAAGATATGAATTAGTGTCACTAAGTGTCAAAGAAATTTGGTCAATATCTTTGCTGTCAAAGACTTGACTGTTAAAACAGTCCATAGGGTCATTTTCTCAAGCAGATTTTATGGTCTTAATCTTTTCAAAAACCCAAAAAAATTAGTTTTCTATAGAGTTTGGTTGTAGTAGTTAGCTTATCTTCAGTTTTCACCAATTTCTAACTGCTTTAACAAGCTCAAATTTAGTCTTAAAATCTGTCCCAGCTGCATATCAGCAAAACAATTTAAACAGCCCCCAAGCACCCTCTATATTAGATTCTGTCAACTCTTCATTTGAGCTTCAAAAAATGTTGAAATTTGGTTTTTTGTAGACTTTGGCACATGGTTTAGATCTGATTCAGTTCATTTTGGAAATTTAAGCTTGTTTGTTAGCTTATAAATAAGCTCAAAGTACCCCCCCCCCCTTGCTATCTTAACTGTTGTCATCTCAGCAATCAAAACAAGTTTCCAGAGCTAATTAGACTGTAGGTATAGCTTAAATCACTCCTAGATAACTTAGGATAGGTAGCTTATTAGGACTCCCCTTCCCAATAGCTTATTTGTATGTTCACTTTAGCTTATTAGCTTATTATCTAGTAATCCTCGCTTAGCTTAATCCTCCCTTGTTCCTCGCTTAATTGCATGCTCCATAGTTCTATAGCTGTTACTTTAAGGTTTCGTAAGATGCTTTTAGCTAGAATTCAGTTTGGTAGATTTTAGCTTATTCATAAGTGCTTATTTAGACTCCATTAACACTGCAGCCTTCATAACTCACACATAAGCTTATGATTTCTTATTTTTCATAGATTTAGATCAATATTTTAGAATTTTCCTGAGTTTTTCATAATTTTTGGTCATTGTTTGCTATTTTTCTCAATTTAAAATAGTTTTTAGCCACTTTTAATTAGCTTTTATTGCAAATAATTAAGAAAAAGTTCCAAAAAATAATTTTTCAATTTTCCCAGTTTAAGAAAAATATAAAAGCATAAAAAGATTTTTCCATATTTTTCCCTTTTATTTGGTATTTTCACAATTTAAATTAGATTTAAATAGTTTTAAATTTGTAGAAAAAGAAAAATAATCAGAAAAATAAAAAAATAGTTTTGAAAATTCTCTTAGGATATTTTAGATTTTATAAAAATAGTTTCATATTTTTCCCCTTAAATTTCATAATTTTTAGTATTTTAATTTAGTTTTAAATAGTTAAAAATTAGTTTTTAATTTTAATTAAATCCAGAAAAATCCAAAAAAATAGTTTTAATTCATAATTAGTTTTCAAATATCATTTTTAGAGTAAAAGTAATTTTAGGCATTTTTAGGATATAATTTAGACGTAGTTGCATTTTAATTACGTTTCATTAATTACGTTTTAGTTAATTCGCACTTAGGATTTCAGAGTAGATTCCTTAATTACTTTCCCTATTCCCGTAGTTTAATAAAATCAAATCAAACAAATCAAAACATCGAGCATTAAATTCCAAACCAAAACGACGTTATAATTCACGCCTCGTTGAAACGATTCGGTTGACTAATCCGCTTCAACGATCACACACGGATTTGATTTATTATTCTTTTCCTAAAGGAATTTGAATTTATCTTCGTGATTATTTTTATATCGATATTGAGGTTTTATCCATACACATAACCCTAAGCCTTTCATATTTTATCGAATCAAATTCGAACTGCTTTTAAGTTTCTTACGGTTAGTCATTCACAAGTGGCTAGCTTGTGTGAGATAACTTGACGGTTTGGCATCTGCGAATGAATCACATTAGCTACTTTCCCTTATTTTTTGATAATTTTCCATAATCATTTACTATTTTTAATCATTTCTTTTAATTAAATATGTTTTTAGTTCATAATAAAAAAAATATAAAAGTCAAAAAAATACACAGCTTTTTTCTATAATTATTTTTAGTCATTTAGGACTTAGAAAAAATAAAATAGCACCATTGGCTTTAAGTTGCAAAATTTGGTTTTTCCGAGCTCGTTACGTGAGCCGGTTAAGCTCGTTTTTTTTGTTTAAGTGCATTAGGACTTAATTGAGCTTCGTTTTCGTGCTTTATTTACTTATTAATTGTTTATTTAGGATTTCCCTTTATTTCTTGCCTTAAACGCTTTCCCGTATCTTAATTTGAATTTAGAAAACAAACAAAAAATGTGAAAACCCTTATTTCAAGCATTTTAATAACAAACCTCAAACGAAATCCTCGATTCACACCTCGATGAGAAACAACCCAGGTATGACTTGCCCGGTATCATATATCGTATTTGCGGGTTTTGCGTGTTGACCTTTTTCCTAAAGGGTTGACTCGTCGATTCGCGCACGTATTTTATTTGATATATTATAATACTAGAATATCAAATTTTGGCGCCGCGCTCGGAGATTGTGTTACGACAATATCGTTACGGTTTGACGATTAGTGACTTGCAGATCCTTCCTCGTGAAGTTATTGCTTTTCAAAAAAAAATAATATAAAACACAAAAAGATTTTTCTTTTCTTTATATATATATATAAAAGATAAAAATACAAAAACATTTCCTTTTTATTGTGTTAAATAAAGATAAAGACATCAACAGTATAACACTCTCAACTTGAGTGTTATCATAATAAGTTCTAAAACAAAAGATCAAAAACTTGCCTTTGTGTCACTTGCAAAAATCGGCTCACCTTTAATTGATAAACAAACTATAAGAGGGGTTTAAGGAGGGTTGTTCCAACGAACTACGACCCGAAAGGATAAGGTTTTTAATAGCTTTGCGCTTTACCACTCCTCGCTCCTTTGTGCGTTTTTCTTTTAGAGAGCTACTGTACGCTTGTGATTATTGGTTTAAGTTGTGCTGTTTTTTTATTCAGCCTCGTTTTAATTGATTTGTTTTTAGTGCATGGGCACTCGTTTTCAAAAATATTTTGTAAAATATCAAAAATAATATTCTTTATCCTCTTAACCATTTAATTCTATCTTCTTATCCCTCTATATGTTTAATTCTTATGGTGACACTCGACTACCATCATTTTTTCTTTGTAAAAGCCGAATGGATGATGATGGGTATCGTTGTTACAAGTGTATGTGTGAGCGGTGCGAAAATAATTGTAGAAATAGATTTTGTAATGTGTGTGAATCATTCATTAATCCAAATTCTTTCAATGATCCTCCAAATTTTTCCGACTACCCTCTACAGCCCAGATGTCTTCATTCGATCAGGATTATTGCTTTAATTGTAAGGATCCGTTAGGAGATGGTTCACTTTGTGAACGGTGTTTTTGCAAGGAATGTGGATTTAGTCATGGACTTTGTATGTGTTGCCCTTTTGAAATAGGAAATACATTCGCTTATGATTCTAATCCGAACTTTTTCAATTATCCTCAAAAAGATTTTTACCACCCTCCACAAAATTCATATGAGCAAGAACCATACTATCCAAATTTCAATGATACATCATTTCAAATACACCGAAATTTTCTTGTGCACAGTGTGAAGGTCCTCATGATGATTATCAATGTCAACCATGGAATCAAAATTACTATGAACCTAATCCTTGTTATAATACTTCCGGTTTTGACAATTTCCAACCCCCACAGTATTCCGTCATTAATCAATATCCTCATGAAAAAATTATGGGAGAATTACTTGTCGAAGAACAAGCAACTTGCAATGAGAAATCTATTAAAGAATTACTTGCCGAAGAACAAGCAGCTCGCAACGAGAAATCTATTGAAGAATTACTAGCCAAAGAACGAGCAACTAAAATGGGTTAACAATTTCGCAAGGCTCTCATTATCGATGACAATGATGAGGATACTATTAAAATTTGTGAATTTTATAAGAATTCGTCAATCGAAATCACACCTGTCTTACCAACCGAAGAGCCCGTTGACTCTCTAAGTATGGGGGACGAGCATCTTAGCACTATTCCGGAAATGGAATCGTCTAGTGTTTGAGAACCTTGTCCCAATCCCAAGTGAGTCTGAGGGTATCTCTTGTAATATGTGTGATATGCCTTTTGAGGATAATATTCCTCCTCTTGACATTCCAAATGATCCGGTTGAGATGTACTCCGACTCTAGCAATGATTCTACTTTGTTTGATGATGATTCTTAATCTTGTGGAGACATCGATTATGTTGAGGAATTACCGTCTGAGCTCGTCGGCTTAGAGGAAGTGAGAGATTTTGATGTTCCAAAAATCGAGGATGATATACTTCGTGAAAAATTATTGAATGTAAATCTTCTCATTTCTAAGATCGAATCATTTTGTGAAAATCCAACCTCATCTCTTATCCCCGTTGAGGATAGTAACTTTTTCCTAGAAGAATCTGAAACATCTCCTGAGCTTGAGACTTTTAGATTTGAAGAATAGAATAGTGGCAGTACCACTATTCATACGGATATTTCTCTTCCGATTTATGAGTGTTTCTATCCAAATGACCCTCTTATGGAAGAGTTCGACTCATTTCTTGCTCTGGATGACTCGATACCACCGGGTATTGAGAGTGACGAGTATGGATTGGTAGGATATATTCTTTTGCTTAACAATGACTCCCTTTCACTTCTGGAAACTGAGTCATTCTACATTGATCCATCATCCCCTCGTCTGCCTGCCAAACCACCGGATGATGGAATTTTCTTTAATCCCAATACGGATGTTTTATCTTCTAAAATGATGGATAAGATTTCTGAACATTCTGTTAATGTTCCTCCATCTAATCTTTAGGAAATCTAACGAATTTTGATCACATTTGAACTATTAGTACCCTAGCAGCCCCGTTTTGACCAAAATTTTAAAAAATTTCTCGTTTTAAATTAAGAAATTGCATGAAACAGAAGTGCTTTGCACATAAAATAATGCATTAATGCTTCAGTATTAACGGAAGTTTAGTCTTGATTAGGCTAGAACAAGGGGAATCCTGATTCTGCCAGAGTGTTGATCTGGCTGCTCTCTTAACATTTAGACAAAGTTTTTACGAATTGTGCAAATCAAAATGCTAAGCGTGGAGTAGTTGTTCTCTTTAGAGCTTATGTAAGTAATCTATGGCTTTTTCTCCTAGAAGATAACTAATCGGACTAAATACGTGCACTTTTCAAACTTTTGAATGTTAAAAATAGTCTTGTTATGCAATAATAAAGTTTTTATGCAAAATTGATTTAGATTCCGAGTTCAACTTTTTATTTAATTTTTTGGAAAATCATAATTTCTTAAAATTGCAATAATGTTGCAAAGTGAAGTGAGTTAAATTGCAAGTATGAAGTCAAAGTGAAAAAAAAATGATGAATGAAAAAAGAGAGAAAAAAATTAAAAAAAATTAAAAAAAAATGAAATGAAAAAAAAATATATGTGTTGCTTGAATAAAATTGTTATTTTGCTTATGAATAAATGTGCGAAACTTGCTTTTTCTCAAATTTAAATCGGAAGTTGAACTAGTATTCGTTAAAGTTGTCTAAAGATTACGGTAATTTGGTAGATTGCTGATTTCAAAGGTCCCGTGAGCTCTGATATTATTCTCAAGGGTGTAAAAAACTAGCCTCCTAAGTTCTACTAAGGATAAGCTGAGAAGAAAGTCACCACATGGATTGATCTCTCATTTGCGTCTTTAATCTCCAAATGATCGTCGGTTTCCATCTATTTAAGTAATATTAGCTTAGCGGGAATATCGGAAATTTTTGAAAATCAAAATCCCGCTGATTCTGGTACTATTCTCGAGGGTGAAAACCTAGCCTCCTAAAAGGACAAGCTGAGAAGAAAGCCGCTACATGGAAAAGACCCTTTTTGATCCTTAGATTTCGAGGTTCCCGGTAAAGTAATATTGTCTTAAATAAATGACAACCATAATAAATGTCGATTTTAGTGGTCAAACTTTTGAAAATGAGCACACTCACCTAAATTCTAAAAATTTTGGGAGTGAAAAGTTAAGTCTCGAGTTACATCGATTATTAATATAAGTAGTGTTGGCATTTTACAAAAACGTTTGCACAATAAGTTTAAGCTTGGCTTGAGAGTAACAAAAAGAGGATGACGATTACAATTCCCCGGAGACACCCAATTTGTGTGAATCCCATTCCGTGATGCCATGTTTTGAAAATCAAGCATGTTATTTATTTTTGTTCAAGTTCAAATTTCTCGCATTTAATAAAAAGTCGTGACATGGTATTCTTGGTATTCTTTTGATCCTTTCATTACTTTTGTTGTTCCCTATTCACTATCTTAAAAACAGTTAAAGTATTTAAAACAAGATAATAGTGAATCTATGACTAAAAGATATAAGTAAAACACACTAATTAATTTTCAACATAATATTCTTTATTAGAAATGAATCAAACAAGAATACATTACCCAAGTACTTGCAGAATAGTACTTGGGATTGAAATGACAAAGGTTGGTGACTCCTCTCAAGCTCAAGCTAAGTCCGAGCACAACTACAAGTACCCACCGAGCTATCTCGTGATTGTTAGATTGGAGGAGTGAAAGATGGCTCATGTGTGTGTGTTTTACAATTCACAAGCTTAATCTTTCACTCCATATCTTATGCTATTTATACAAGTATAAGTTTTAACTCTTTCCTAAGTGACAACCGACAACTTACAAAAGACAAAATAATGATGTATTTTGTCTCTGCTTACAAAGACTATTTTAGGTAAGAGACAAGATCGCTTTCTAAAGGTCGTTGATGACACTAGCCCCGATCGTTTGCCATTCTGTGGAAATTTGACTTTAGTTGATAAGGACTTCGCCTTATCTAATACAAACTTATCCCGCCTTATCCCGCTCATTCTTCGCCTTCTACTTGGTTTGTCTTCGATGTAAGTAGTTGGAGAGAGTCTTAGGGATTCATGAGTTATTGTCATCACCACCGAATCCACCATCTTCTTCTTGACTCCGCCTTCACCCTTTAAGTTCCGCCTTGCGAGTGGAGAGACTTCCTTGTTGCCTCGCATCGAGTATCCTCAAGATGGCTCACCAGAGACTATGCGCCGGTGACCGTTGTTGTTAAAAGGTCTAAAAACTTAGGATAATTTATATTCAAATCCTAGATTAAGGGGTTTGGGTATTTACTGAACCCAACAGTCTCCCCCTATTTGGATATACAAATAGCTTAAGTGTTTGATCAGTGTAAGTGAGCAAATGGCTTCTTCTTACAATGAATGTACTAATGAATACAATAAGGAACACTGCGTATTTTAACAAAACATACATCTTTTATTGATCATATTACATGGTTCCTATCACTAGTACAAAAAGATAAATCAAAATGATGTCAATCAAGGTGGATTCCCAGTGCTTCAAGTTTAGACTTCTTCTTGAGGAGTGCTTCTTTGTCAGGGTGCTGTTTTAACTTGGCATTCATGTCTTTGCAGAACCTGACATTTTCAGGAGTATTGAATTGAGCAGCCACTGGTAGATAACTTGCCATTGAAGGCACTCCTGCAAGGTCAATGTCACTCCATCTTTGGAATGATGGATTTCCATAGACATCGATGTAGAAAAGTCCTCTTTCAGGCTTTTCTATCACAAGACAGTTCACAAACTTTACCCCTTCAGGTAGCTCCCTATTACACTCTAGTCCAGGCACTTTGAACTCAGGCTGGAACTCAACCCTCTTTCTTTTGCCTTTGGATGACTGAGGTTGAGATCCTTATGGTGCGATTAAGGTCAATGAATTCCCAACAAGGCGTGCATCCTCGCCTTTCATATCTTTTGTCGAGCATCTTTATCGCTCCTTAACCACCGTATTCTACTTCTTTTCAATTATAGGACTAAGCTCATCGAGTTCAAGTGATCCCAAATTCGTGAACTTTGGGGATCATGAACCTCGAAATGTCTTTTGTCATCCTCTCAGTAAACATTCATGGCCGCTGGTTCGACTTGGGATGATTCGACATCTGTGATTTTCTCGACCGACCTTCTATTAGTCATTGACCGCTTGTAGTGATCAATTCTTGCTTACCGATGGTCGCAGCTTCTTTTGTTCTTTTCTTCCAACTGCTTTTCTCATTTCAGCCATCTTAGCAGCCTGAGCATCCTTGAACTTTTGTCCTGCTGACCCTTTTCAAGTTTTTTGGATCAATTCCTAAGTTTTTAGCTTCTTCAGCGACAACTTTTATCAGTGCTTCTTTGCTCTTCCTTTCCTCCTCAGCTAGTTTCTGTTTCCTTTCTTCTTTTGCTAGATACGCACTTAGCTGTTGTGGTGAGAGCAGGTATTCAGTGTCGCCGATTTTGTAGGGAATCTTCTCAGGCTCAGGAGTTTTCATTATACCTTTTCCTTTGTCCTGGCCTAAGGAAGATGATGATGCTACTAGTGGTGGTGTTGTTGTTGTGATGGGTGTAACTGTCATAGCCATTGTTGTTGTTGATGATGAGGGTGGGATTGATGAAATGGGTACAGCTTGGACTAGTGGTGTTGGCTCCCCCTCAGTGTGAGGAGTTTCTTCAACAGATTCGCCTCAACTGCTCAGTCAGCGTGAGTGAGGCAAGAGTTGTAGGTGGCATCGAGGAGTCCGAGTTGCTTAACCCTTAAAGGCTTGATAAATCTCGGTGACCATTGCCTTGATATCTCAAGTATCTGTTTGAATACCGTGACCTTTGCTTCCAAATTAGCCCGAGATACTTCCAGCGGTCATTCCGGGCCTAAGATTCCGTGCCGAGAAGAGGATGCATGAGCCGAGTAGCCACCGAGTATCCAAAGAGCCCAATGTAGCCTCAAGAGATTGGATCAAGATTAAAGACCCCGAACATTTGCATATTTGAGCATTTCGATCGATTCGGTGAGGTGGAGGATTGTTTCAAGTAAGCCTCAGAGCCTCCAAAGACTTTAGAGTTGAGCGTTGGGTCTTCTTTGATGATTCCCCGATTTCATCTATCTTTGTGCCTACACCACGAAGGTGCCCGAGAAATTTAGCCAAGTTTTCATCCATCAGAAGATTGTCATACATCGATCCATGTGCTCATCGGTGTTGGTGTTAATCAAAACTTCACTTTCATATCTCAGATAAATGATAAAGACTTCAGTGTGTTGATCCCATAAAGTTTCGATGACTCAAAATATAGCTTCCTTGAAGCTTTGGTGATCCACATAACCGCTTGCCTCTCCACAAGAGAAGAGTGTTATCAAATCTCCTAAATTCTTCAGAAAGGAAGATGCGTAAGAGTCGAGTCATTATCTTCATGTCGTAAGGTGACTCTTTAGGCCCTTGTGGATCGTGTTGAGGCTCTTGTTCGATTGAGCATCGGCCCACTTTTCTCCTCACGATAAAATTGCATCTTCACCGTGAGCTTGTTCTTCTTCGAGAATATCGATCGACCTCAAAGAACAATTAACAATGCGGGGTGATGGGTTCCATGTCGGGGTGGTATATTTCCTCTAAGTCTTTGTCCCTGCTGACCCCTCGGACATCGGTGGGCATTTCAAGTGCCTTCTCCGTGTCGATTGGTGGTGGATTCCGACGGCGGGTTGTTCCTTTCCTCCAAGTCTTTGTCCCTCGAGACCCCGAGACACTAATGGGTCTTTCCCAAAGGCCTTTAGCGGAGTCGATGAAGGTGATATCCCTATCGGCGGGTTGTTTAGTTCCTCCGAGTCTTTGGGATCATTCAAGTGCCCTCGCACAAAGGCCGTGATTTGCTAATGTCATCCTTGGGCGAAGTGGGCGCCCCCTACTAGAGGGTTGTATGTTTCTCCTGATCTTGGGGAGTAGTAGTTGGAACCAAGGGCACCGATTGTGATTTATCGGTGTCTTCGTTGTCACTAGGGTGGATGATGCTTGGTCTCCGCAGGTGGCAAATCAATCTTGGGCTTTTTTGCCTTTTGGGTTGTGTTCCAAGCCTCGTGGCCCCGAGACTTGGGTTTGGTCTTAGTCCCACCGAGACTTCCCTTTCTTTTAGGAGCAGGGTTAGAGACATCGAGTCCCTCCGTTGTTTACATCAACCATATGGGCCATCAATTCAATATTGGTGACAATGGATGGGTCCATTTGAAAATTAGATTGACTCAGGATGCCAGGTAAAGCACAATATTTTTCTTCCTGAGGATAATTACAACCCAGTAACAATTGCAAAGCACATGCGACAAACCTAGGATACGAAATGTATTTCGTCCTAGTTTTGCTCAGTAGCTTGGTTACGTGATCACTGTAAATGATCTCCCCTATATCGACAGTGACCCCATTCATCAAGCAGTATGCCATCATCAACTGAATAGAATTAACTTGTTCAGTGGATGAGTGGTTCCCGCCGAGGACCTGAATCACAAAAGTGAATAGGATCCTCCAAGCCACGGAAATGAATTCTTGGTGACGGGGTCTTGTCCAAAAGTTTGGATCCAAAACTATTTGTTTTAACCCATCCTTCATCGCGAGGGTTCGGGATGGGTGACATAAACTCCTTGTTGTAGTGTAACCTGCTGAGGTGCAAAAGTTTTGTAATCCAGTGACCGATCTTTCCCCATTAAATGATCGAACTTAATGAGATACTCCCGAGTGGTCTTAGGTTAGTCTCATTAGTCGAGGGTGACGGGTCATAGGTCAGTGGTCAGAGCCCAAAACTCCCGAGGAGGTTTTGGTACATAATGGAGGACATCAACAAAGGCCGCTTTTCAAAGGGCGCTTGAACAAAATTTCATTATGTCTTTGTAGGTCGACATTTGTGGGTATTCAAAATTGCCTATGACATTATTGGTTTTAAATTCAACGTTATCGAGATCACCTACCCATCGTGATGCAACCGAGAGATTGTGTTCTTGCCATTTCCATTAAAAATTTTAGGGTTTTGAGAAAATATCTTGACAAGAACAATCAAAGGGTTTTGAATCTCTCAAGTTGTGATGAAAAACTTTTGTAAAGGTTTACAAAGAAGATTTTTCAGAAAAAGATTTGAAGAACACAAATATTTCTGGGTTTGAAAGAGATTTTGACAGAGTTTAGTTAGCAGAAATATTTTGTGTATGTTTTAAGGATTTTGTGAGGGGTATTTATAGAGTGATGAGAGGGGTAGTTTGTGTAGAAATGTGGATTTGTAAAGTCGGTTTTTGAAAACATTTTGAATTTCCACATTTAATGCCACCACTCCACTACCCGCAGTAAAATCCCATTTTTCAAGAAAACAGTTGCAGAGTAAAGTAAAGTGCACTTTTATAAGAATAAAATATCCACAGATATTTTATGTGAGGAGGCATTTAATGCCAAGTGGGATGAGGTAAGTATGAGGACCCCGACAAGAAGATACAAAGACATATATTCCTATATTTAATTGGTGTGATTTCCAACCTAGGACATTTAAGTAACTAATACTTGATGCATTTAGTTACTCATTCAATGCTCAATGTCTAGAGTCAAGGTCCCCGAATGAGTCTTACTCATTCAAAGGAGAGATTGTTTATGGGTTTCGTTCAGGAGGAGGAACCATTTCGTAGAAAACTTATCGAGATTGGTTTTCGGATAGTGACTTTCAATGTCAAGAATTCCCAATTCGACTTTTCGCCTCCAAGGTAGGTTCATCCAAGGTTTGGTGAAGATATCGCAAGTTGATATTCAATAGGGATGAAATGAATCTCTATGTCTCCTTTCATTATGTGGTCCCCGATGAAGTGATATCCGATATAAATATGTTTGGTTCTTTGATGAAGGACGGGTTGTTGGAGATTGCAATGCATCGGTGTTGTCACGTAAGATGTGTATTATTTAGTAATGGATTTCATAGTCACTTAGTTGACTCTTCATCCATAAAACATTGGCACAACACCGCAGAGCCACATACTCAACCTTCACCAAGACATAGCCACTAATTGTTGCTTTTAGCACTCCAATAAACCATTTTCCTCCAAGAAATTGACAGACCACGAGGTACTTTTTCCGTCCATGTTGCAACCAAAGATAATCGAATCGAGTAACCTTTGAGATCAAACCCCGAGCACTTTGGATAATAGAGTCCAAGGCTTGGGGTTCCTTCGTAGGTGAGTATTCTTTGGTCGCAGTGAGGTGGGATTCTTTGGGATTGGACCGATATCTTGCTATTAGATGACCGAGAATTGTATGTCCGGTCCGAAGCGAGAAGATACATCAGTGAGCCAACAATCCCTCCGAAATGGGTTTAATTGATCGATTTTCCAAAGGAGATCAGTCCAAGGTTGTTAGGAGGGACCATTGGTGTCTTCATCGAGGCACACGATATCTCATATTTCTTCAAGAGATTTACGGTGTATTGATGAGTGTTCAAATACTCATCATTTTATACTTGTTAATGCTAAAACATCCGAAAACACTCGAAACACATCAAAATGATAAAATATCACAAACAAGTGTTTCATATGTTTTAAATGCAAAACATCAAAACTGATGAAAACGTATCAAGTTTGCATAATTGGCGCTTTAGTCCCCAAGTTACAAAAGTTGTCAAAATCACCCTCGGTAATTCAAAAACTTGTAAAATATCATTTTAGGTCCTTGGGATTCACAAGTTGTTCAAAATAATCCTTTGAAGTTTAAAATCACAAAATTACAACTTTAGTCCCCGAACTTTGCAAAGTGTCAAAATAGTCCTTAAGGTTTTAAAAGTGAAATTGATCAAAATAAACCTTGTACTATTTATAAATGACAAAATGGTCCTTATGATAAACTTTGGAGAAAATTACATGTTTGGTCCTCAAGTTTCAAACTTGACAGCTTTTAGTCCTTGGATTTAAAAAATGGAAATTATCAATATAGGTCCTTGTACTATTCTTACTTGGCAGGTTTTACCTTTGTGATAAAGTTTGGAAACTTGTAAAAATCAGTCCTTTAACTTTGCAGAAATTGCAAAGTTAGTCCTTGTTGTTTAACTTAAACCAAACGGATCCTATTTATATCACCAAGCCCAAATCCAGTCCAAATACCCAACCCTGGCCCAACATCCCAACCCGGTCCAGTGTTTAAACAAAAGAAAACCGCGCTCACTGTTTGTCTCCTCACCTCCCTCAGATACCTAAAACCGAGGTGGTTTTCTCACCACCTCTTTTCCACCTCATCCCTACCACCTTTCCAAACTCATCCCCTCCTCACCAACTAGCCCACAAGCAAGCTAATGCTTCCCACCATGTAACCTTTATCAGAGCACTCTCAAACCTCCTTTTGCTTTCCAAGACATCCTAAACCCATGCCTACTTCACATATTGTCCCTCCACCTCCACAATGCTCCAAACTTCTTTAATTGGTTTAAAATCGCCTCAAGCAACCTTATCTCAATTTTGGCGCCAAAATCCAAATTGATGGCTAAGATGTGTTTGATCGCTTCAATGGTTGAGATTGTTGATGGATTTGATCGAGACATGGGAGTTCGTAAAAGCTATAAAGAAAGCAGAGAGTCATCGGAGAAGTAATCTAGAATAATTGTATTTTAGCTTATGTCGCTTTTGTACAATTTTCATTTCCAGTAATTTAAAGTTTCAAGTACCTTTTAAGCAATCACAAGTATTTTAAACCTTTTGAAGTAATCAATTTCAACTTTCATCTCAGTTTTCATATTATGCAATTTTTCCTAATTCAAAGATTTCAAGAATGTATGAATGTTGTAAAGTAGCTGGTATTATGGACTAAATAGGTCATATAAGCTCCATATAAAGCTTATGCAAGCTTTTAGATACCTTAAAATCAGTTTAGTATCCAAAATCAGAAATTCACAAAAATTCCAAATAAATAGCTTTAAAATAAAAAATCCATGGTGCAAGGTTCTAGTAGGTCGAACAAGGTTTATTTGTGATGGTTTGGTTTAGAGCTCTGTGAGAGCATTTAGGATTGGTTCTCATCCTTGGTTCTAAATTTTCGCCAAGCCATTTGTAAGCTATTTGATCATTTTCTCATTTCTTTGTTTTAGTTGTTCATCGGTTGTAATATCTATTTCTTAATAATCATTAGTCATAATTAAGTGTATTTAAGTTTTAAAACCAAGGGTTTGTTATTTTAAATCAAGAGTTATTAAAATCTCATTTTAGATGTTAAAATAGCTTAAGCTTAAATTGTTAATTGTATGTTGTTATTGTTGTTAGTTAATGCTTCATTAGTTCCATTTAATGATATCATAAGGTTTTTAATCAGTATCTTGGTCTAAATCTGTGATTTGTTTTGAAAACTCACCAAAACAATCCTTTGAAAGGGTGTTTGGATTTGTTCAGTTCACTGTGTAACAGGTTGTGCAGTCCTGTGTTTGTGCTTGTTTCATGTCTCACTTGGTCTAAAGAACTCAAAGAAACCAGAGAAACCAGTCCTTGTTAGTAGAAAAGTCAAAAATCTTTTTAAATCCATCTTAGTCGATCATTTGTTGTCACAATTGCAATTTCCGGTCATTTCTCATATTTCACATTCATCATTTCATAACGGTTCGTGCATGGTTTTGCATTTTCATTAAACGTTATCATTAAATAAACGTTATCGCGTATTATTTTTGAACAATTGACTCAATACTTCCAAAATTATTCCAATATATTTTAATACTCATATTAAGATTTAAAATAATATTATGAGTTTACCCAGTGTTTTAAATTTATTTGGTATATAAATCGTTAAATTTATATTATTACGACGCTTTTCTTAAAACTACACGATAATTATTATATCACTCAAATTTTGCAAGAAAAGTATTTTATAATTTTATGACCTAAATATATTTTATCTTGACCCGTGAAATTTATTTTATCTAACGCTACCTTAAATATTCAAATGTGTATACAACTTACTAATATTACTCAACAATACTACAAATTACTACTTTCATTCAAGTAACTTTACTTTTACTTACACTCATATTTTTACATACTAATAATAATATATATATATGTATCATTAAATACATGAATCTACTAGATATGCAAGATCTTTATTTATATAGACTTACACTCAAAGACTTTCATACAACACACACATCCAATAATTCAAAGTGTGTTAGATCAAGTTTTTCTTCTTCTTCTTCATCAAACTTTCGCCACCATAGGGTTCCAAGAAGGATCATCAAAATTTTTCAAGCTCAAGTGTACACAATCTAGTAACACTCTTTGTTTAGGTTTTGAAATAAAACCTAGGGTGTTTAGGATAAACCTTGGTTCACTAAACCTCATCAAGCAATTTGTAAGCATAAAACTTCATCTCTTACTTTTTCATATATATTTTCATACATTTCATGAAGTCCTCATGATCATATTTGCTCAAGTTGTAGTTTTATTCATGTTTATCAAATGTTATCACCCATATGTGTCCTATTAATCTTTATAACAAGTATGTACTAGTTAGAAGTTTATAAAATGAGTGGTTTGAAAATGGATCATCAAAGTCTAGTTGTGATTTTGGAGGAAATGATTACATAAATTTTATACATGTTTATTTAAGTTTGTATATATATTTTAGCCTCATAATGAATATTTATTTTGGTTATGATCAAAGGAAGTTGTTTTACTAGTAGGATTGGTGATGAGTAGATTAAGGGATTTTGTGGTGAAGTTGTGGTTAAACAAGTAGAAAATGGTAATTTTAAAATAAGCGCGAAGCGCTGTCGAAATTTATAATTTTTCCGAAAAGTTAGTCATTTTATAAGTTTTATTAAAGTTTTAGAAAATAGATTTTAGTTATGAACGTGGCCTTTGAACGGACTAAAACGGAGTTATAACGAAAAATATACGTGGTTTCCAAGTTACGATTTAAAACTATAATTTTCCGGAAAATGTTTATGCAGTCCGAATTTTAACTGACCCAAACAGTGGCCTTAAAATTTCTGTGAAGTCTCCAAGTTTAAAAATATATTAGTACTCTTCATTACCTTCGCGTGGATATAAAGAACTTGAAAACGGACTTAAAACGAGTGATTTATGGTTAACCGAACTTTGAGTCAAAACGTGCTTGAAAACACTATTCACAGCTTTTGTAAGCTGTCGTGATTTTAATCAAGATTTTGAGGGCCTAAACGGACGCTTCGGGAAATGGACGTTAAAAACGAGTTAGTTTTCCTATGTATATATTACGTCAAGTCCGATGTAAACCGATTTTTCAATTACTAAAACCGCTACATAGTTTTAACTATATTTTCACCATTAGCTCAAAAGTATTTATTTTCGACATGAAACCGTCACACATTCAAGTAACAATATTTTATATAACTAGTTTTCAAGTAGCATATTGGGTGATACGTTTTCAAAATCATGCATTCACGACAACATATCATAACTCAAGTCATAACATTCATTTTAGGTCGCGGATAGTTTCCGAGTCTCACTTTCTTACACTTCATTTTGTTAGCATATCAATCACACCAGTGAGTTCATACCCGCTTTTACTCGCTTAAATTCTACAAACTATTTGGGGTAGATATATGCTTATTTATCCAAACATTAAACTCTTTTGTCAAACAACTTTACCTATACTTTAGACTTGATTATGCTTTTATACTTGATTGGGTTATACTTGTTTCACTCTTGCGAATACTCAAACCATTTATACAATTGTGTTACACTATACTACTTATACTCTTTGGACATTGTGTGTTTATTGCGATATGTGCCTTAATGTACTAAACTAGTTTTCAATTATGCATCAACATACAAACTTTAGCAATCGGTTAACTCTGCGGAGCCGGCAGAGAGGTATTGATAGTACTATCGGTCGACGCCCCACCCTTGTGTCCTTGATAGACGAGACCTTGGGTGAATATAATCATTATTCAAGTGATTCAATGTAACACAACAAACAAGTTAGACTTCACGTGAGGTTCAGCTTATCGTGATTCTTTGCATTAAGTTTATGTATATATCGATGCACCTATGTCCTACTTACAAACAAGATTGACAATTACATATTTTGGCAATGGATTGTAAACACACAGTTGCAAGTTTTGTATGGGCGGAACTTGAACCGAGTGGATTTACACGGCCTTTGCCGCATTAACATTTCTTTAGACTTTTTTCAAATCATTTTCAACAAACTTATGAACTCACCAACCATTGTGTTGACACTTTTAGCATGTTTATCTCGTGTCTTAAGGTGATAGCATTTCATGGAGCTTTTGGTCGCATGGCATACATTGAGTCTTGTGCTTTTAACAATTACCATTCGACATGTTTTGTAAACTCTTTGTGTATTATCAAACTTTGGGATTTCTTGTGTTGTAAAACTTTGACTTATTTATCGAATGGTAAACTTTTCAAACGCCTCATTATAGAGGTCGTCAGATCCATACTTTGTGCTATGACGTTATACCCCAATGACACTATCGTTCATTGCGATATTTTGGGGTGTGATGATTGGTACCGAGCCTTGGTTATAGAGAACTAGGTTGCATTTTAGTTCCTAGACTATAACCGCTTTCACGCCGATCCTTTCGCTTCCTATCACCTTACACACTTTTCGCATGATATGTTTTCTTAAGTATTCCTTCTAGAACCACCTCATTAGATAACGTAGTTTCCTTGTACCAATAGGGAGTCCCAAAATCTAGTTGGGTCATCAAAGATATGGAGCTCAAGAATGAGCACTTATCTAACTTGATCTCGTGATGCTCTTGTTTGATGAGATGCGAGATCGAGCTAAATAAGTGTTACTATAAAGTCGGATAGATTTGATGATTTTGCCCGAGGATGGGAGTTCTCTTGAGGATACTTTGGGAACCGCCGGCGACCAAACCTCGTAGTGACTCTAGCACCCAACGGAATTTCCTATACACTAAGTGCGACTCTTCCTAGATACTTACCCTAAATCCTCCTTCACCGCTTAGAATCGGATGATAGATCGGCTACCTACTTAAGTAACACCAATCGCCGAGACATGTATGTTGGTGGTATGCACACGTGTGGAATGAAGCAATTATAATTATGGTGGCCAACATAATTATAAATGCGTCACAACTCACGTGGACATATGCGACCACGATACGTAGATCGTGTGGACACCTTAGGAACCAATTTGTGGCGTGGTATTATATTTGAGGACGTTAAGTATAGACATTGGGAATTCAACGGTTCTTTCCTTGCGAGATAATGGCACCAAAGAGAGTAACACGCAGATCGGGCCGAGGTGGTGCGGTACCAAGGGTGGAATGACAGTGGGCGTGGAGGTAGAGGAGGCGGTAGCGACATGGGTAACAATGACAACAACATCGGCGGAAACCCCGACTTTGCCGCCATCATCGCTCAACAACTTCAAATCTTGCTTCCCACTATTGTCACACAAGTTGGAAATCATATGAATAACTCGGGAAACCACGGAACGGAAAGGTGGCGCGACACCAACAATGTAGTCGGTAGTAACAACAACAACACCAACAACAACAACAATGTAATTGGATGCACATATAAGGAATTTTCGCATGCAAACCCGTGGAGTTTGATGGTATAGGAGGTGCTTTGGCGATACTCGATGGGTAGAGAAGACAGAGGCGTTGATCGACATCGCAATTGTGCCACACATCGAGGGTGAAGTATGTCGCTTGCTTGTTATCGTGAAAGGCATTGACATGGTGGAACACACAACTACAAAGCTAGGGGCAGAGAAGCGCTATAGGCATGACATGGGACGAATTTAAGGCGTTATTGAAAGAGGAGTACCGCCGGACAATGAAATGCGTAAACTAGAGGATGAATTTTATCACCACTCTATGATAGGGGCTGGTCACGCACCTACACCGATTGATTCCATGAATTAGCCGACTAGTTCCTCATCTAGTTACCCCGAATCCAAGAGAATCTCGAGGTACATATATGGTCTTGTCCCGAAATCTGTGGAACCGTGAAAACAACCGAGCCGCCTACAATACAAAGTGCGATCATCGAGGCGGGAACCCCGATGCATTTAGATGGTTAGAAATGGTACGTTGAAGAGCAAGTGACAAGAGGAAGGAAGCGAGTGGGTCAAATAAGCGTATGGACGTGGTAGCGCATAAACAAAAGGGCAAGAGTTTTTGTGGCAACCGGTATCGAACAAAGAGAGTATGCGGCACACATCCCAAATGTGCTAAATGTGCTTATCATCACCCGAAGACCAAGCCCCGCCGCTTGTGTACAAATTGCAATCGATACGGCCATTTTAAGGAGCAGTAAAAGGAATAATCAAAGGACTTGCTTTGAATGTAACAGCCGAATCACATCCGAAAGATTGTCCTCGCTGAATAAGCCGCCAATACAAGCTCATCTAGCTATGGCAATCAAGGAAATAACCCAAACCTCGTACTCAATATCGCCCACCTCGAGGTCGAGCATTCTATATAGGGACCGAGGAAGCCCGCAATGCGAATCGCACGTTTTTCCTAGACCATTAAGTGATCCACCATATTATTCAGATTCAGTGAGTCTCCTTAGATAAGAAACCTAGACGCGTAAGTTTTGACATAAACACTTTGACCATACATTCGATTTCTCTAAACCTTAGGGTAGAACCTTATGTATCATCGATTGAATCGCGAGGACGCGATTCTTCTATCGGGAAGAATGTCACACCGCAATTTCCGTCATTTCTCATATTTCACATTCATCATTTCATAACGGTTCGTGCATGGTTTTACATTTTCATTAAACGTTATCGTTATCGCGTAAACATTATTTTTGAACAATTGACTCAATACTTCCAAAAATTATTCCAATATATTTTAATACTCATATTAAGATTATAAAAATAATATTATGAGTTTACCCAATGTTTTAAATTTATTTGGTATATAAATCGTTAAATTTATATTATTACGACGGTTTTCTTAAAAACTACACGATAATTATTATATCACTCAAATTTTGCAAGAAAAGTATTTTTATAATTTTTATGACCTAAATATATTTTATCTTGACCCGTGAAATTTATTTTATCTAACGCTACTTTAAATATTCAAATGTGTATACAACTTACTAATATTACTCAACAATACTACAAATTATTACTTTCATTCAAGTAACTTTACTTTTACTTACACTTATATTTATTTACATACTAATAATAATATATATATATGTATCATTAAATACATGAATCTACTAGATATGCAAGATCTTTATTTATATAAACTACACTCAAAGACTTTCATACAACACACACATCCAATAATTCAAAGTGTTTAGATCAAGTTTTTCCTCTTTCTTCTTCATCAAACTTTCGCCACCATAGGGATCAAAGAAGGATCATCAAAATTTTCCAAGCTCAAGTGTTACACAATCTAGTAACACTCTTTGTTTAGGTTTTGAAATAAAAACCTAGGGTGTTTAGGATAAATCCTTGGTTCACTAAACCTCATCAAGCAATTTGTAAGCATAAAACTTCATCTCTTACTTTTCATATATATTTTCATACATTTCATGAAGTCCTCATGATCATATTTGCTCAAGTTGTAGATTTTATTCATGTTTATCAAATGTTATCACCCATATGTGTCCTATTAATATTTATAACAAGTATGTACTAGTTAGAAGTTTATAAAAGTGAGTGGTTTGAAAATGGATCATCAAAGTCTAGTTGTGATTTTGGAGGAAATGATTACATAAATTTTATACATGTTTATTTAAGTTTGTATATATATTTTTAGCCTCATAATGAATATTTATTTTGGTTATGATCAAAGGAAGTTGTTTTACTAGTAGGATTGGTGATGAGTAGATTAAGGGATTTTGTGGTGAAGTTGTGGTTAAACAAGTAGAAAATGGTAATTTTAAAATAAGCGAAGCACTGTCAAATTTATAATTTTTCCGAAAAGTTAGTCATTTTTATAAGTTTTATTAAAGTTTTAGAAAATAGATTTTTAGTTATGAACGTGGCCTTTTGAACGGACTAAAACGGAGTTATAACGAAAAATATACGTGGTTTCCAAGTTACGATTTAAAAACTATAATTTTCCGGAAAATGTTTATGCAGTCCGAATTCTAACTGACCCAAACAGTGGCCTTAAAATTTCTGTGAAGTCTCCGAAGTTTAAAAATATATTAGTACTCTTCATTACCTTCGCGTGGATATAAAGAACTTGAAAAACGGACTTAAAACGAGTGATTTATGGTTAACCGAACTTTGAGTCAAAACGTCTTTGAAAACACTATTCACAGCTTTTGTAAGCTGTCGATTTTAATCAAGATTTTGAGGGCCTAAACGGACGTTTCGGGGGAAATGGACGTTAAAAACGAGTTAGTTTTCCTATGTATATATTGCGTTAAGTCCGATGTAAACTGATTTTTCAATTACTAAAACCGTTACATAGTTTTAACTATATTTTCACCATTAGCTCAAAAGTATTTATTTTCGACATGAAACCGTCACACATTCAAGTAACAATATTTTTTATATAACTAGTTTTCAAGTAGCATATTGGGTGATACGTTTTCAAAATCATGCATTCACGACAACATATCATAACTCAAGTCATAACATTCATTTTAGGTCGCGGATAGTTTCCGAGTCTCACTTTCGCACTTCATTTTGTTAGCATATCAATCACACCAGTGAGTTCATACCCGCTTTTACTCGCTTAAATTCTACAAACTATTTGGGGCTAGATATATGCTTATTTATCCAAACATTAAACTCTTTTGTCAAACAACTTTACCTATACTTTAGACTTGATTGCGCTTTTATACTTGATTGGGTTATACTTGTTTCACTCTTGCGAATACTCAAACCATTTATACAATTGTGTTACACTATACTACTTATACTCTTTGGACATTGTGTGTTTATTGCGATATGTGCCTTAATGTACTAAACTAGTTTTCAATTATGCATCAACATACAAACTTTAGCAATCGGTTAACTCTGGGGCCGCCAGAGAGGTATTGATAGTACTATCGGTCGACGCCCCACCCTTGTGTCCTTGATAGACGAGACCTTGGGTGAATATAATCTGTTATTCAAGTGATTCAATGTAACACAACAAACAAGTTAGACTTCGTCGTGAGGTTCAGTTGGCTGTGATTCTTTGCATTAAGTTTATGTATATATCGTATGCACCTATGTCCTACTTGCAAACAAGATTGACAATTACATATTTTGGCAATGGATTGTAAACACACAGGTTGCAAGTTTTGTATGGGCGGAACTTGGAACTGAGTGGATTTACACGGCCTTTGCTGCATTAACATTTCTTTAGACTTTTTCAAATTATTTTCAACAAACTTATGAACTCACCAACCATTGTGTTGACACTTTTTAGCATGTTTATCTCAGGTCTTAAGGTGATAGCATTTCATGGAGCTTTTGGTCGCATGGCATACATTGGAGTCTTGTGCTTTTAACAATTACCATTCGACATGTTTTGTAAACTCTTTGTGTATTATCAAACTTTGTGATTTCTTGTTGTGTAAACTTTGACTTATTTAATCGAATGGTAAACTTTTCAAAACGCCTCATTATAGAGGTCGTTTTCGTATCCATACTTTGTGCTATGACGTTATACCCCAATGACACTATCGCTCCGCTCGATATTTTGGGGTGTGAAGTTCCATTCATTGCTTTTCGCTTTAGCTTCTTTGGTGTTACGTGCATAAGCTCAAAGTAGCTTACAAATTCTGTTTGCTCATTAAGCTCAAAACTAAAATCTGTGCTAACTTGCAATTCAGAGGTTATGGTTTGTTGTTTTTAGTTGATTTAGAGTTATTATAGCTTATTGTATCTTGTGTATCAATTTGGTAGCTTATTGTAGCTTTTGACTTATCATAAGTGCTTATTTATAAGCAGTCACAACTGCAGCTCCATAATCTACCACACAAGCCCATGTTTTTCTATTTTTCTTAGATTCTACATATTAAAATAGACTTTTCCTGAAATTTTCATAATTTTCCTTAACTGTTTGCTATTTTTCTTAATTAAAAACAGTTTTTAGTCATTTTTTAAATAGCTTTTAATACAAATAAATTATAAAAAGTTCAAAAAAATAATTTTTCAATTTTCTTAGGTTAAGATAAATATAAAAGTAATAAAAGTATTTTTCCATAATTTTCCTAGATTAAAAAGTATTTTTAGCATTTTTATTAGTTTTAAATAGTTTTAAATTAATAATAAATACATAAAAGTCTAAAAATATATTTTCAGTTTTAAAATAAGTTTTATCATATTTTAGATTTTTCTAAGTTATAATTTCATTTTTCTAGGTTAATTTTGTATTTTCTTGTATTTTAGTGCATTTTAAATAATTAATAAATAGTTTTTAATTAATAATAATTAAATAAATAGTTTTAAAAATAATTTTATTTTTCCAATAATTTTCTTTTATTATTAGGATTGTAAAAATATCATTTTCATATTTATAGGCCTTTTATTTCTTTAAAACTCACATTTTATTTTGTACGTTTACGTAATTTTATTTTAAACGTAAGTTTTAGGTTTTTAAACGTTCATCACTTTAAAAATAGTGATAGCATTTATTTAATAGATTTTAACTTTTTAATTTCTTTTAATTTGCATTTAAGTCGCTTTAATTTGTAAATCTTTTCTTTAGGTAATTTTCCATCAATATCCTTATCGATCACTATCCTTAGTGATTATTCTATCATCTCGATCAGTGTTTTACACCAATTCATCCTCCGTGGGACTTAACGACCGAGAATTCCTATATTCCTCCTGATCTTAATTGAATTAGTGTTTGAGCGCTTTTAAGTCCATTACGGTTAGCCATTCACAGTGGTTAACTTGAGTGATTAGACTTGACCGCTTAGCACCAATCATGTATTTCTCTTGACCGATGGAGATTCCTTTATCGCTTGTTCGATTTGTAGTCCAAGGAAGTATGTGAGTTCACCCATCATGCTCAAACTTTTTGTCATCGCTTTTCAAACTGCTTTCAAAGAGTGTAGTTTATTAAGCCAAAGATGATTTCATCAACATATACTTGGACCAAGATCACATCTTGTTTTGTCCTATAGATAAACAATGTGTTGTCTATCTTCCTCCGATACTCTTGTTTTGAATCGTGAAGGCCGAGAGTTTCATACCATGCCCCGGGAGCGTGCTTTAGTCCATAAAGGGCTTTATCAAGCTTGCAGACATAGTCGTGAATTCACTACTCTCAAAGCCGTGAGGTTCTCGAACATACACATCTTCCTTGAGTTCACCATTTAGAAATGCACTTTTACATCCATTTGGTAAACTTTAAAGTTCATGTAGGTAGCATATGGAAGGAAGATCCCGATGGCTTCCATTCTAGCAACAGAGCAAATGTATCATCATAGTCAATGCCTTCTTGTTGATCGTAACCTTAAGCTACAAGTCCGCTTTGTTTTTAATGACAAGTGCCATTTTCATCGCTTTTGTTTCGAAACCCACTTCATTCCTATGACAATGACATCCCGAGGACATTTGATCAAGGTCATGACCTTGTTTTCATCAAACTGAAGTTCTTCTTGCATGGCTCGAACCCACTGGGTGTTTTAGAGCCTCGGTGACACTTTTGGGTTCTATATTTGATAGGTAATCAAGATATAGACATTCATTGGTCAAGCTGCAGCTAACTTAGCATCCATGCTTCTAGTGAGCATGCCTCGGTGGGTTCACCAATGATGTTTACAAGCTCAATGTCCCGAGATTTAGTCCACTTACTTTGTGGTCTAGGATTTGAGCTCAAGAGGTCACCGGAGACTCGAGTGAGTTCAGTGCATGAGCCACGTAACCATTAAGAACATCTGTTGAGATGTCTTGTTCAGTTGAGGTTCATGAATCACATGTTCTGAACATTTGGTTCGAGGTTACCTATCCCAAAGAGGGACCGATTGATTATCAATGAATTCACCGATAGTTGGTTGTGACGGGTTGTGAGGCAAGACATAATATGATATTTCATCATCGCCTTGGTATGAGGAATTGAATTCATGTTATACTCATCGAGGATATCTTGATGAGTTATCAATTCCTATTTCCTCCACCGAGGTGTTGGTGAACCGATGCTTTCGAACTTTCATCAAAGGTGACATGAAAGGTTTCCTCAACTTGTTGTCTCCTTGTGTTAAATACCAAGGCTTTGGAGATCGGTGAGTAGCCTAGAAAGTATCCATCATCGCCTTTAGCATCAAACTTGCCTTGATGATCCTTGTGGTTATGGATAAACACAGACATCCAAACACATGAAAGTAGGCGATAGCGTGGAGTCTACCTTTGAATATCTCATATGGGGTTTTGTTATGTCTTTGACAATGATTGACCTGTTTTGAGTGTAACAGTCGTTTTAATCGCTTGATCCGAAATGCTTTGAGAGGGTCGAGCCATTTAACATGGTTCTGC
The DNA here is from genome assembly GCA_022545495.1 of Chrysanthemum lavandulifolium. Taxonomy (NCBI): domain Eukaryota; kingdom Viridiplantae; phylum Streptophyta; class Magnoliopsida; order Asterales; family Asteraceae; genus Chrysanthemum; species Chrysanthemum lavandulifolium. Next base: position 105,959,204 of record CM040242.1, on the reverse strand, counting down.
AGCCTCAATGAGAGTTCTGCTTTTCCTTCACCACCCCATTTTGTTCGGGGTGTAAGGAGATGAAAATTTTGGGAGATTCCTTTCCATCACGTAAATCCTCAAGCTCTTCATTTCTAAACTCAGACCATTGTCTATTCTCGATTTGTTTTACAAGAATGTCATTCGGTTTTCAATGTTCCCGATGAATGACATTATAGTATCACCGCCTCGACTCTTTTTGGAAAGAAAGTATACCTAAGTGTATCTTGAGAACTCATCAACAATGACAAGTGTATACTTCTCATGCCGGATTGATCTAGGACTAATCGGTCCAAAGAGATCCATATGCACGTGAGGTGAAGGCGCTTTTGATTGAGAAATTTTGTTTTGTTTTGAAAGATGCTCTTTGGTGTTTGCCTTTCTCACAGTCGAGCATGGTTTATCTTTTGCAAAACCAATGATGGTAAGCCAAGGACCTTGTTTTGTTTTGCCAAGTTGTTGATGTTTTGAAATTTAAGTGAGAGTCTCTTGTGCCACAACCATTGATAGTTTCATGGATTTGGCAAAGAGACAAGTTCCATTTTGAGAGAGTGTTGACATGTCTAAGACATAAACATCATCTCTTCTAGAGCTATCAACACAACTTCTTTGTTGGCATTAAAATGGTGCCTTGTTTGTCATTGAATTGCACAATGTACTTAGCATCACATAGTTGATCGACACCGATGAGATTGTATTTGAGACCATTGACATAAACTATTCTAGAGAAAACTATTCCATTGCGTATATCGAACCATAACCTTCATGGGACATGATGAGTTATCACCAAATACTACCTTGGGTCCCGGTTCCTTTATATATTTGTGCAGATACTCCTTAACGCCATCATGCTTCTTGAGCATCCACTATCTAGATGCCAAATAGGCTCTCGGCGATGTCTCGCACAAATAGTAGACAGATTAGTTTCTCTTGTCGACCCACATACTAGTGGGCTTAGGGTGGAAGGTCTCTTTGAATTTGGCAATTGACTCATGGTCGGTGGTTGAGTGCATTGTGCTACCACAGGTTTTGCATTTGGAGACCGAGGATGACTCGGTGATTTTGGGTTGCTTGGAACTTCTCCTTGCTTGAATGACACCGCATGCCGATGTCTTATGCTACCGGATTTCGCAAATATCACAAGATTTGTTCATGAGACAATCATCGATGATGATCATTATAGCCACAATGTGGGCAAGGAGGAAAAGGTTTTGCTCTAAACTTTGAGCAAACTTGAGGTTGAAGCATACCGATGACCAATTTTGGTATAGTTTGCTTTATCGAGAGAACTTACATATTGTAAGTGATCGGTTATGTGATCATCCTTTTGCGATCATACAAAAAGGATTCTATAACAGATTGTCGATGGTATGACCGGTATAGTGGCATAGATCACACTTTGTTTGGTTTTGGTGTTGGCTTTTCACTTTGAGGAACTAGAGAAGCGACTTTGTCTCTTGATTGATTCAGAACTTTTCGATGGATTCCATCTTTTCGCTAGCTTCCTCACAAGTTCGACCACCGAATTTGGTCACCTCAGAGGGACAGAGGATGGAAGTCTCAATGGGGTAGATTATTTTTGAAGTGGTTTGATGGTCTTTTCGTGATAGTTCTACCAAGTCCGGACCTTTCTTTTGGTGAGTGTGGATTGTATTGTAATGGAGTAAGCTCATAGTCGGAAGCAAAGACTCAAGAGGTTCCAGGTGGAAGTGGTGCTGAGATTGACTTCGACTCGTAGATGTGTTCAAGACTACTAGGCACATCGGGAGTCCAAGCATGCTCTTTAGAGCTTGACTTTCGTGCTCTAGAATTCTTCCGAATCAAAGTTTGGAAGCTTACTCGTGGATTAACCCGCTCAATCCAATCACCGGGCTTGGGACTAGTCAACATATCGGTGATCATGCCACCGCACACAAATGGTTTGTGACTCGGTCTTTGTTGTGAGAGTCGTGAGATGAGTTTCACCTATGACTCTCTTTTTGCTACTGGGGCTCCCACAAAGATCAAAGACCCTTGGATTCTTAGCATCCAACCTTCAATGATATCTTTTCCTTTTAGTTCATCTTGAAGAGCTTGATTTCTTTTGACTAGTTCAGTGTTTTGAATTGGGTTATTAGACAAAAAAGTTACTAAAGTTTGCGAAAAAGTTCACCTAAGTTACTATTGTTTTTTTCGTTACAAAGAGGTAACCAAAGTAAACGGGTTTAGTAATTGGGTTACTCAAAGATTAAAAAGTTACATAAATGTTACTGCGAGGGTGGGCCACGTCAGCCATGTTACCATTTGGGATTTTGTTTTTTTGGATTATTTAAGGGTAAAATACCCCACCAACCCCAACATAACACTTTTCCCCTTTTATTTCTTCCTCTCCAAAATAATTAGGGTTTCAAAAACCCATCTCCACCCAAATACAATTATCTACAATTCAATAACAAAATGTCGATTCTTTGTGGCTGTGGTGAACTAGCAAAGTGTCGTACATCTTGGACACAAAACAACCCTGGACGAAGGTTTCTTGGTTGTCCTAACTTCATGGATCCAACAAGAAATTGTTACTACTTTAGGTGGGTTGATGGACCTTTACATATTCCTTAGTATTAAGATATCATGTATCAGCAACATGCTAATTTGGTCAATGCACAAGCTCAAATTGCTCAAAACTCAAGAACCGCATTCTACAATAGGGTTTTGATTGTTGTCATTGTTGTGATGTTTATTGCTAGGTTTATTTAGGTGATGATGTAGTGTTAGACTGTTGGGTTGTAAGTTATGTAATGGTTTCTTTTGGTAAGGGTATGTTATCTTTTGGTAAGGGTATGGTTTCTTTTGGTAAGGGTCTGTTAGTATTGTAGTATGGGTAGGGGATGTTATCTTTTGTATCAGATTTAATCAAATGAAATGGCAAGAATGTAAGTGTTTTAACTATGTAATGAAATGAACTAGTTTACATACTGCATATACATAACTTGCATTAACAGTTGATCAAAGTGTTTACATATGGCAAATTTACAAAATAGCCTCACAAGTGGCTTGCCATACAAAATTAGTGGCAGTTATACTGCATATCAAGTCAAGTTATACTGCATTTCAGCAAGTTACCATATATCCTAAAGTGGTTACATATCAAGTCATATGGCAGATGTACAAAATAGCCTCACAAGTAGCTAGCCATATTTAGTCAAACTTTTTGTGAGTCTGCTCCAATGAAATTGCATCATCTGGAGTTAACCCCGGTCCAGTGATGGTGGCTTCAGGAACTTTAGATGCTTGATCCTCTCGATTCCCTCCTTATGAACACCGGTGGGGCTTGAACTTCTTCTTCCATGACTTGTTGTTCCCGAACTTCACTTGTTTCTATTGTCGCACCGCTGATGCCTTTTTCCTTTCTTTAGCTTGCTGCAATTTGTATTGTGCAAGTCTTCTCACAAGTGGTTCCCGATAGGCTCTTGTTCAACAATCGGTTCCTTTTCCGGTGCTTCAAGATGGATTCTACAATCTTCAAAGTGATTCCAATGGGCTAAGTCGAGCACAGTAATCCCCGAATGTTCGCAAATGTTAAAGACACAAATGTAACTAATGTAATAATCTTAATTTTATAAAACAAAAAACAAAAGAATTACTTACCCCTAACATGGCTTCTCCATCCACTGGATCCCAAGAAACTCCATAACCTAAAGGCTTCATTCCACCAGCATACCTAAATGATCTTGAACCATCTCCTTTTCCTCTGCACCTAACAATCTTTCCATTGATGGTAACTTTGCATTTATACTTTTTAAGCTTTGATTTTTCCCATTCTAGCTTGACTTATACTAACTTTGCATTTATACTTTTTAAGTACTAAAGCCACAATGTCCCTAACTTTTATACCAGGATTAATCAAAATCGTGTTTGCATAATTTCTTGCAATCCAGTTACTTGTTATCAGTGTACCATACTCATAAGACCTAGAACACACATGTTTATCAGTGAGTGTTTTGATTTGAAAAGACTTTTCTTTTTGCATCCAAGATGCCCACAACCTGAATGGACATTTCTTTTCTTTATCATCTCTTGAACATTTAGCCATGAGTCTCTTAGGTTTGTTAACCTCATAGTATAACTTGTACCCATTTGCTAATGCATAGAAAGCAAGCATTCTCTTTAGTTGTTCAGGACCCTTAAATCTTTCACCTAACTGTGGTCTCATGGACTTCCATTTGATATCAGGATCATGGACAGGCCAGTGATCACCTAACTTATCTTCATCATCTTCAGGGTCAACATGCACTAATTCTTTTTCAGTAAAGTCATCTCTAGGCAACCCATTGAAAACACTTGTCAAAAAATTCTCATCAAACATCTTAGAAGCTTTTTTCTTAGATGCAGGGTCTCTTTTCTTAGTCCTAGTAGCTAAGACTTCTTCCTCACCTTCAGACAAATGGTCAATAGATGCAGTATCACTTTCAGTCTCACTACAATAATCATACACATTATAATCATCATCCTCTAAATCACTACCACTATCAGTCAAATGCTCATCATTTCCTCCTACATTGTGCTCACTAGTTGTGGCATTCAGTTCAAACTCCTCATGTGAGGCATATATGTGCAACACATTGTCATTCTTAACACCACATTGGACACATTCATCAAAGTGACTGTCAGATTTTATGGCTTTCAATCCTAAGTGAAACTCTAAGCCAGGCACCAAATAAAACAGAGACTTCACAGGACTAGTAAATTCAGTTTGAAAAAGTTTTATAAAACGAGGTAAACCTAAAGAAACAAGATCAACATTAGGTATTTCAGAAAGCATTTCATAGTCATATGAGAGAGGATTTCTTACAAACACCCCACCCCGATGATACTTTATCAAAAAAGATGAAGCTGGAGATTCCGATTCCATCTGAAACAATATAAAACAATAAAGATTGTTAATTTTGTTAAAAAAAACCCTAAATTTACAAAACCCTAATTATTTGTTACGATTAAACTATGACTGGATAACTTAAAAAAATATTAATTAATGTCCAAAACTAACCTTTTTTGGGGTAGATGCAAACCCTAATAACACTTGATTAAATTAATTTGGATTGTTGTTTTTGAGAGAATATGTAATCGAAAAGGGGGAGTGATATTGTTTTGTCGGGCGAAAATGAAATGAGATCTGATTTGGGGACCATTTATAATAGTCAAACCCTAAGTCAAGATTATTAATAAAAAAAAGGAATAAAAAATGCCACGTTGGCAATGTAACCGGTATCACAAGGTTAAAACATTTTCAGTGGCTTAAGTAACCGGTGACTAAACTTTGGTTACCTCTTTGTAACGAAAAAAACAATAGTAACTTAGGTTAACTATTTCGCAAACTTTAGTAACTTTTTTGTCTAATAACCCGTTTTGAATTTGTAAAGTGACAGCCTCAAGCTTAGCTTCTTTTAACAAAAGTAATTCATCTCTACACTTATTTAATTCAAAACTTAGCTTGTTGTATTTTGAAAAAAGATTCAATCGTTGCTCTTCAACAAACTTAAGGTCAACATTGATATAGTTCATATAAGACTGCCAATCAGAGTCATCATCCATAGAAAGTAGAATATTTACCTTCTTCATTGTGATGTTGACCCATTCTCCATTCCTGGCATGATGTTTTCCAACAGCTAGCTTGTCTTCCTCTGAGAGGGCCATCAGTGCACTGACATGCACCATTTCATCATCAGATGAGACTGGCTCTTCATCCCAGTCGAAGGTTTCAGCAACAAGATCTTTGTTTTACCCCGCATGATTGAACACTTTTGTTGTTTCTAAGGGACCGGCCTCAAGCAATGCTAGCTTAGCTTTGACTTTCCTATACTTAGCTTCAAAATCAACAGTTTGTTTTGATCGATTTGTTTTGAAAGTTTTGATGAGACTGATAGATTTTGGTTGAAATTTGCTAAAGCCTCGAGGACCGATTTGACCACGATGGTTTATAAGAGGTTCGAAATTGTTTTGAAAAAGTCTTTTGCAAAATGACCTCTTTTGTGACACTTAAAGCATTCAAAGGTCCTTATTTGCTTTAGCATTTGAAAACCTTTGTTTCTTTTTATAAACCTTCGAGAGTTAGCAAGGAGTGCCCTTTCACGAAATTCAACGTTCGCTTAGGTACTCCTCACTTGATCTCTCATCGGGCTCATCATCCGAATTTTCTTGGAAATATTGAACCACATTGTTAGAAAAGAAAGCGTTGATATGGGTGTTGAAGTGGTGGTCAGGGACTTCTTGACTTCACGAGACTTCTTTAAGTCGTGGTATCGTCTGTTAATGAGGTTTTCCTCATGACAAATTTCCATAAATTTCGTGAAGTTCAAGATTTTGGATATGATTAGCATTCCTAAGTCCCCGAGAGAAATTCAACCACTTCTCGTGGAGACAATTGACAAAACCAACATTGATTTCATGTTTGGACAACTTAACACCATCATTAGACAGTTCATTTAAAAGAGTTTTGTACCGGTGTAAGTTTGAGATGAGTTTCGAGTCCCTAGCCTCAAGGTGTTATACTCAAGTTTCGTGTCCATTATCATGTTTTCCTTGGTATCGATGGGCCTTCATGGCTATGAACTAGGTCATCCTGTGTTTTTAGTTGTACTACAGCTTATAACTGACTCCATAATATCATCAGGAAGACATGATATGATGATACTTTTGAGTCTTTGGTCCAGGTTGACCACTATTCTCTCATCCTGAGTTCCACTGAGCTTCAGGTTTAGGCAAACCTTCAACAGTCTTTGGGATAAATGGACCTTCATTTATACACTTGATATAATAAGGTTCCATCCTAATCAAATAGCAAAGCATACACTTTTTCCATTTGTTGAATTTACCAACTTCAAGTCTAGGGCAACAATTGAATAAGCTCCACCCTTTTATCGACTAGTTGGGGTACATCAATTTCACCATAAGGATCCCGATTTAAAACGCTTTAGAGTGGCTTAAAAATTTTATAAAGGTTTTATAATCACCTCGCTCGATACCACTTGTTGTTCCCTATTCACTATCTTAAAAGCAGTTAAAGTATTTAAAACAAGATAATAGTGAATCTATGATTGAAAAGATATAAGTAAAACACATCGATTAATTTTCAACATAATATTCTTTATTAGAAATGAATCAAACAAGAATACATTATCCAAGTACTTATGGAATAGTACTGGGATTGAAATGACAAAGGTTGGTGACTCTCTCGAAGCTCAAAGCTAAGTCCGAGCACAACTACAAGTACCCACCGAGCTATCTCGTGATTAAGTTGTGTTGGAGGAGTGAAAGATGGCTCATGTGTGTATGTGTTTTACAATTCACAAGCTTAATCTTTCACTCCATCTCTTATGCTATTTATACAAGTATGAGTTTTAACTCTTTCCTAAGTGACAACCGACAACTTATGTAGACAAAATATCGATGTATTTTGTCTCTGCTTTACAAAGACTATTTTAGGTAAGAGACAAGATCGCTTTCTAAAGGTCGTTGATGACACCGAGCCCGATCGCTTGCCATTCGGAAACTTGACTTTAGTTGATAAGGACTTCGTCTTATTTGATTCAAACTTATCCCGCCTTATCCCGCTCATTCTTCGGTCTTCATATCCTTCGCCTTTCTACTTGGTTTGTCTTGATGTAAGTAGTTGGAGAGAGTCTTAGGGATTCGGTGAGTTATTGTCATCACCACCGAATCCACCATCTTCTTCTTGACTCGCCTTCACCCTTTAAGTTCCGCCTTCTGAGTGTAGAGACTTCCTTGTTGCCTCGTACTAAGTATCCTAAAGATGGCTCATTGAGAGACTATGCGCTCAGTGACCTGTTGTTGTTAAAAGGTCTAAACACTTAGGATATTTTCTATTCAAATCCTAGATTAAGGGGTTTGGGTATTTACTGAACCCAACAACTTTATATGATCGGATTGCTAGGGACTAGTAATTGATAGTGTAGGGGGATGATGAGTGCTCATTCACTCATCATTTTGTACCCGTAAAACCCATAAAAATTACTAAAAACAACCAAATATATCAAATTATATTGCAAATATCCTTGGATTGTGTTATGTCTTATAGGTACAAAAGGATTGAATACGGAGTGAAAACGGACATTTTTGGATCAACTCGACAATGTTGTGCATTTGATCAAGTCAAACGGAGGCAAAATCAATCCCAAGATGTATTTTTGGAATGAGCATGAAAAACCGAACCCGAAACCTAATCCTAAACCTAAACCCTAAATTTTTCCTAAACCCCTAAATTACCCTAAACCCTAATTTAAACCTTAACCCTAAACCTTAAAAATAAATTACTTTTACTAATCCTAAACCTACTACAACCGGATCCAATTAATACCCAAGCCCAATACCCTTTATTTTAACCCAAGCCCAAAACTAAAACTTAAAAACCCTTAACCCATTAAAACCTAACCCGTTTTGCCCTTTTTATCCCAACCCAGGTCAAAAAATAGTCAACCAAAGATAAAACCCGCCAAAACACTATTGATCATCTCCCTCCTCATGTCCCTTTCTCCATGGAAACAGACAAACACGATCACATGCTCATTCCATGCTGGCAATCCTTCAACCTCCCATTGGCTTATGATGATAAAGAAAATCATGGGTTGTGATGAGTCTACTTGGGCTCCAAGAATTTTCAATGGCTCAAAATTGAACCCGAGAAAGCACAAAGCTCACATTCTCATCTCACTCAAAAGAAGTACGATAAGTTGTGAAGGACCCAAGACTTAGTTTTTTTTAGTATAAATAGACAAGTGTAAACCTTTAAAAAGGGTGTTTAGGTTTTTTATCTAATCCAGTTTATTTCATGTTTTTAAGTTTCTTTTATCTCTTTTAAAGTTCCTGTAATGTTTTACTTTCAGTCTTGTAATCTGTTTTATAAGTTAATTTTATATTCATCAAGCCTTTTATTATTCATGTTTAAGTGTGTAATTTTTGTTTAAATCTGCTTTTACAAAAAATACATTTGCCAATCTTGTGTTACAAAATAATCATGGTGTACTTGGGTCAAGCAAGTATCGACTAGGCCCAAAGGAATTAAGGTGGGTTGGGTTTGGATGGCGTGTAGACGAGGCCCAAGAGAAGAATGGGTGGAGTTTGGGTTGGGCTTTGAGGCCTGGTTAGGAATAAAAAAAAATATTTAGAAGTTTATTATATATTTATTTTATATAATTTATATATGTAAAATAATGAAGTATTATTATCGAGGTCGAGGTAAACTTGATCGGGTCACAATGGTGCGTTTTTTAGTATTTAATTCATGTGTTACGATGCACTTGCAAGATGATATGCAAAAACGATGTCAAGAAAATTTCATGGTTCTAAGATCCGTACTTTATTCATGATTAAATAGTTGATGACATATGAAATTTTCTGGGACCTTACAGTTTCTAATTTTTTTTTCTTTCTATTAGGCCATTTCCAAATGTCAAACTTCCACTTCTCGTGCTCAAATTTGCAGTTTTTTGTGACATGTTTTTTTCCTCTTAGGCAATTTCCATATGTTAAACTTCAAATGACTAAGATGAACACCATTCAATTATACAGCGCACAATAAAATATTTTTGAGCCAACTGGTGCAATATTTGGTTCAATCTTGGAACTCAGGCACAAAAGTCTCACCACTATCTCCTAAACCATTCAAACAAGTGTAGGAAATAATGAATCACCAACTCCACCAATTGTTCTCCTTTCAACTGAACCATCAGAAAGGATTGTTGATACAAAAGGTGCAAAACCATGAATCGGTAGTGTAGTGTGCTCAGCCTCTAAACCAAGTGTAATGATCTCCATATTGCTTGTATCTTTAGTCACTTGTGAACCTGGTTGACTCCAAGTCAGCTTCTTTTTCTGCTTCTCCTTTTTATGCAACTTATCATCACAGCTCAAATTGCTTTTCGACAATGCATGGTCATTATAATCACAAGCAAACACCACATTACCACTTTTATTTTTACCATTATGACATTCAAAATACCTCCAATCATTAACACTCACAACCAAAACATTATCTTCTGTCATCTAAATCATAATCTTCCTCAAGTTATTCTTGTTTACCATTATATCATTCTGCAGTTTCTACGGTTGTGTTTCCATCATCCAAACACTTATCATCATCATCCATTCCACTTACCCTTGATTCAGTTTCTTTACAATCGTCATACACAATCGCTATCTTTTTCAATTCCACTTGTATCTTCAACAATTTCTTCACAAATTTCATCAAGAACCAACAATTCATTGCTATTTTTCTCCTTTTCTTTTGATTCATTTAACTTCATAGAAGAGAACAATGGTGGAGTTAACTCTTTTTCATGAAATTGTGAGTGGCTTCTTGTAGTAAAGCCAAACAATATGCATCCATGAGGCTTTTGGGTTTAATCCATTATCATTATCATGAATCCATATTTGGAAATGGAACAAGAATTTGACAATCGAACGGTAAATCAACTGACCGTAAATGTAACCAGCTTGATCGGAAAACGTAATAGAATCACCGGAATTGCACATATATGGGTGAGCAACTGAACTTGACGGTTGATTGCCAAGATCAGAGAGCTGTGATACCAATTGATATGATCTTACAAGAATCTAAAGATTTGAATAAGAACTAACAACTAATCAAGAATGACAAGAACAGAATTGTAATTCGAAATGTAGCCGAACGAAATGTAGCCGAACGACTGATTAGGGTGAATTTGTTACAATTGTATCCAAATGGTTACAACAAAATTGAGAGGGTTTGGAAGAAGATTACAAATCAAGGTGGGTAATTATAGCCGTTGAGTAGTCGTTTCCTTTTTGGCGGGCAAATCGGTTGGTGGCACACGTGACTTTATTTTGAAGTAAACATCATGTCTCATAACACAATTCAATTCCAATTCCTTGATGTTATTCCAAAAAAAAAAAAAAAAAAAAAAAAAAAAAAGTTCTTTCGTAGATCAAACGTCTTCTAAGCATTTTTGGAAGCAGGATGAGCACAAGTATCTTCGAAAATATCTCTTGTCCACACAGACTAACTTACGTGTACAACCCGAGGAATAAATATAACAGGTTTCGGCTCGGCTGCAAGCAAAACACAAAAAAGTTGAAAACAAACTCTCATACTTACAACCGTCTTATTAACAGAGCCAATTTTGGCAATAACTTTATCAGGGTCCTGATTAGAGCATGCATTTGCTTATTGCTACCAAATATAGTACAACAGTGATACTTGGACCTCCTTCACAACGCTATCATCATAAACTGATCCAGCTTATGATGGAACTTCAGCCTGAATTTCTGCAAATGTGGCTTAAATGTACCTAGGGTTTATAGTTCGATCAACCCACATAGGGTTTTGACATGTTACATCCATACACAATCTTGACTGCAAAGAAGTGGAGAAAAAATATGACGCTTGAACAACGTTGGCATCACGAGGTATTACTATGCTCACGTAATTTGCCACATCTATCAACTCATTGGTCAATCCGAGATTGGTGAAACGAGTATGAATCGTGTGCAAGAGTCTGCAAAACAAAAAAGATTTAAAGATGTTTAAGAATAAGATAGGGACCAAGCTCGTAATGTGAAAGATAAGTTACCATTAGGCTAGACCAAAATCTTGGCAACTATCTACATCAATTGCACAATTAATAAACTGATTTTTTTATGCCCGCCGTGCCTCTTTAAATAAGCTAAATTACACATAACTCTATTTAGTTTGAGATGGCTCAGTAAAGGCGATAATACCTGTTCCTGTGAGCGGAAATACATGAAAGGTGTATAATTAAGGAAATTTGACACTCTGGATGTATAAATATCAGCATACCTGCAGTTTGGAGCATTAAAAGTTCATATAGTCAGAAATTATGAATAATCACCAATTTGACACATTAATTATGAAGTCTGGGAAAAAAATAAAAACAAAAATATGTACTTCTCTATTTGTCGCATCAGGTGACTCTTGTCCCACAAACCTGCACGTGAAAGATATCCCCACCTAAGAGTAAACGATCCATTAGTCAAGTTCCAAACCCCCGATGACAATAAATGTGATATGACTTCTTTCCAGGAATAAGTCAAAGAAACCATAATTCATATTCACGTTTTGTTTAAGCATATTAATATGCTAACCTTTTGTTGAAGTGTTCACCATCCTCTTCCAACATTGGTGCAATTTTTTCATCCAGCCTTTGCATCACAATAAGCAGCTTTTGCACACTCTCTGTGAGTTCTTTATCATCCATATGAGTAGCAGCGAGGGTCTAAAATTGAATAGTAAAGTTATATGTTGCACAGTCCAAAGAACCAACATGATAAGCTGATAAAAAGGGGAATATCAATCACATCCAACTCGCTAAGAAAAATATACAAAAGAAAAGAACTCAATATATTCATATATTGGTATGATATGGAACATTTTGAAGTTTTTTAAAAGATGTGTGACACTATCATTTGAAAACACGTTCATGATTCTAACATAAAAAATGCTTGGAGGAAAGAAAAACTAAACAGTAAACAAGAAAGTAACATATGCCAAATTTAACCATCAAGCCTCGTAATTAATGCTAAGGTGGATTATTAAGCTAGAAAGATGTTCCAAGTACTAGTATTAATGAATATAGCAAAACAGACAGAAGTAGGGGACTGTTAAGTGACAGACTAGTTAATCAGATAATTACTTGAGCAGGGCGTCCCATGTTTCTCCTCTGCAGAGCTAAACGGAGTTGATTGAAGAGATCGCCAATGACTTCTTTCTGATTTATAAGTTCTACTAGTCTGGCCCGGTGTTCTCGACTATGAATCAGAGCATTATACTGCAGCAGCATAAACAATTAGTAACGAACACTTAACTGAGAAAAGAAATATATTTTAAAAATAACCCCATAAACACTCCATATATAAAGGTATATGTATCAATCAAGAAATAGCTGTCCCTGCTTATAGTTGTTTTTTGGAACAGCTCCCTGCTTATTGTTGTTAATGTATGACTGCAAACTGTATTCTACTAATTATTGAAACATACAGAACTGTTTGGCAACTAACAAACAGCTCCCTCTTTTCAAGGACTTGTTAACTGTTATTTATAGTAACTAACACAAGAGTTTCTAGTTTAGCCAAAGCCTTCCTACTTTTCATCTTCCATGACGTTGTAGAAACACATGGCTTTCAGTTTATATAGCTTACCTCTTCTTCCAATTCTCGACAAATCAATGCTGTCCGCCAGCGAAGATGCACTTCAAACGCTTACATCTGTATAGATATGATCGCCACATACAATATCTCATCTCCATGAATGCCTAACGAATTTTCAACCATCTGGGCACTTCCTCCGAATACAAGCCCCTGAAAACAACAAATGAAAAATGTTATGAATATTCTTGGGTGTCTAAAAGGGAAATCCAGAAATATAGTCCAAGAATACACTGAACATAGATCAGAAACAATACATACATATATCGAAGATTATAACAAATTAAGGGCTTCGAGCAAGCTAGCGTAAAGATTGTTCCAAAACAGATGGTGACAGTGGGTTGAATTCTATTGAGTATGTCCTGATTCTAACCATGACCTTACTTCACAATTTAGTATCCTTACTGATTCTTTAATAACTCATCTTTAAACTTGGATGTCATATTATTGACCACTATGTAATATACATAATGTATTACAGGCATAGAAGATCGCATGGAACAGAGGTTCTAGGTTGATATATCAGAGAGTGAGAACAACATAAAGTGTTACAGATAGAGGGAATGGTAGACTGAAAACTAGCTTATTCGATCAAAAAATAATTTCTAAGTTACATATTCAAGAAGCCAGAGCAGCATACTAAATCTCCTGAACTATAACATAGCATGAGCAATACCCTACAAATACACAGTTTTGGCCATTAGAGCGAGAATCTCTGAGCATATTGGTCCTTCCTTCCATCAACATCACCAAATTTCGCTAGTATTTACCGGTTAAAGAAACAGACTTCAGAAACTGATAACTAAACGTGAACTTGTGGAATGATCACATGAAATTTAACTCTCAAATGAACTTGTGGATTGATCCAGTGGAAATGGAGTTACAACATCATTGTGTCTTTCTTTGTGAGTGGTGAAAATCATAGCCTAACACATGAAGATGCCAATATACAGAAAGGTTCTCCCCTATTCTGATTGTGAACCAAAGTTACAAGCACAGCTCTGAAGTCACTGGCGGAAGTGACCAAGAGAATACTCAAATCAAAACCATCTCCCAGTTTCTGAATCATCTGATGACCTGGTGATATTGTGGCAGGACTAATGAAATTAGGAAGAGCTTGGAGTGTCAACTGTCTATCAAGACCAGCCTATAAAGAAGCTTCTTCATCAAGTCTACAAGAAACTGTACATAATCGTCTTGTTTTCCTAAGATTTTTTTATCAAATACCATATTGATTCTGGTAACTGTTGTGTTTTGTGGCTACAAACTGAAGTATGTGAATTTACCGGAATTCCCGATGTTGATAGCCAACCATCACAGACCCATAATGGTCGGAAGTACAACCAGAAGAAGTGGAGAGGCTGGTTAGTAGAGGAATGGAAAGAAACAAAAACTGATGTATTTTAACATATGGAAATGACAGTTATACTCATCATCTGATATGAAATGATTTCTTTGAGCAGTTTATACTAACAGTTACAAGGACGGACTAAATGGCTGGAAGAAAATATAAAAAATATGTCGCAGGTTTTGTAACGGTCCAAAGATTGATTTCATAATTTAGTCGAGAGCTAATGCCAAAGAGAACATGATATGTTCACCTGGACGAGCCTTGAAACATGGTCGCATGAGGCCATCACTTGTCACTACTTCATACAAAGGATGTGACATTTGAAAGAATTCTGGCTTCCTAGCTGAGACAATAACCTACATTAAACAGAGAGACTTCACAAACTCAAACATGTAGAAGTTTATTTTCTTGCGGTTGCAGTAGTCTACATTCAGCTACTTAATTCGATCATTCAGAATGCCATTCTAGAATCTCAAATGCGGAATTCAGGTTCATATTATGTTCCAGTAGTTCCTTTATGGTTGACTTATTAGTGACATTGAAAAAATAATTTAAGTAATCTATTTCATCTTTAAACAGCAGAGTTCCCTGTTTTTTTTCTGAAGTATAACACATACACAACAACAACAATACACAATCCCGCCGGAACGGGGTATGGGGGAGGTGAGATGTAGACTGTCACACCCCTACCCAAGAGAAAAGGGACTGCTTCTAGAAAGACCGGCAAGTGTGTGTGCAAGATAATAGACTTTATGTGTGGTCGTGTGTGTGTGGATGGAAAAGATAATGACATAAAAGAAAGCATATATAGCAAAAACATAGACAAGCGTGCATAGACATAAACGCATACCAACATAGAAACAAGAGAGCATGCAAGCATATATAAGGGAAATATGGCTCTACGAGCACATACAGATTAGGTGAGAAAGAAATTCAAAGGTGGATAACAAGAAGCTTGAACTAACCATCTCAAATAGATCTCGCCAGTTCATATCATTTGGAAGAAATCTATTAAAGAATGTCGCATCATCTTGTCTGTATAGATGTAATCCGAGTTGGTGATCAACAATAACTTTTACCAGCCTGGTGAGATGAAAACATAATACTTCAGAACATAACTTATCTATTAGTTAAATGTATTTTATAATAAAAAGGTGATTCACAGGACATGCCTCCTTTTGGTCCAGAAGTGCTAAAGGTAGCTCTGGATCAGGTTCTACAAACAGTTCCGGCTTAGACATAATCTCACTCTGTCAAAATTCAATGGAATAATTAATGCCTATGAAACCTACTATTCAAGACCTAAATCAATTATATATGTACCTTGAGTTGACCTTCTACGTGAGCCCTGAATAGGGCCTTACCAACAGCCTGAAAATGAGGAAGAAAATTCATAGATTGGTAGAAGTTAATACACATAAAGTTGACCCACAACATATACAGGTATTAACACATTCGTATGTACTTGCCTTGTAAAGCCCTTTGTACTCAAGTACACCAAGATCTGCTGAAATAATCCCTTCATCAAATCTATCGACCATCTGAAATACAAGAACAATGGATCAATTTAAACTATACTATATTATTACCTCACCAGTCAGCTAAGTTTAAAGGAAAAACTTCACATTTAACTCACACTATTTGCATTATATAGACCACAAGTTGTAAATTTTCATGAAATTTCTTATAAATGCAACGAACTTGTGATGTCTAGTGCAACTAGGCATATATAGCAGATACAAGGACAGATCAAGAATCATTTACGCATACAGCCAAAGATAACATCAGCAGTCACAGATTCAAGAAAAAGGAATAACGGAAATTTATGCAAAAGCTCGCATTAAGGGAATAGACTACCTGCATATATGCCACTGCTTCTGAAACAGAAAATAGCGTATTGAGAAACTCCCATCGACTTTCATTCCGCAGATCCACCAGTTCCCTTCCATACATTTCACTTTCATACACACACAAAAATTATAAAGCAAGACAAATTCAGATCCAATTTCCGCAAACAAGAAGCTTACAACTAAAATAAATGTGATGAAGGTATAAACAAAATACTAGATACATAACAACTTCATGATAGTCGAATCAACATAAAAATGAGAGACGCATGTGTGACTTCATCAATCATATGATACTCAACATAAGATATGGGAGAAATAATTATGTCAACTGCATATAAAATACTATTATAACTAGATATAATAATCAGTTCATTTACTCTCTATTGTCCTTAAAAGCTAAGTTACAAGCCACACCTGAGAGCCTGGGTAGATAGCAGTTTTGTGCCATGCATAGCCCTCTTGACATAGCCAAATCGGTCAGCTTTAACCAAGTTTCCATTCTCTTTATCTATAACAAGCCCTCTGATAACCTGTTAGAACATCAGACCAAGTAAAAAAAATTTAAAAATAAATATATAAATAATAAAAAAATGTTGATCACTTATGTAGCATGAGAAATTCAGCCTTCAGAAGGATAAACTGATGAAGAATTACCAAGTCAGGGTCAAAAGCAAGTCCATCAACAGGAAAACCAACTGTTTTTAGATTCTCCATACAATAGTCATAAGCCCGTCCTTCCCAAGCCTGCAAAAGTTTATAAAACCAAAGTTACTTGTGAAAATGGAAGAGTAGAACAGCATATGAAACTAAATGTAGAGTATTGTGTGACTTATTTAATATGACTGCTTGAATATTAATGTTGTTTATATATGGTCTCAATACGAAGTAGCGATTGGCATTTACCATGACATTATAGTGCATTAAAGTGTAATCCATGTCATATCCAATTGCACTGATTGACCGAAGATTCAATGTGCGGGTACAAAATATGCCACGTGAAGAATGAATGGAAGAAGATGGATCCTGCACAGATATGGTACACTTCAGGAAACAGAAAGGAGTAACATGTCAAAGAAATGAGAATTTGGTATATTGAAGGAAGGATCAGCATAGCGATCACATTTAGCATAAGAAAACATTAGTAAAAAAGAGTCTCAAACATAAACCATATTATTTTAAGCATGGCATTAGGCAGAAAACAAAGTATGCAAAGAGTTGCAGATGGTCCATCGTTACTAATGCATATAGTAAGATAAAACTGAATCAGTAAGACAAGATAAATGTCAGAACTTCAATTCCAAACGTGAAAGAAATAAGATACACTATAAACAAAAACCTGTATCCCTAGGTCATTGAGCAAACCCTCAGCTTCGATTGCTTGAGACCTGGCAACTTCCTCAATAGGACCTTTCCATGCAACATCTGTCTGACCATTTATCCCTGCTTCAACACCACCATACACATGTAAGAATACATATAACCCACTTCCAATCAAATAATTGGTAGTGCTCTTAGATAACATAAGTTCAAACGACATGATGTTGGGAAAAAGGTCGCCAACAGTGTCACGGATATAGAATTTTGTCAAAGATTATTCCTTTTTATAAACACCAAAAGTGTGTGCATTTAGTGTTAAACTCTAATATTCAAACAATTTTTTATTTTTTACACTAAAGGGTCTGCCTCAAGTATGTCCACCCGTGTACAATGCTACATTGGTGTTCAGTCGGCCTTTTGAAATAGTGTAAATATATGACTAATTTGACTCACTTTAAAGCAAATTTTGCCCACCCGATAACAATTTGAAATTTCTAAATCACTATCTACTTATGCTAGTTTTGATTATATAAGAAATGTGGAGTAAAACAAATTTGGTGAAAATGTGCAGATAAACCCGACTGGCCCAACCGAAGACCCGTTTAGGCATGTGTTCCCAAATGACCCATTAAGACCTGTGACCCTACCCTACCCTACCCGACTCGCCTATTTTACCACCTCTTGGTCTAGGTAAGAATGTCAATCTCGAGCAAGTCAACTAATACATTTGATTCCAACTTGAGTCAATTATGATTGTTTTTTCTAGTTGATTATCATTTAATATAAAATACAAAAATAAAAAAAGTAAAGTTAGCAGGGGGTACCATATCTAAGGTTCAAGTCACCCTTGGTACTCTCACCAAGATAATCAACATCACAGTCATCATCAGAAGTATTAACACAAAACATGTCATCACTGACACCCGTTATCACACCAGAATTAGCGTCAACGCTGCATTGACAATGTTGTTGTGGTGGTCTTTTGTTGTTGTTGGTATTAGAAGTAAGACTGAAAGAAGACTTAATAATGGGTGAAACTGAAACAATGACCGGATTAAGAACAGGGTTTCTGATGATGGCATAGTTGAAGTTAAATGTCGTGCCCGCCATTGAAGCTGATTATTACTACTGTATTAGTTTACTTTTGGGGGCAGAGCACGAACAGAACAGAAAGAGTTTACTTTTGGTATGTTTGTTTTGTACTTTTGTTGGATTTTTTATTGGATAAGTGGATCAAGTTGTCAGAGGTGTTGGATATGTACGGATTAAAAGTCTAAGCCCATACATAAATGCTTTACTATATTGGGCTTCTTTTCTTCCTTTTCAATTATGGGACCAAATAAATTATTTTGACGGGAATCATCATGTCCGGACCAAATATATGCAAGGGGCACGAGAACCTTCATTAAGACCCAAAGCCCTCGGATCAAATAAAGATCCGGACCGGACACAAAACAGTCCCAATACGGTAAGACGAGCGGACTGATTAGACACCCACATATAGTTGCGGCACAACGATAAGCCGCGGAAGCAAAACAGGTCTGGAACAACCTTGGGATCCGAGTCACCGCCAACCCAAAAAGATTAAGGAGTATAACCTAGGATCACGACGTAAGCTTATGTCTGCCCAAATACGAAAAGTCGGCGACTTGCCAACCAAGGGCGACCCCCCGAGGCATAACATAGTCACCATGCGTGACTTCAAGGCAAGCATGTTATTACCTGTTGAACCATAGAGGGTACCGCGCCCTGTGATCCTCATAAAACGACAAAGGAGTTCACCTATAAATAGGAGTGCATTAATCACTCCCAACGGTATCATTCTCTCACTAGAACTCACATACACTTTCTCTCTCTATACTTACTCTCACACCCGAGGTTGACCGCGGGAACCCCTCCCGTGGTGAGACTGACGGTGCTTCTTTCTTAGTAGATTAGCATCAAGACATTCCCAATTCATTGGGCTTCCGCAGAACCTTATTCCAAGGCAAGTACGGATCAGTATACACGCTTGTTTGAGCAAATATTCATAGATGCTCTCCAACCCTAAGCTTCAGGAGATTCCGCGGTAGCTCCTTCTTCTTTTGGGGTGAAATAAAAGAAAACATCGTTAGCTCGTCCCGGGTTTTTAGTCCGAGACCAAGCTCCGGCGTGAGAGTAAGTACTTGGTATAAGTGAGTGATAAGTAAAGTGGAACAAGAGTAGAGAGAAGTCTTTGTCGGAGTGTGTGTGTGTGTGTGTAAAAGGGATCCCTGTTCATGTGTGTGAACAATTGTTTTTATACTATCTGTGATTAGCTCCATGACAAAACCCTTTGTGGAAGCTAAGTTGTCTTCTAGGTGCATGATAAGGATTTAAAACATACGTTTTTAGGGTGTCATTTAAGCCCTAAATCGATACATTTTATATCCGTTCCTACTTAAAATCGTTTCTTTTCACATTTTAGGTCTTTTGGAAGCAAAATGCTGGAATGAAGCATATTTGGACGAAAAGGAGCGAAAACATGAAGAAAAATGCAAAGTCAAGATCTGAGGCAGTTTTTCAAGCCTGACGGCGTCCCAATCAAAGGGCGACGCCGTCCCTAGGAAGAAATCTAATTAGAATGCAAGCAACGGCTCAGGTGAAAAAGAGGTTCTAACACATGATGACGTCACGCCTAAACTCTGGAAGGCGTCTCCCTTATTTTCTACACTAGATGCCCAAGAACCATCTCAAGACGACGTCCTTCATGAAGACAGACGGTGTCACACTCATCAACTGACGCCGTCCCAACGATGACTTGGCCCAAATGAAACCCTAAAGACGGCGACCTGACGACGTCACCATCAAAAGGCGACGCCGTCGCACTTGTAAATCTATATATAGAATTCGATTTTTTGCATTTAAGGAGGTAGAATTTTGGAGAGCAAACCCTAACTCGTGTGTAGTCCAACTTGGACAGTATTTTAGGGTTTCAAACCCTTCTTTACATCATAAGATAAGTTTGTTAATCCATATTATCATTATGTCTACCCTATGTCTAATTGTTTGTGTGTATACATGCTTATTTACCATGAGTAGCTAAATTACTATTATGTTTGCTTAGATCTATGAAACCTAGTTGTTAATTATTGTTAGGTTGTCTCTTGTCTTGATTAGTAGACGCTAGAGTAAGGAAAACAGACTTATTCTTTAATTGTTGCGAGCTTGAACGTCCTAAATAACAAAAAGCTTGAGAGTGCACTTGAGCCATTGTTGTGTTTATTGCGTGAGTTGTAGCTTTAGGATAATAGAGTATTCGGGGGAGATACTACGGTACTTGGCGATCCCGGGTAGTCTAGAGGAGAGTTACAATTCATAGAACTAGGGAATTAGGCACCCCCTTGTGACCAAACAGAATACAACGCACCAACTAAGATGAGGATGTGACAATTCAACCGACCAATAAGAGATAACTAGGTTGTAAGAACATCTAAGTAAACACACTTTTAATCATCATAAGAGCACACCTACAAAACATAGCCTATCTTTCCTTTTCATTAGTTAGTAGTTTAATTAGTTGATAGTTAAAATTGAGAGGTAAGAGGTATTTCTTATCTATTGTTAATGATTATTCTAGGAGGGTATGGGTTTATATTCTCAGGTTCAAACACGAGGCATTTGGAAAGTTCAAAGAATGGAAGCAGTTAGTAGAGAATCAGAATGGGAGGACGGTTAAGAAGCTTAGGATAGATAATGGTCTTGAGACTGAGAGTGGGATTGCTAGACATTTGACAGTTGTCGGGACGCCGCAGCAGAATGGATTAGAAGAATGGATGAACAGAACTCTCATGGATAAGGTACGTTGTTTATTAATTCAGTCTGGATTGCCCAAAACCTTCTAGGAAAAAGCGTCATGTACGGCCGCATATCTCATAAATAGGTCACCATCGACAGCGATTGAGAAAAAGACACTTATGGAGATGTGGTCGGGACATCCAAGTGATTATGGGATGTTGAGGATTTTCGGATGTGTTGCATATTCACACGTTAAACAAGGTAATCTCAAGACGAGAGCGGTAAAATGCGTTCTTTTGGGGTATCCTGAGGGTGTGAAGGGGTACATGCTATATAGGCTTTATATGAATCATCGAAAATAGTCACTAGCACGAACGTGGTATTCAATGAAAGTGTCATGTACAAAGACACGTTGAAGGATTCTGGTGCAGGTACTGATAAGTCTGTTGAGGAATTACAGGTTGAGGTGGAACTGCAGCATTTAAATAAATCGTACGCCAAAGGAAGATCAGATAGATGATTAGGTAGATGGTGATGATGAAGATGCAGGGGATCAAGATCATGATCAGACACCGGATCTCACAGTTGGTTCGGGATAGAGAGCCAAGGACAAGAACGAAACCTTTAAGGTTTCGAGATGAGAGTAATATGGTTGCATACGCGTTTGCTACAGTAGAGAAAGAAGATACTCATGAACCGTTGACATACGAGGAAGCAGTTGCTTGTGAAGGTTTGGAGATTGTTTAATGGAACACAGACAATTACCAACTTTAATCCACTTCAAAAGCTAAAGGCTCATGATGGTTATATCTTTAAATGCCTTCTTTTCACTCGAGTTTTGTGATCCTCAACGGTATCTTGCAACTACATCTTCTGATAGTACGGTCAAGATATGGAATGGGGATCATTTCACCTTGGAGAAGACTCTCATTGGATAGTTCTGAATGGAAAGCTGATATGGATGAAGAGATAGATTCTCTGAGGAAGAACAAGACCTATGAGTTAGTAGATCATCAAGATGGGCAAAAGCTGGTGAGCTGCAAATGGTTGTTCAAGATAAAGGAAGGATTGAAGGTGTTCAAAAGCCTAGGTACAAGGCAAGGTTGGTGGCTCGTAGATTCACACAGAGGGGGCAGATAGTGACTACAATGAAGTATTTTCTCTGCTAGTTCGACACACATCTATCCGGGTTATACTTTCATTAACTGCGTGTAGAGATTATAAGCTGGAGCAGCTTGATGTAAAGACGACTTTTTTACATGGAAATCTTGAAGAAGTGATCTACATGAGGCAGACACGTGGATATGAACAAGGTAACAAGGTATGTTTGTTAAATAAATCTCTTTATGGTTTGAAATAGTCACACAGGCAATGGTTTAGGAGGTTCGATGAATACATGCTGAGCAACGGGTTCAAGCGTAACAATTACGACAGCTGCGCATATTACAGGAGTTATGCACCATGTGAGTATATCTATCTATTATTATATGTAGACGATATGATGATTGCTTTTAAAAGCAAGGCTGAGATTGGGTCTACCAAGTCTTTGCTTAAAAAGGAATTCGACATGAAGGAGGTCGGGAAAGCAAAGAAGATTCTTGGTATGAAGGACGTAACAGGTTTTATTGATTCGGACTATGCTAAGGATCCGGATAAAGGTAGGTCAATCACAATCACAGGTTACGCGTTTTTAGTACAGGGATGTGTTGTAAGCTGGAAGGCAACGCTACAATATGTGGTGGCTCTTTCAAATACAGAAGCGGGGTATATGGCCCTTACGGAGGCTGTAAAGGAAGTTATTTGGCTAAGAAGACTCTTGGAAGAGTTGGGCGTAGAACTAAACACTGTGGCAGTTAATTGTGATAATCAGGGGGCGATTCACTTATCGCGGAATCATCTTTTTCATGAGAGGACTAAGCACATCAATGTGCGTTATCACTTTATCAGAGAGGTCTTGGAAGCAAAGACGGTCGAAGTTCGGAAGGTGAGTACTGAACACATTGTTGCGGATGCTTTGACGAATGTGGTACCTGGACTCAAGTTTCAACATTGCTTCGAGTTTCTTAGCGTTGGTGCAGGCTAATATAAAGCCTAAGGTGGAAATTGTTATGTTTTTAGTCTTTATCTTAGCTTATGATTTGTCTAGGGGTCTAAGTGTTAGTTAAGTTTCTTATTAGTCAACTAGAACTAGGATTTCAATAAAGGGTCATTGGGTTGGCTTGTACACCAAGCCCAACCCTTTTCTTTTTGCTTTTTATCACAGCCGACTTCTAGTCCTTGTACAAGTCGGTTTCTTTCCCCCTCATCCCTATAAAATGAGGTGAGGGGGAAGGGATTTGTTACTTCATTCTTTCTTTACTAATCAATGTTCGATTAGGGTTATATTGCGTGCTTGTTCTTTTTAGTCGATTCATAAGTTGTTGTGGTGTGTCAAAGTTATTCACTTGATATGTAATCCGTTTTCTAGCCTTCCAGGTTGTTGAACGATCAGTTGGCGCCATCCGTGGTACCACACAAAACTACATCCTAAAATGTTCTTTACCAAGTGAGCAACCCGGCAAATCCACCCTCTCCCACCCTAGAGCCCTTTGTAGTTCGGAATACCGTGGGGAAAGAGAAGGGAAAATGCCAGACTATCCCCCGGATTTATGCTGGAAGAGATGGTCCGTGTGTTTTGCGATAAACATTATGGCCAACTTCTACCCTTGAGGCTGAAAAGGTTCATCAAGAGAAACTTAAGCAAGTGCAAACTCGCTTTAGCTTTGAAGAAAGTTCACAAAAAGACTCAAGATCTCAAGAAAAATCTCAGCATTCTGACTCGGGATCCTTGGGAGTGAGGAAGAAATCAAAAAAGAAAGCATTGGAGGTGGGTTTGTGGGTTTCTGAGGTTTTTATTCAAGTCTTCGAGCCACTCAAGCTGGTTTGACTGTGAACATGCATAATACTCGATCTTTATCTATTTAGCTTTATCGCGATTTACATCTTCTATTACTACCTGATCATATTTGGTTTTCAGGTGTGTCAACAACAATGGTAGTCAAGCCAGGGAAAGTTTTGGAGTTTCTTCTTGAGAATGAGAATGTTGATGACATAAGAAACATTGACTGGACTAAGGTAAAATGTCTTCTATTTTGACACCATGTTAATTGCTTAGACTGATTCATATATATCTACTCTTTTGTTTACATCTCTCTGGTGAATAATATAGTCCAAAAGAAACCTGGAGAGCCTCCTCATTAAGACTTTTTCCTCTAATCTTGAGCACAAAATTACTGGGAAGAGTGAAAAATAATGTGTCGAACAGAAGTAAGTCCGTTTCGTTAATACTAACAGAAAGTGTTGGATACACAAGAGCATGCTTTAATTAATTGATAATTTGTAGGTTACAGAAGTAAGTCTGTTTCGTTACTAAGGTAAAATGTCTTCTATTTTGACACCATGTTAATTGCTTAGACTGATTCATATATATCTACTCTTTTGTTTACATCTCTATGGTGAATAATATAGTCCAAAAGAAAGCTGGAGAGCCTCCTCATTAAGACCTTTTCCTCTAATCTTGAGCACAAAATTACTGGGAAGAGTGAAAAATAATGTGTCGAACAGAAGTAAGTCTGTTTCGTTAATACTAACAGAAAATGCTGGATACACAAGAGCATGCTTTAATTAATTGATGATTTGTAGATTCATGATGAAACGAAACAGTGGAAATAGTCCAGGTGAGCCGTTTGAGGTTACAGTGTATGATTACTATCTTAAGCATCATGGTACAGAGCTTAAGGAGTCAAAGAACTTGTCGTGCTTAGATGTTGGCTAACCA
Source organism: Chrysanthemum lavandulifolium (assembly GCA_022545495.1). Taxonomy (NCBI): domain Eukaryota; kingdom Viridiplantae; phylum Streptophyta; class Magnoliopsida; order Asterales; family Asteraceae; genus Chrysanthemum; species Chrysanthemum lavandulifolium. Next base: position 105,933,904 of record CM040242.1, on the reverse strand, counting down.
AAGAGGCTAGTTTACATACCCCAAGTTCAGGGTCGTGTTTTTGCAACTACCAAATGTATAAATTGGCTGAAAATCTCTTTTTGCTGGCATAATATTTTTCTCGACTATGTGTGCTTTCTATTTTTGTAGCAGAAGTTTGGCAATAGAGAAGACTTGCTTCCTTGTAATGGTTGTTGGAACTATAACGACAATGTCTTTTTTTTAGTTTTGTTTATTCAGTGTTTACATATAGTTAAAAGTTTAAGTGTTGACTATAACAGTCTAAAATTTGGATCATGTAGAAACTTTTTGAGCCCGTCAAGATTTCTGAATGGACTATTATGAAAGTTAGTGCATGATGTGACATAAAAAAAATATATCCAGAGATTTAATAAGATGTTCAAGCTCTCTAGCGATGGTGAGTTAACGCGAATACTATCTTTTTTATACACAACATATATGATATGATTTGGTATAACAATCTCTGCTTCTGTTCGTGTTGGTAGAATGTTAACATTTATTAAGGAAATATTTCTGGGCACACCATCGTTTCTTCTGTGCATTCTCCTACAGAGAGAATTCTGAAATCTATGGTTTTTGCCCTCTTTCTTGGTCTCTCATAACCCAAAAGAATATGTTATTATTAAAAAATTGTGAACTTTTTTTATTTTGAAAAGTCCGTGGAAGAGAATGTGTCTAGTGGACTTTGGGATTGTTACCAATGCATGGCGCCAACTACAATCACTGACCAATATCTCACCAACTTGCCTCTGAAGATCAATGCAAAGATCTTTGTTTTGGGTTATATATCGAAGTTTGAAATTCTTGTTTTTTCTTTCTGGAATTTGTTTTTTATTTATATTTTGTTTTATCTCAGATGGGTGGTATAAACTCACTGCTATCTGCCGAGTGTTCGCATCTATTACCATTAGCCTTCGGGATCCCAAAATTATATTTGAAATGGGTTTGTCTCACAGATCACCCGGACGGTCTGATGTGAATTCAATTGCAGCACTACACTTTTTTTATATAACCTATTTTTCTTGACAAAAGTAGTTTTCAAAATTTTATACAATAGTACTTGTTTTTGGGAATTTGCAGGTTGTTAGCTAGAGAAAATGGCCTCTGTTTTCTCACTTCAGGGCATCCATTCTTGCTCAATCTGCACGTGAAATTATTGATGGGTTGTTTGTTTGAACCTATGTAAAAAAAGATTAAGGGTTGATTAAGTATGATTTAGATTCTCTATAAAATTATAAATACGAACATTTCCAAATCTCTTTGAATTTCTATAGTTTTAAATAATAGTTATAAACTAATCTCTTTTGTGATTTCAGCGAACTATTGTTGGACTTCTATACAAGTACCACCTGTCAGCGGAAACCGGGACATGTTATCATTTTTAGGGATGGGGTAAAAGATACTAGTAGTCAGTTTAGTCGGGTGCTGGATATTGAGCTTGAGCAGATTATGCAGATTCATGCACTTAATTCAGAAACCTAATTGTTTTATTATTGACTTGCGAATTAATTCATTTAAAAAAGTATATGTTGTGTCATGTAGGCATGCAGGTTTATGGATGACACATGGGATCCAAAGTTCATGGTAATTGTGGCACATAAACTCACCCAACCATGTTTTTCCTGCCAAAATCTGATGTCAATGTTCCAGCAAGTAGTGTTTGATTCTTAAATCTTGATAATGTTATGTTTTGACAACAACAAAAAATGAAGTTATTTTCATTTGTGTGGTTCAGGAACAATAATTGACAATAGAGTCTGTCATCCAAGAAGGACTCGGGTCATAAAATCCTTGATAGAAAAACCAAACTAATCAAATTTAATAGTACATTTATTATCATGAACAAACTGAAGAATATAAAATAAAATTTAGGGAAAATGACGCAAATGGACCGCGCGCCCTGAGGCTTATCACTTTCTGGACCACTTTTTTTTTTAATTTGAAAATGGACCAAGGGCAACAGCTGTCATTGGGCAACTCATCGACATTGTGACAAGTGTCCCGTATGTGTAAGGTATTGTTTTTTGGGCAACGAAAATTCGCTGGGCAACCGTATATTTTAAAAAGGGTTGTTTCGTCATTTTACATTACATAGAAAGTACACATTTGAATAGTGAAAATACAATATATTTCTATTCAAATTCCAATAGTCACTGACATAAAAACATCCATAGTTACCGTTTTTCTCTGTTTTTGCTTCTCGCACAAAAGCATTATTACTTACTATTTTCACAAATCAAACCGTCTTCTTCGTCAACCCCCTCTCTTCCTTGTAACGTCAGTTATGTCACCATCTATAAAGCTACAGTGTTGATTGCAAACCACATTCGATTGATCATTTTTTTTTAAATGTGGCCAAATATGGTAAGTAAATATTCTTCTCGTTGTTTATTACATATGATTATTTCCAATTGGTTCTATGTTATAATAAATCGTTGTTGTTATTCGATTAATACCTATGTTAGATAGGTGTTAATTCCATTTATAATCCATTGCTCTTTTTATGTGTATCGATTCGTAATTATGTAGGGTATGATACCTTAGATGTCGTTAGTTAAGTATGTAACATTAGTTGGTTCATTAAAAAATTTAGTGGCAGTTTGTAGACTAATAAGGAATGGTTTATATGCATCATCTATGCAATTGTTTACGACGTTGGTATAGATTCCTTCTATGGCCTGAATTATTTTTGGTTTTTGTTGACCCTTTTTAGGACTATGAAGCTAAGTTAATCATTACGAGTAAACTTAACTACTTTTCGTAATTATGTAGGGTAAAATACATCTGTTCCGTTTACCGCTCTTCTACAGCTTGTTTAGAGGTTTTTTCCTGCTTTGCCCTTTCCTTTTCTTTAGAAATTTCTTTAGCATTTACTTCCATATGTAATCTTTTAGCAAATTGTTCATCAAAAGCTATCTGCTCCTCTCGTACTTTCAAACACCAAAGTTGGATCCGCAATCCCTTTACCCTTTCCAATATCGGTTTGAAGAACTACGACTTTCTCGCAGTGTTCACCAATGTTTAGACTCTTAGCAATAGGTCTAGGTGCAGGGATACGGGTGAGATTGGTTTAGGTTGAGCAATTGTATGGCAATCTCATTCTCAGCCTCTTTTGGTTTTGGTTTTGGTGTTGGTGTTATTGCGGTGGTTATAATTGTAGCAGTGGTTGCCCTCTGCAGTGGAAACGTCTGAACTAGCAGTGGGTAGAATAATAGCAGCATTGGTTGCAGCAGTGGTTACTGCAATACTAGCAGTAGATGCAGCAACACTGGCAGTGGTTGCCTGCACCACTTCCTTCTAATTTTCTTCATCTGCATCCTTTAAAGAATCATCTATTACTTTGGACATGTCATCATGTACAAAGTCATTGCATTGGACAGCAATACCACATGAATTCTCTATTCGGTGGACGCCTTGCATCAAAGGTCAATCCAACCTTGTTTTCTCTTTCCAGCCAGCACCCAATGCATATCATTTCACAACCGGTTTCCTCAACCATGGTGAAACTTGTTTGATGTTATAAAGAAAAGAATAGCATTTACGGATTATATAAGAACGTCTACTAGCATAACCATCTGTATTTTTTTGCTTCATTTATTATACTTGAATGGTGTGCCATACTAGTTGGTAGGAGAATTTAATTGAAGAGTAACACACACTCTTTCTAACCTATTCAATTAACTTTTGAGCAGTCAAATAAAAGGTTAGCCAACATTGGAATTTAGCCGTTTGGCTTTCTTATTATAATGCATAGCGGCATTATATACCCACATTTACACACACACCTACCCAAGTAATCAGCTTCGTTCGCTACTTCCAGTATAACATGCCTATATTGTACACAGACAGTTGTAACGTTAAGCATCCCTATATTTGTAATAGCAGCAGTAACCTTAGAAAACATGTAGTAACAACACGTAAACACACACTAAAAAAACACACCCCTAAAGTTGAACGAAATTTTGGGCGGAGGGGCATTTTGGTAACTATTGAACGAAATTTTCAGGGGTCTAAGTGAATTATTGTCATTTGCTTCCACACCCCTAAAGTTTATCCCGTTTTTCTCTCTGTCTCCTTCAATCACACATAAACACACACTAAAAAAACACACAACCTCTAATAGTAACCAGTTTTGGATATTAATCGCATCTCCGTCATCTCCGTCATCTATTTTCTGATTGAATCAGACGTTTTTTATCTTCGGCGTTGACTTTGGTATTAACTCTCTAATTTCTTTTTTTGATTGAATCTGATTCAATTTTTAACAACTTTTCTTCGGCGTTGACTATCTCATGCGTATATGTTAATTGAATTTCATATCTATTTTTTGCACATGTGAAGATGTTAATTGATTTATTAGATACTCTTTGTTTGTTACTTTATACTATCTCATGATGTTTTTTTTTTATTACATATCTATTTTTGCACATGTGAAGATATTTATTGATTTATTTAGATACTGTTTTTAGTGTTTGTTTATTACGTTTACTATCTGATGATGCGTTTGTGAAAGAATCGTTTACGAATTAGGTGTTTGATGTTTAGAGATGCTTTTAGATTGCATAAATCATAGTTTATCTTTGAAGAATATCGAGATTAGCGACTGTTTGCTATTCATAGTTTACCTTTGAAGAATATCGAGATTAGCGAGTATTTGATTTACTTACGTTTTTTAAAATTATGTTCGCTAGTGAAGTTTATCAGTAAGTAATGGAATTTTGAGGTTATTATTGTATTTAAGTTTAGTTAGAGTATATTCGCATGTGAAGAATATCGAGATTAGCTATTATTTTGTTTATTTAAGTTTTCACAAATGATATCATAAAATCATAACATAAAATTTGATGAAGTAATCTAGTACCTTGTTAATTAGATAAATAGTTACTAGCTTACATACCAAATAAGTCCAAAATAGCACATTCTTAAACATATACAAAACACATTCATAATCCTAAAAATCATCAGCATCAACTGCAACTTCTTTGAGTATCTTGATAAGGTTTTTGGCACATTCAACCATCTCTTGATACTTAGCTTTGACAACAAAGATTATGATCTTTCAAATTCTTAAAAGCTGGTTATCATCTCTTCATACTTCGCTTCAACATCAACATTATAATCTTTGTAAATCTTAAATTCACTATCGCCTCTTCACACGTTGCTTCCAAATTAGCATTATCATCTTCGATCCTCTTGAAACGCTTTCATATCTTCATACTCACATTCATACTCGAAGTTGTTCAATCATTCTCTTCCTCTTATCAATCGCTCTTGTTTCTCTTTAAAATTTCCTTCTATTGGGAAAGTCTTTCCTGCTCACAAGCAATTACCATTCTATTGAAACGGTCTATCATGTCTTTAAATAAAGAATCCTGCAAATTAGTACAATTCGGAGTGCATGTACCATCTTGACACAAAGAACACGGCATTTCGTAAATGATTGTGATGATTGATAATCTAATTGATCTAAATATTAATTGACTGAAATATCACACTACAAGTTAAAGGTAAAATTCACAAATGAAATGGTGTTTTTAGATTTAGTGTAGACACATGTATTATTTATTGACAATTTGAATTGGTGTATAGTGTGAATAATCCAAAGTCACTGTGAGAATTGGTGTTTGCAAATGGGTTATTTGTGGCCACTAAGAGTTAGTGTATAGTTTTGGATGTGAATCTAGTGGATTTATAAAATAGTAGAGTATCAGTGTAGTTTTTTTTCATCTCAGTGAGCCAATGTTTTTATCAAACCTGAAATCATGGCCTCTGCATTTTACTTTTTTGACTGTTTTTTTGAACTCTAGCATTTGGCTATTTTGTTTACACCTGTTTATAGGTAAGGATGTCAGTTGCTTTTTGGAAAATGGTTTGTGTATTTTTAAGTGACCTGATGTGCATAATGTACCATAAAGTAAATCCCTGCTAGTTAAATCACATTTAAATCAATTTAATAATATTCAACAATATGTAGACATAGTATATGTGCCTATTTATACACATGAGCTAATGCTAGAGTTAAGATTAAATGCATATTTTCCATTCTGATAAGCACTAGCAGTCCTTACTTGAACAAGCAGTTTTTTATTGTATAGTGTGACAGTTGTAATATACAAGAGGGACCTAGAATGACAAACACATAAACCTTTTTACCCCACACACCACTTATCCTTTTATGGTCCCAACCACATCGCTTATCCTTATCGTCCCAACAATCAACATCCTCACATTCCTTCTTATACCCTAGGTCACTTTCATCAAGAATCCAAATAAAAAATCGTTGTCCTTTTCTTCTTTTTAGAAATAAATCCGTGTTTGTTGTACTCCCGTATGTACTTTGTTACCTTATTCGCTCATATATTTATTGAGTACATGAATATAAATAATCGTGCAGACTTTAAAATATTATATTCTATTATTAAATATTTATTTAAATAAAAGTTATTGAAATTGTTATTAGGGTTTATGTTTTATAGGTATGGTCAAGATACCCCTTAAAGTCTAGTGGTTGATTCTAATTGTTATTAGGGTTTATGTTTTATAAGACATGGCGAAACCAAAGAAGTCATATTTAAAATTCACCACAACGGAAATTTGAATTTCACCACTCCGCTATGTAGGCGGTCGCTTTGTCGATGTCCGGTGTTTTAGCTCCACCGGGTTGCATTTACCGTGGTGCTTGATCATGTTTTCAATGATATTGGGGGAAAATGGGCTTTATTTTATGGTGCACCAAATAAGGCACTCGAAGATGGTTTAACATTGTTGCACACAGACAATGACGTTCAACGAATGTATGACCTTGCAGATGAGAATGATCCATGGACGTCTACATTGTGCACAAGCTATAGGCTTTGTCACAATTTTATTTCAAAAATATGGTATGGCAGGAAGAGGACGCTGGCATGCGGTGCGGTAGTGCAACACCTTTCAAAAGAAGGAAGCTAACAAAGCGTGTTTCTATCATAAAACCGAAAGAGGTTCGAGATCATAGAAAAAAGGGGGTAATGCACAAGGAAATGAAATACTGTTGCAACAAAATCACTCAGACATTTCTTTTAGCCAATAACAATAAGGTTACAACCAATCATATCGCAACACAACACAACACATGCCTTAAATGCATGGTTGCACCTGTTATGAATATTTGTTGCCTTTAAAAAATTATGAGTTTATGCTGCCAACCATGCGATAGTGCTTCTATGGCCAACTTAGTGTTGTTAGGTTTATGCTGTTAAGTCTATCATTTATGATCATATGGTTAAGAATTATGGTTGTCCGATCGTACAACAAGTATTGCCCAATTATGGCATTTAGTTGCCTAGATTGCAAATTGGACGATTGTAGGATCGTGTATTCTATGTTGTTTAGATGATTCGGGTGGTCTAGGTAGATGATTAAACAAGAAAGCCATTGTTAGAGAGATGAAGAGAGTAGAGAGGATGTTTCTTGAAAGAGAGTTGTAAAATAACAAATGAAAGGTTAGATTCAAGAAGCACCACCCTTCCCTTAGAGGGAAGGGTATTTATAGTTACAAACTAAACGCCCTCCTATCGGGCTGTGGATCAGGCATATAGTGGGTAAATACCCGTCCTTCCTCCACGGTGTTACTCTAAACTAATCTACGCTACTAACTAACTAATTAACTACTAAACAACGTAAATAACTACAAGTCTACGAGCTAACATATGCTAGACCATAATTGGGGTGACCGACACTTTTACATGGAATTTCCAATTCCTAACAACGATGGCCTGAGGTACAAACGAAATTGCCCAATAACATAAACTAGATTGTCAGAATTTCGTGTCTAGATAGTAGATGATGATAACGGTTGCGTTTGCTGATTAGAATAGCACAATTGGGGATAAATACGCCCAAAAATACTAACAACTGCTACAAGAGTTAAAACTGTTGCTTTGAAAGTACAAATTAATTTCGATTCAATTGGGGATAAAAAATAGAGTTACAATCGCTAGCGCAAAACATAGTTTAGACCCACACACAAGATAATTCGCAACACCTAACAACTGCTGCAATCAATTTCGAAATAAACATCAATGGTGCCCAACTCTTCTCGCGCAACTCACAACATGGTTGCGTTTTTAGAAAAACCAAAGAAGGCTACAGGGTTTGAACAAATTCTAAAGTATGTGCATATGTAAATATGCAACCACTGCTACAATATACGCAACCACTGCTAGTGTCGTTGAAACAACCGCCAGTGTCGACGCAAATATCAACTTTGTTTGTGTTTTCCAAATCATTTATATTAAAAAAGTCCCTAAAGTACAAAATGGTTTTTGCAAATTAAAAGGTTGACTAGTTGCGCTTCAAATTTTAAAAGTGAAATTTAAAGCGTTTTCCGATATGAATGTTTTACTTGCTTTGTCAAACGTGCATAAGCAACATTTCCAAAAGAAACAATGTATGTGGAAGCTACATTTTACCAAAAAATATATATACAGACATAGCAAACTTTCAAGACAAAAAGGATAATAAACCGATAAATTCAAACTGTTTATAATTACGGATAAGGCTTATCCAAATACCAAAAAGGAGAGAAAATCTCAAGTAAATATTCACGCTCATTCCTAGAAATTTTATGACAAATCCAATGAGAAAAAATAGATGCCTGTGTAGGAGCCTAGGCACGCGCCTACCCACAAAACAAGAATGAAAATTAATGATACTGCGTGCAAGAACAATAAAATCCTCGCTATAAATACGCGAGGTAAATAAAGGAGAAGCACATAAAAAAAAAAAAAACAACCATTCCTCCACCAACAAAATAGTTCGACCAGTACATCGTGCAATGTAAAAATTTAGAAACACCAAAGAGAAGTTGAAGATGTTATTCGTAAAAGAACACGATGGTACACAAGACAAAAAAGAATACATCCGTCCGTCAACACCAACGCGTTGCCCACGCACGTCGCTTCCAAAATCCCATACATAGCCTAAACCTTTACCCCCAAAAGAAAAACATAAGCGTAGCGATGTCATGACAACTTAAACATGTTCTTAAATGACTACTAATAACAATTAGTCGTTTTAAAATGACGACTAATAACCCATCTCCGCGACCATTCACAACATTCCTTCAACCAAAACCCGTGTCCTTTGAGGTTTGTAGAAGCCTGCCCAGACCATATGGCGTACCAAAGGTGAGAGTTTAAACCGATTAGACTCTCATTAGCCATATGGGATGTTCAAAGTCAGCGCCTTTCTTAACCTCGCCGCTCCCGAGCGGAAGAAGGAAGTATATCATGGGTATTGGGTCAAGGAGTGATAGAATGTGCAAAGAGAGGCAAACAACACGGTGAAAATTATGGTCTCGGTCCTCGCTGATTGCGCACCGCCCCCAAGCAAGTGTACATCTACCAATCTCGGCGGATCGGGTTGGATAGATCGGGTTAAAGGTAAAATGACGAGCTATGGGCCGAGATAAAATAAAGAGCAAACCGCATAAAGAATTCACAAAAAATCACATGTCGACGCAGTAGTGGATGATTGGTGTATTTTGTGACGCTTCTCTCCTCACTCTAATTCAACCTATCACCCACGACACGCCGTGTGGATTTGTTTTTGTGAATTATTTATGTGGTTCTAGCATTGCTCTAAAATAAAAGTCTGCGGATGGAAAAGCTACCCATTAAAAGCTCTTCCAAGATGCCAGCGTAGGGCGGATTTACACGGAAACCCTTGAAAGGCCTTTCGAACTTCTCATGGAATCCCATGGAAAAATACGGCCACCCACGAGGAAGCAAGCCACGGGAATCCTTCAAGAAAATGATAGCAAACAAGAAGAAGGATTCCGCCTCACAAGAGAAAGGCAAAATACCAAAGACCGTGAAATCCAAATTAAAATGACAATGTCAAGAAAGACAAACCAAGGTGGTAGTAGAAGTCGCATACCACTCGCTAATGTAGTTTATCAACGCTAGTATGATTGTGTCGGTTTAATATGTAACATTCTAGAATTTCTTGGGTAGGATGTTTTGTATTAGATAAGTATGGTAAGTATAATTATCCTGTGAGTACATATCGTATATTGTAAATGACTCCTTAGCCTATAAAAGGAGGTCCTAGGCTAGAGTTTGATATAAATTTTCGTCATATTTAGAGTCGATACACTTCAAGGTTGTAATCGCTAAAACTATTCAGAGTATTCGTGTATTAATAATATATCCAAGTGTTTAGTCAGAATAACTATTCGTTACTCATTATTCTTCTTAAGGATAAGCACTAGATTCCGCATAGTATTTAATAGCTTGTGTTCGCTTAGTCACCTTCTATACTAGATCGCTTCGCCGACTCAATGTACGAAACTATTTTATAGACCATAACTTATTGTAAAAACATCAACATCTTCACTTTGACGTAAGCACATAACGCCTGTGTTATTAGATGTGTAGAGTTACATTCATTTGAGTTGATTATTTTGAGGTTTATGCGACATTTCTAAACGTAAAAAAATGCTACAATGCTTTTATGCTTGATTACTTAAATTAAATATCTCAATTTAAAAAATGAATTGGTTGTATACTTACAACTGCTAGTTATTTTTACTATCGCTAGTTATTCGACTAATGCTAGTAAACCGAATAGGTTGTATACTTACAACTCGCTAGTATTATATGCACAATCGCTAGTTATTCTAACAACTACTAGTGATAGAAGACATCAACGAAATTATGCCACCGTTGATGCTTTGTTGTATGGCCGTTTTTCCGACCGTGTGTAGGTGGTGTTGTTACCATTATCGCCCGAATAGCCCCATGCCGGTTTACAAACCGCTAGTAGTATACTCACAACTACTACTTAATTTTACTACCGCCAAAGATAGGATACCTCAACGAAATGATGAAACAGTTGTTAGTGTTGTTGTGTATGGCCTTGTTTCGGTGCCCTTGGGTAGGTGCTATTACTATTCGGGCCCGAATAGGCACATAGTCGCCATCAAGGTCGGTAGTTAACTTACAACTCCTAGTTAAATTGTACTATTGGTGAATGATAAAGTCGCTTTTTTTGTAAGTGTGAATAGTCACTCGTTGGTAGTTATTAGTAGATTGTAGAATACAACTTGTACGACTGAAGGACTCCTTGGTTTATAAAAGTAGTCCGTAGGAAAAGAAGTTGCCCTCACGCATAACAGCTTAGTTGCCAAATTGATATTTGGAAACAACCGCTAGTTGCCCGTGATGAAATAAAATGGATAATGGGATTACACAATGAGAAAATACTAAATACGTTGACATACAACGCTTGATACAAACAACAACCTACTACATATTACGATTACTACATAATTATAAGTTTAATGGTTACGATTATATAACCACTTGATATACGTACACACCAAACTTTATGTACAAAATTTAATTGACACGGGTATTCAACCCATACATAAAACTACAACCACTAGAACAATTTTACAATGGTCATGACGGAAGATCGGGGAGTTTCAATGACTTCCTAGCGAACTCCCAATTCTTCTTGATATTATCATAACCATCGTCCATTAAATCGGCGCCCCGATATACATTTTCTTTAGCGACGTGGAACAAGCAAGTATAAACTTTATTATGTGTAATTCATTCCGTGATCTAGGAAAGGATTGAAAATCACAATAAATCGCCCATGGTCGAATGTGGTTGTGTCTAAATCTAATGAAAATTGTTCCAAAGGTAAAACACTAAGCGTGTGCACTGGAAAATCAAATAGTATTGAGATACAAAACATGCCAATTTACGGATGTTTATTTGATACGTATGAAATAAAGTATTACACTTACTCGGTTTCCAAAGATTTTCAAGTTTGGAGATCGCGAATCATTTGGATGATGAGTGACACGATAACAAGATCGCCAAAATCAACTCCTTTAGATTCAGATTAACGAGGGATACAAACGGCAAAGGGACATTCATCCTGGAATTACCATCATGCATCAACTACAACATGTCGACTTTTAGGTTAGTTTCAAAGATTAAATGTCGTTAGAGTTACACATATCTTTAACATTGTAAAATTAGAAGTGTAAATCTCAAAACGGTCTTACCGTGCAATAGTCAAAATCAATGTAAGGGTCTCAAGAGATGGAATTCTTGTCAGGCGAAAGATATTGGATGCTATGATTGTCGTGATAGCATTCGAAATACCGAATGACAAATGTAACTTCTTCAAATTCCTAAGACTTGCAAGATTCCATAGTTTCATCCCGTTTGTACTCTCAACATCCAATCTAAGAGACTCAAGTAAGGGACAACCAACAATTAAATCCCAAATCAGATCGGGTTAGAAATTTGACTAAACATAATTCTAAGCTCAAGAATTTGGAAAAGTAGTAAAAACACCAAACTAGGAAAATCACAACAATGAATTTCAAGATGTTTCAATTCCATATGCGAGTAAAGTTGGGTTGGCAATGTAACTGGTTGTCCATACCAGCTTCTAATTGTTAGGTCCTCAATTCCTTGCAAGGCTAAAAACATAAGCCAATCACGAATCTCTTCATAATTCAAGTCTTCTATTCCGCATAACGGTTTGGGATCTACGAGAAGACAAACTTTTTATGGGACCCGTAAGTCGATTTAAAAGTCTAGTAACATGCCTCCCATCAAACTTATATGTTAAATAATAAAAGAAATCCTCATCAATTATGACTTCGTGAGCAAGGTCCACTTAAACCTCCGGTTGTAGATAAAATAGAGGTGCTCACCGCTTTTATTGGCGTACCGATTCAAAATGTTACCGATCATCAGATTCGCATGTTGCTAATATAATCTCTCATATTGGTGATAACATTAGCTCGAAACGACATGGTTTTCAAGGAAATTTTGTTGGTTTTTGAATTCTCGACGGAGGCTTTGGATGAGGGTTTTTATTTGCAATTGATGGTCGAACGAGGTGTGTTATTATGATCATTAAATGTGGTTGTTGGGTTGGTTCATTGATTCACGCCCAAGATACAAGCCTTTCAAATTTGGTCCGTAAATATTACGAAATGGTATATTTTAGTAAGCCATGGTAATATGGCGGACCTATTACACAATCAATGTGTTTGTGACGTGTCAAGCCGGGTCGGCCCAATTTAACACAAGTATGTTAATAAAACGATAAACGCAAACTGCTTATAATTAAGTCAATATAATTTCCTAATTGTTAATACCTTCGACTACATTTTTATATCAACGTAAGAAACTATTTTATATACCATCACTTATTCTAAAACGCCGACGCCTTCACTTTGACGTGGCACATAACGGCATCATGTTATCGATGTGTAGAGTTACATTCATTTGAGTTGATTATTTTGAGCTATATGCGACATTTCTAAACGTAAAAAAAATGCTACACTGCTTTTATGCACGATTACGTAAATTAAATATCTCAAATTATAAAATGAATTGGTTGTATACTTACAACTGCTAGTTATTTTTACTACCGCTATAGTTATTTTTACTGCTGCTAGTAAAACTGAATTGGTTGTATACTTACAACTGCTAGTTATTTTTACTACCGCTATAGTTATTTTTACTACCGCTAGTAAAACTGAATTGGTTGTATACTTACAACTTCTAGTAATTTGGTTACTACTGCTAGCTATTTTAACCACTGCTTGTAATAGAAGATGATGAGTGTGTAAATACTCATCATTTTGGTAAAATCTGATCGCAAAACGGTTAAAAGCGCTTTAAATGCATCAAAATACCGAAAATATCTCAAAGTTGCATTTATATGTTTCGGATGCAAAATGTTTAAAATCGATGAAAATGAGCTAAGTTTGCATAATTGGCGCTTTTTAGTCCCCGACTTTCAAAAATGGCAAAATCGGTCCTAGGAACTTATTTTAAAAGAAAAGTCACCAAAGGTCCTTTTAAATCATAACTTGTCATAATTAGTCCTTTGGTGAAAAGTCCAAAAGTTTTGAGAAATTACGCTTTTGGTCCTCGGATTTTCGTAATTGTCATGTTTAGTCCTTGGAATTTCACAATTGGCAAAATGGTCCTTATATTATTTGAGATTGGCAAGACCAACCCTTGACTACATTTTCGAAATTACGCTTTGGTCCCTCGAGATTCGAATTGTACACAAATGGTCCCTAAGCTACTAATTTGGTTCCATATTAAATCCAAGCCCAAAATAAATACCCAAGCCCAATCTTTTACCCACCCAATTCCCTTAACCCATACCCTTTACCCTGTTTAAATAACTAACCCACCCACTGTTTCAAAATAAACCGCCATACCATCCTTCTCCTCCACCACTTTTTCTCAAAACCAACACAACACCACCTCTAGTTCCACACTTTGTCCCCTACTCCACACTTTGTCCCCCTCCTCACCTAATCACCAATGCATTAAATGCACCCTTTTCCCTGCCTAAGTTATCAAACCACTTTTGGCGCCAAATGCATCAAACGCCAAGATCATTTCTAGCCATCCAATGGTCAAGCTTAAAGTCGGGAAATGCTCAGAGAGTGAGAGAAGCGCTTTGGGTATAAAAGAAGAAGAAGAAAGAGAGAAAGAGAGCACTTAGTTTAATTTCTAAAATGTATGTCGATTTTAAATTCTTAGTCTTAAAAAGATTTTCGCTTGTATTTTCAAGTTTCTTTGTATCAAATTAAAGTATTTCAATGTATTGCAACTCTTTTAAGTATCAATCCAAGTTTATGTTACAATTCCATACTTTTGTGCTATTGTTGAAATTTTCGCTTAACTCTTATGTATAAGCTCTACTAGCTTAATTTTAAGTTCAAACAAGCTTCAGATAAGCTTGTTATAGCTTTTATAAGCTCACATTTAAGTTTCAAGCTACTTTGGAATTTGGTCAATAAAAGTCAAACTGAGCAAAATGGGTATGAAATGGATATGGGTGTAGCAAAGGTTGGAATTGGGTTGATTCGAGTTAATGGGTTGGTTTATATAGGATGAGGTTCTGCTCGATTGATGGCAAGCTTCATAGCGGCCGGACAAATTGTAAGTCATTATCGAGTTATTGCATATTATGTTCTTGTGGTCTAGATTGGTTTTAATCATAATTGTTGTAATTAGGCTAGGTAAACTTAGTTTGATCATTAAAACAAGTCGCTCTGTTCGATCATTTAAAGTTCAAATCACCAGATTTAAGGCGTGTGTTCGATTGTGCGTTAACTGCGCGTAGGTTGTCGCTGATTAAAACCTGTTGTTTCATGCTTGTTAAGCTCATTTGAGCTCATTGCGCCTTTACATTGCATCTCGCAAGTCACCAAAGTCAACTTTCACCTTTAACTGCCTAATATGCTTAATCTGAGTTTTGAAAACAAAATCTTGATTTGTGCTAAGATATTATAGATATAGTTTGCGTATGTTATTTCATCATATTACATCAACTTCGTCCTCAAATTGATTCAAAGATCAAAAGTCAACATTTCATAGTTACTTCAAAAGTCAAAACTTGAAAAGCCATTTCGAGCCAACCGAGATGATTTATCATTTACTCATTTCGGGACAAATTAAGTGAAACTTGAGATTTTAAAACTTCACCGGTCTCATTTCTTATCACCATTTTGTGGAATTTTACAAATTTTTATAAGCACCAAAGCGACTTTTCAAAAGGGCCTAATTGCCTGCTCACAAACTCGCAGTAAACCGAGTTTTCTCGCCAGTGCAGAGGTTGCACAGAGCTCACAAGAGCTTGTCTAGGTCTAGTTTTTGGGTTATAAGTAGCCACCCAGTCTTGTTTAGGTTCCAATCTTTGGTTTTAAGTTTTAGCTTATTGAGTAGCTTGTGCATAAGCTTGAAAGTAGGGGTTCTAACTGTTGCACTTAAACTCAAATAAGTCAAACTGTGTAACTTGCAATTCAAAGGTTAAGAGCAGTTAAGATTAGTTGCATTTGGGTAATTATAACATATTATTGCTTCTCGTTTCAGTTTGGTACCTAGTTGTGTTCATTTGTTTATTCATGTTGCTTATTTATAAGCACTTACAATAGCAGCTTGCATTTTCACACACAACACCCTGCTTTTATATTTTCCTAGATTCTTCATATTATTTTAGACTTTTCTTGAATTTTCAGATTTTTCTAGGTCATTTAGCTATTTTTCTTAATTTAAATCGCTTTTAGGCCTTTTAATTAGCATTTAATACAATTAATTAAGAAAAGTTTCAAAAAATAATTTTTCATTTTTATTAAGTTAAGATAAATATAAAAGTCAAAAAATATTTTTCCAGATTTTTCTTAGTTAAATTTGTATTTTTAAGCAATTTAATTAGTTTTAATAGTTTTAATTCATAGAAAATAGAAAATAATCGTAAAAATACAAAAATAGTTTTGAAAATTCTCTTTGTTATTTTAGATTTTTCTAAGTCATAATTTCATTTTTTCTAGCTTTATTTCATATTTTCTTGTATTTTAGGCTATTATTAAATAGTTAAAAATAGTTTTAATTAATAATAATTAGATAAATAGTTTTAAAAATAATTTTCTTTTTCTAAAATTTTCTTTTATCATTAGGTTTGTAAAAATATCATTTTCATATTTTTAGGATTAATACCGCTTTAGTTTCACATTTTCTTTTACGCCACGTAGTTTTTAATTCGCTTTATAAAAGAAAAATCAAAACATCATTTTGCAAATAGTGATAGCGTTTATTTAATATTTTTATCTTTTAATTTCCTTTAATTTGCATTTAAGCCCTGTAATTTATAGACTTTTTCGTAGTTATAATAATTCAAAACTCTTTTCCGCTCAAATCTCTCGATCACTATATCGTTGGCGATTCTTCGCATAGCTCACCGGGACATAACGACCCGGGAAACACTATACTCCGATCTTCATTGCATTCGCTTCCAAACTGCTTTAAGTTTGTTACGGTCGGCCATTCACAAGTGGTCGGCTTGAGTGATAAAACTTGACGGTTTTGGAGCGGATCAAATTTTACGCCACGCCGGAGTCGTGCTAATTGTCCTACGCTTAGCGTAGATTAGTAATTTGAATATTCACTCTTTGTTCATATCATCCATCTATCTATATATATATCCATATTTTCTTATAAAAATCCAAAACCCAAAACATCCAAAAACGATAAAACACAAAATATTTTTCTTTGTTTCTATATATGTATCAAAGATAAAATACAAAAGATTTGTCGCTTTCTTTGTTTAATAATAACAACATAAAAGATTACCACTGAAACCAAGGCAAGGTACTACCTAACTGGGGTACGACCATAATAAGTTCCCAACCAAAGATTTAAAACTTGCCTTTGTGTCCTTGCGATTGGTGTACCTTTTCAAAGAAGCCATTCATCTTGTGATTATTGGTTTAAGTTCACCGTTGTTTTGCCTCGATCTTGTTTTAATTGGATTTGTTGTTATATATACTTGTCGTAACCGAAAACCTAAAAGATTCTTCATACCCCATTTTCATAAAATATTTTCATAATTCCCATTCCTCTCCTTAACTCGAGGTCTCTAGAGTTAACTCTAGTGTATGCGCACTCACTCTTCTAGATCCGTAGCCCATTTCGTGAGCTTGTCAAGATTCCAAGAAGGCGTGTCCGTAGACTTCTCGCTTCCATCACCGGATCGAGATCCGGATCGCCACACTACTTCCGCTATCACGGCGGAAGAACGCCTTATGCGCGAGCTTCTCCGTGCACCCATCGACGGTATGGAGATGTTATTGTTGTACCACCATTGTGGTCGAAAATTTTGAACTCAAACTGGTTATCAATCTTGTAACCTCAAATCAATTCTATGGTTTTGAGCGGGATGATCCTCATGCTCATATTCGATGGTTTAACAAGATTGCATCTACCATCAAATACAAAATGTCCCTACCGATGTCAAGCTTCTTCTGCTCCCATTTTCTTGAGGACAAGCCCGGATTTGGCTTGAAAACAACCCCTCAATCAATTGAGATATGGAAGACCGGTGAAGAAATTTGTGAATGAATTCTATCCACCTTCCAAAACCACGAGTCTTAAAATGAAATCATCAAGTTCACTCAAAGTTTGATGAATCTTTCGGTGAATCGTGGGATCGTTTTAAGGAGTTGCTTCAAATGTCCTCACCACGGTTTCTCCGAGTTGATGCAACTCGATACTTTCTACAATGGAGTGAGTCAATCTGATCAAGACTTCTCAACTCCTCCACGGAGGAAATTTCTTGAGCAAAATCGTCAAAGAAGCTTTAGCGATCATTGAAAACAAGTCTAAAGTCCGCCTTTGCACGAAGCAAGCCGGTTGTTTCCCAAGTCGTTGTTGGTCCTTCTATTTCATCGCCCGTGAGTCGGCCTAGCACCGATGCTAAGATTGACAAACTCACGGAAGCTATTCAAGCTTTGGTTCTTCCAATCAAAAGAAAGTTTTTTCCACAAACTTCACCTCCCTGAAGTTAAGAAAGTGGAAGTCTGTTACTTGTGGTGGCCCCCATGCTTACTACAATTGTATGGCCACCGATGGTAACCCTTTGAAGCTAATGCGTGGGCGGATTTCTAATCGTGGAGGCAACCAATATCGTGCTCCTATAGACCCGAACCACCGTCCTAACCACTACCTGGACCTCCGGTTTCAACCAAAACCGTAATCAAAATCAAAATAGACCAAACCAAGGTTTTCAAAACCAAGGTAATTTTAGTCCAAACAACGGTTTTCAAAATCAAAGTCAAAATTTCCAACACCAAGGAAATTTCAATAGAAACCCAGTCGTGAAATTTCAACCTGTGGTATTTTCATGGCAATAATCAAGGAAATTTTCAAAATCAAGGCCCTAATCCAAACAATAGAGGCTAGAATTTTCCTACAAAACTCAAGCCATTGTTCCAACTGGACCATCATCTCGATGAGTTGTTGAAACAATTCATGAAATCCCAAGAGGAAATGAATCGGTTGTTGGTTAGCTAAATTTCGACATTAAGAAGTCTTTAAATGATCGACCCTGCTCGTGTACTCTACCTAGCAACACGATCGCTAATCCGAGGGGCGATGCAAAGGCGATCACAACCGAAGTGGTGCTTTATGATGGACCCGCTATTCCTACTACCTCTTCTTCTTCTCTCCCAAGGTAGTGGAAAGCGAACCCGAGGCGACAAAGGACAAGGAACTTCCTACTAATAACGGAGGTACCAAAGAATGTCCATCCTCGTGTTGTCCCAAACCCAAAACCAATCTCGGAGTTGTTTTTGAACCTCCAATTGGTAACCCCAAATCCAAAACTTCTATTCCTTATCCATCACGCTTACATGAGCAAAGCTCTAAAAAGCTAGTCATCAAATGGAAAAATTCTTTCAAATTTTCCAAGAGCTACATTTTGACATAAGCTTTATGGATGCTATCATGTTGATGCTCAAGTTTGCATCTACTCTCAAACACATGTTGAGCAATAAGGAAAAGCTATTTGAAATGGCCAAACTCCTTTGAACGAGAACCGCTCCAGCTTTACTAAAAAGCTTCCCGAGAAGCTAGGAGATCCCGGAAAATTTCTTCTTCCTTGTGTTTTTCCCGATGATTGAATGCTTTGCCCTTGCCGATCTTGGTGCAAGCATCAACTGATGCCTTATTCAAGATGGAAGAAACTTTCTTCCTAACTTATTCCTACCGCATGACTCTTGAGCTTGCAGATCGTTTCATATCGCGTCCTCTTGGCATCGCCGAGGATGTATTCGTGAAAGTAGGAAAGTTCCATTTTCACCGACTTTGTGGTTGTTGATTTCGATACGATCCTCGGGTTCCCTCATTGTTGGAAGAGGATTCACGAGAACGGGCCGTGCTCTTATTGATGTATTTGAGCAAGAGATCACTTTACGTGTGGGTAATGAAGTCACCTTTAACCTTGATCAAACTTGAGGTACTCCTCAAATTATGATATCGAATCAATTAATCGAGTCGATTTAATTGATATTGCTTCGAGGAGTACTCAAGAGTTTCTTGGTTATCTTCATAATTCGTGAGTGGAGGTTCCACCACATCTTCTCAACCAATCATTGCCGACTCTTCCCTCTCTCACCCGCTTTGAGGAGGCGACTTCCTCCGAAGAGATCGATGAATTTCTTGTTATCGATGAATCAATTCACCGAATTGATGGTGTTTATGATTCGAGGAGATATTCTTTATCTTGAGCAATTACTAAATGAAGATCCATTACCTTCACTCCTCCGAAAGAAATCACGATTGAGGAAATCAAATCAAGACAAACATCTACCGATGAATTTCCCGAGGTTGAACTTAAGGACCTACCTCCTCATCTCGAGTATGCATTCTTGGAGGTGATGATAAATTACCCGTCATAATTGCTAAAGACTTAACCGATGAGGAGAAAATCGCTCTCATAAAGGTCTTGAAGTCACAAGCAAGCAATTGCTTGGAAACTCTCCGACATTAAGGTATCAACCCCGAGTTCAGACTCACAAAATCTTAATGGAGGATGACTTCAAACCAGCAAATTCAACATCGTAGAAGGGTGAATCCTAAGATTCATGAGGTTATCAAACAAGAGGTTCTCAAACTTCTTGATGCCGTTTAATTTACCCGATCTCCGATAGTCCTGGGTTAGCCCAATTCATTGCTCCCTAAAAGGGCGGCATTATCGTTGTCACGACGAAGAAAACGAGTTAATTCCAACTCGATTGGTTACGGATGGCGTGTGTGTATTGACTATCGCAAGTTAAATGAAGCCACCAGAAAGACCATTTTCCTCTACCCTTCATGGATCGATGCTTGAGAGATTAGCAGGAACGAATACTATTGTTTCCTTGATGGTTTCTCGGTTACTTTTCAGATCCCCATTGATCCGCCGGATCAAGAAAACCACATTCACCGCCCATACGGAACATTTGCCTACTGACGATGCCTTTTGGCCTATGCAACGCCCCGCACGCTCCAACGATGTATGATGGCAATTTTCCACGACATGATCGGGAAACAATGGAGGTGTTTATGGATGACTTCTCGGTCATTGGGGACTCATTTCGGACATGTCTCTCCCATTTAGATAAAATGCTCAAAGGTGTGAAGACACAAATCTTTGTCTAAATTGGGAGAAGAGCCACTTTATGGTCAAAGAAGGCATAGTCCTTGGCCATAAGATTTCCAAAATGGGATTGAGGTAGATAGAGCAAAAGTTGATGTTATTGCTAAATTGCCTCATCCTACCACCGCCAAAGGTATTAGGAGTTTTCTAGGTCATGCCGGTTTTATCAGAGATTCATACAAGATTTTTCTAAAATCGCCGCCTATGACCCATCTTCTTGAAAAGATGCTCCTTTTATCTTTTCTCCCGAGTGCATCAAGCTTTTGAAACATTAAAGAAAATCTTACGGAAGCACCCATTCTAGTTGCCCCGACCGATTTACCCTTTGAGCTCATGTGCGATGCAAGTGATTTTGCTATCGGTGCAGTCTTGGGCAACGCAAAACCAAGCATTTTCAGCCTATCCACCACGCGAGTAAGACTATGATCAAGCCCAAACCCATTACACCACTACGTAAAAAGAATTATTAGTGCATGGTGTATGCGTTGAGAAATTTCGCCATACCTTATATTGACCAAATGCGTGGTGTATACGGATCACTCGGCTCTCAAATATCTCTTTGCAAAACAAGATGCAAAGCCGAGATTGCTCGCTGGGTTCTCCTCCTGCAAGAATTTGATATCATTATACGTGATAAAAAGGAGCCGAGAACCGGTCACGATCATCTCGTCCTGCCTAGAAAACCCTCACCAAAATGTGTTCGAGAAAAGGAAATAAATGAAACATTTCTCTCGAAACACTCAATGCGGTTTCTTTTCGTGGAGACTCTTCTACCCCATGGTTTGCTAACTTTGCAAATTACCATGCGGGTAACTTTATGGTGAAAGGGATGTCGTCCCAACGGAAAAACAAATTCTTTAAAGATGTAAACATTACTTACGGGACGACCCTACTTATTCAAAATTTGCGCGGATCAAGTCATCGAAGCGATGTGTATGGTCGAAGCTATTGACATTCTCAAGGCTTGCCATTCGACCTACTTGGGGACATCATAGCCCCAATTACACCGCCAAGAAGGTGTTTGATTCCGGATTCTATTGGCCCACGATTTATAAGGATGCCCATGAATTGTGAAAACACAGACGCTTGTCAACGCCACGGAATATCTCACAAAGGAATGAAATGCCGCGAAACGCCATTCAAGTGTGAGATTTTGACATCCGGGCATTGACTTTATGGGGCCATTTCCTTCTTCTCGCGGTAATAAGTACATACTGTGGCGCTGACTATTTGTCAAATGGTCAAGCAAAAGCTTTGCCCACCAACGATGCCCGAGTTGTTGTGAAATTCTTGAAATCTCTTTTGCTAGGTTTGGAACCCACGAGCTATAATCGATGATCGTAGTACGATTTTGCAATGACCAATTTGATAGAGTCATGCAAAAGTAAGTGTAACTCACCGCCTCATCGCTGCACCACCCCAAACTAGTGGGCAAGTGGAAGTTTCCAACCGGGATTAAAAGAATTCTTGAAAGGACGGTTGGCGAAAACCGTGCCTCTTGGTCGGATAAGCTAGATGACGACTGGGCCTTCCAGACAATTTTATAAAACACCCATCGTGTACTCCATACAAGCTTGTGTACGGAAGGCATGTCATCCGCGGTTGAGCTTGAGCACAAGGCATACTGGCCTTGAAACATGCCAACTTCGATATTCAGACAATGGTGATCACCGAAAGTTCAAATGAATGAATTAAATGAACTCCGTGATCAAGCATACGAGAACTCTTTGATCTACAAAGAAAAGACAAAGAAGATTCATGACTCAAAATCAAAACCGCGTTTTCAACGCCGGTGATCGAGTCCTTCTTTTCAACTCAAGATTGAAGATTTTCTCGAAAACTAAAATCCCACCGGTCCGACCATTTACCATCACTAAAGTATTTCCATATGGAACCATTGAGTTATCTCAACCCGATGGTCCAAACTTTAAAGTGAATGGTCATCGGTTGAAGCATTATTTTGGAGAGGACATTCCTCCCGTGGTTGTCCCGGATTTACAAACTTTCCCCATGAACCAATGAATGCGGGATCGAGTCAAGCTAGCGACTCGGGAATCAAAAACAAGAGCATGCCATATGGGTTTTCACCCATATTTCGACTTCTTTCTATCTTCTACCACCCTAGTGTGGGGTGCCCCACATGTTGTATATATACAAGTTTTCCATAAAAAAAAAAAAAAAAAAAAAAAAAAAAAATCACATTCAAAATAATGGCCGTAGTATTTCCCTTTACGTTCTCGCCGCATAACTGCTGGTACTTTGAATATTGAGGCAATATTCATTTCTAGTGGGGGGAATTCTCACGAATTTTATCATGTAATTATACCGCCTATTCCCCATTTTGGCCAATTTTTTTTTTTTGAGTAAGTGTTTTTGACTTACTCAATTGGTTATCATCCGCCATGTCTAATAAACAAAAGGATTGGCTAATCCAGAGCAAACGGCTCTTGGTAAAGATATCTCAAATCATTGATCGGCTTGCAATTTGCCCAAAATTGTATGGTATTCACCACCATATCCTTAAAAGTGAAGAGTTGGCTAGCCCAAGTTTATGGCTTGTGGTAAAGGCAATGGAAAACCATAATTGGTAATCACCACCAAAGATAATATTGATAATTTATCTAAGAGTTGGCTAGTCCGTAAGCAAACGGCTTCGTAAAGACAAATCAAATCGTTGGAAGTCGGTGGTTTGCTCAAAATCACATGGTTATCAGTACCATGGTTCTTACTTGAACTAAAACATTTGGCTACCCAAGTAATGGCTTTTGGTAAAGAGATGAAATCCATTAAGTTTTTTCTCAAAAGATTGCTAGGACTAGCAATAGTTTAGTATGGGGATTGATGAGTGTGTAAATACTCATCATTTTGGTAAAATCAACCGCAAAACGGTTAAAACTCTCGTAAATGCATCAAAATACCGAAAATATCTCAAAGTTGCATTTTATATGTTTCGGATGCAAAATGTTTAAAATCGATGAAAAATGAGCTAAGTTTGCATAATTGGCGCTTTCACTCCCCGACTTTCAAAAATGGCAAAATCATCCCTAGGCACTTATTTTAAAAAGAAAAGACACCAAATGTCCTTTTAAATCATAACTTTTCATAATTAGTCCTTTGGTGAAAAGTCCAAAAGTTTTGAGAAATTACGCTTTGGTCCTCGGATTTTCGAATTGTCATGTTTAGTCCTTGAATTTCACAATTGGCAAAATGGTCCTTATATTATTTGAGATTGGCAAGACCAACCCTTGACTACATTTTCAAAAGTTACGCTTTGGTCCCTGGAGATTCGAATTGTACACAAATGGTCCCTAAGCTACTAATTTGGTTCCATATTAAATCCAAGCCCAAAATAAATACCCAAGCCCAATCTTTTACCCGGTCAATTCCTTAACCTGCTACCCTTTACCCGGTTTAAATAACTAACCCACCCACTTGTTTCAAAATAAAACCGCCATACCATCCTTCTCCTCCACCACTTTTTCTCAGAAAACCAACACAACACCACCTCTAGTTCCACACTTTGTCCCCTACTCCACACTTTGTCCCCCTCCTCACCTAATGACCCAATGCATTAAATGCACCCTTTCCCTGCTAAGTTATCAAAACCACTTTTGGCGCAAAATGCATCAAACGGCCAAGATCATTTCTAGCCATCCAATGGTCAAGCTTAAAGTCGGAAATGCTCGTGAGAGTGAGAGAAGCGCTTTGGGTATAAAAAGAAGAAGAAGAAAGAGAGAAAGAGAGCACTTAGTTTAATTTCTAAAATGTATGTCGATTTTAAATTCTTAGTCTTAAAAGATTTTCATTGTATTTTCAAGTTTCTTTGTATCAAATTAAAGTATTTCAATGTATTGCAACTCTTTTAAGTATCAATCCAAGTTTATGTTACAATTCCATACTTTTGTGCTATCGTTGAAATTTTCGCTTCTAACTCTTATGTATAAGCTCTTACTAGCTTAATTTAAGTTCAAACAAGCTTGTATAAGCTTGTTATAGCTTTTATAAGCTCACATTTAAGTTTCAAGCTACTTTGAATTTGGTCAATAAAAGTCAAACCGAGCAAAATGGGTATGAAATGGATATGGGTGTAGCAAAGGCTTTGGAATTGGGTTGATTCGAGTTAATGGGTTGGTTTATATAGGATAGAGGTTCGGTTTCGATTGATGGCAAGCCATAGTGGCCGGACAAATTGTAAGTCATTATCGTGGTTATGCATATTATGTTCTTGTGGTCTAGATTGGTTTTAATCTGCTAATTAAGTTGTAATTAGGCTAGGTAAACTTAGTTTGATCATTAAAACAAGTTGGCTCGATGTTCGATCATTTAAAGTTCAAATCGGCCATTTGGCGCGTGTTTGGATTGTGCAAAGAATCTGCGCCGAGGTTAAGTCGTTGATTAAAACCTGTTGTTTCATGCTTGTTAAGCTCATTTGAGCTCATTGCGCCTCTTTACATTGCATCCGCAAGTCACCAAAGTCAACTTTCACCTTTAACTGCCTAATATGCTTAATCATGAGTTTTTGAAAACAAAATCTTGATTTGTGCTAAGATATTATAGATATAGTTTGCGTATGTTATTTCATCATATTACATCAACTTCACCCTCAAATTGATTCAAAGATCAAAAAGTCAACATTTCATAGTTACTTCAAAAGTCAAAACTTGAAAAGCCATTTTGAGCCAACCGAGATGATTTATCATTTACTCATTTCGGGACAAATTAAGTGAAACTTGAGATTTTAAAACTTCACCGGTCTCATTTCTTATCACCATTTTTGTGGAATTTTACAAATTTTTATAAGCACCAGCATTTTGTCAAAAGGGCCTAATTGCCTGCTCACAAACTCAAGTAAAACCGAGTTTTCTCGCTTTGTGCAGAGGTTGCACAGAGCTCACAAGAGCTTGTCTAGGTCTAGTTTTGGGTTATAAGTAGCCACCCGTGTCTTGTTTAGGTTCCAATCTTTGGTTTTAAGTTTTAGCTTATTGAGTAGCTTGTGCATAAGCTTGAAAGTAGGGTTCTAACTGTTGCACTTAAACTCAAATAAGTCAAATCTGTGTAACTTGCAATTCAAAGGTTAAGAGCAGCTAAGATTAGTTGCATTTGGGTAATTATAACATATTATTGCTTCATTTCAGCTTTGGTACCTAGTTGTGTTCATTTGTTTATTCATGTTGCTTATTTATAAGCACTTACAATAGAGCTTGCATTTTCTTACACACAACACCCTGTTTTTATATTTTTCCTAGATTCTTCATATTATTTTAGACTTTTCTTGAATTTTTCGATTTTTCTAGGTCATTAGCTATTTTTCTTAATTTAAATCGCTTTTAGGCCTTTTAATTAGCATTTAATACAATTAATTAAGAAAAGTTTCAAAAAATAATTTTTCATTTTTCTTAAGTTAAGATAAATATAAAAGTCAAAAAATATTTTTCCGATTTTTCTTAGTTAAATTTGTATTTTTAAGCAATTTAATTAGTTTTTAATAGTTTTTAATTCATAGAAAATAGAAAATAATCGTAAAAATACAAAAATAGTTTTGAAAATTCTCTTTGTTATTTTAGATTTTTCTAAGTTATAATTTCATTTTTCTAGCTTTATTTCATATTTTCTTGTATTTTAGGCTATTATTAAATAGTTAAAATAGTTTTTAATTAATAATAATTAGATAAATAGTTTTAAAATAATTTTCTTTTTCTAAAAATTTTCTTTATCATTAGGTTTGTAAAATATCATTTTCATATTTTTAGGATTAATACCGCTTTAGTTTCACATTTTCTTTGTACGCCACGTAGTTTTTAATTCGCTTTATAAAAGAAAATCAAAACATCATTTTGCAAATAGTGATAGCGTTTATTTAATATTTTTATCTTTTTAATTTCCTTTAATTTGCATTTAAGCCCCTGTAATTTATAGACGTCAGAAGTTATAATAATTCAAAACTCTTTTCCGCTCAAATCTCTCGATCACTATATCGTTTGGTGATTCTTCGTGATAGCTCACCGGGACATAACGACCGGGAAACACTATACTCCGATCTTCATTGCATTCGCTTCCGTGACTGCTTTAAGTTTGTTACGGTCGGCCATTCACAAGTGGTCGGCTTGAGTGATAAAACTTGACGGTTTGGAGCGGATCGTAAGACATCAACGAAATGATGCCACGTCAGTTAATCTTTGTGTATGGGCCGTGTTTGTGTTGCCGTGTGTAGGTGTCATTGATACCATTTTGGTGCCCTTGTGTAGGTGTTGCTCTTACTATTCGGGCCCCGAATAGGCACATAGTCGCTTAGTGTCGCTAGTATTAAACTTACAACTGCTAGTTAAATTGTACTAGTGTTGAATGGTAAATCTATTTTTTCAAGTGTGCATAGTCACTAGTTGGTAGTTATTAGTTGATTGTAGAATACTAATTATAACAACTAGAAGGACCTTGGTTTATAAAAGTAGTCCATAGGGAAAAGAAGTTGCCCTATGTACAACAGCTTAGTTGCCAAATTATTTTTGGAAACAACCGCTAGTTCCCAGATTAAACAAACATGTATAATGGGATTACGTAACATAGAAATAGTAAACACGCTGACATACAACGCTTCATACGATCAACCTACTAGATATTACGACACTACATAATTATAAGTTTAATGGTTACATATTATATAACCACTTGATTTATAAAATTCAATTTAGCACGCAGAAAAGCTAACCACTCCATGCTTCCTTCCCATACGCACAACGCACTAAAACCACAAAGCTTTATTCCCATTAAGCATGATCCCTAACCACCGAATAAACCTATTGAACATGAATATAATGGTAAGATAAAAACAAAACATTAATAGAATGGTAAGTTAAAAATAAAACATACTATAAACAAAGACGGTCCGGATGATTTAACAAAGAAGAGATTCTTTGTATGGGCGTAAGTAGAAAGATCCCGCTGCTCCTAAAATTCCCATGCGACAAATAATTCAAGTTCTTTGTTGTACACAATACCGGAGTGACCCAAATGATTTCACCAGACGCTCCACTATTGGGCCCGATCCTTTGTAAACCCAAGCAAACGAACCAAAATAGGGTGGGATGGCGAATAGGCTTCTAAATGATGTTATGGAAGAACCATTCACGCCCAACAACCATCCGCAAAACAATGGAATATCTTCACCAATGATCGTCCCTAAATCACTAGAGAGGTTCCAATATCGAAAACATTGAATGGAACTCGGAGTTCATTTTTAAAATCATGGTAGGTCTATAACTTTAAATTGGTGGTTACCAAATCAAAAGAAATCAACATATAAATCTTGTAAATAACACCGCCCTCATTAGTTAACTTTTCACTCCCAAATTCAATAGATAAAACGACCTACACTGTATGACTTTTACGCTTCAATTTGATAGTTTCACGAGGGGTGGAAATTTTCAAGGCGTGTCCACCTTAACGAAGTTCAAAGAAAAGACAAACACATACCGAAACCACTTTGGAAAACAGGATAGGAGACCTTCACGATCGTCGGTCAAGAGTGTCCAGACGGACAACAGAAACCAAAACAAATCTTTTGACATTCGATTTGATGTGTGTAAAGCGGGACAAATCTCGCAAGTGATTTTTGATCGCCGGGTTCCAAATAATAGAAATTAGATTAGAACCATAGAAAAACACCAAAGACCATTAGAATTGCCAACGTAGAATCATAGATGAAAGCATTAAATTTGTATTAAGTGGCGAGCGATTAGTCGCTCATCTAAAGCTAACATAAAACCTGGTCACCCATATCGAATGTTAGCGTAAATAAACACTTATCATTACGACGAACACCGTAATTAAAGATGAAGCTTCCACAATCTATATTGGCCTTCCATAACTTGCAAACACTACGTAGTTGGAGTATAGACTTAGGAGGTAGCCTACGGATGATATCTAGTTGAACATCCAAAGGGATATTGTCTACATATTTTTAAATAAAAGCGTAAAGATTGGGATAAAGATATGAAGTCAATAGACCAAAAGAAGAAAGAAATATTTTGTTAAACAAAATAAGAAATATTTGTATTGAAGAAAATGATTGAGAACAGAAGACATTAAAGGACATGTACCGTGATGTACTTTTGGGCAACCAAATATTATATTATGCTATATAGCAAATATTAATAAAGTATACATAACCAATATAGAAGTGGTTTGCAAACCATAGCCATTTTTGTATATGTGCACGGGTATTTACAAAAGAAATTCCGTTGATTTAAAAAAAATATATAATAATCGACTAATATGTAACCCAAGTAAAAATACATATAGTAAAAGTTGAAAGAAAAAGACTTCACAAGTGAACATTTGACAATAATTATGGGTCAAACAGACATTAAGGATCGTACCTTGAAAGACGGCTATCAATATGTGTATTCAACCTTGTGGTTCCGTAGTATTCAAGCATCCGCTCACGGTAAGCTAAAGCCCAATCTGCATCGGCTAGTCTAAACAACCACATCAAATCAACCCATACATCCAAGTGTCATGGACATATAAAAGTACGTCCAACGCCTTTTAGACCGAAAATAGTAGATATAAACTTCACTCATTGAAAAGCTTAAGATAAGATATAAAAGCTTAAAGGTTAGAAGTACTTGTATGCTAGAGAAAATCAATTCAAACAATACCTCTTAAATACCATAGAAAAGAAGTCCTAACAAGCTATAGTTGCTCCATTTGCAAATCAATGTCTCACATTCGGAACACCATTCCTCCTAAATATATCTAGAGTATAAAAGAAGATATAATAATTTAGATATAATAATCAATACCGAGCCTGAATCTAGAGTATAAAAGAAGATATAATAATTTAGATACAATAATCAATACACTCGATTCACATGTATTTTAGCGTAACATGTAATATATTGATTTCACAACCACACTAAACCATAATCACATATGAGGCGCTCAAGTAGTTTAGAGAGTGAAAGTTTTAGAGAGAAAGGGAGAGAGTGGGAACTAGGTGAAACAAAGAAAATGGTATTGAGCTCCAACCCTCTACCTTGGAAGTAGAGGGTATTTATAGTGTCTTAGAAATAAACGCCACCTACGGGCATGGATCGATATACGCTGGGTAAAGACTCATCCGTCCTCCACGGTGTTACTTAACAAACTACTTGCTAACATAACTTGACTACGACTACGAGCTTTCTAATAAATACATATACTGAGGTGATCGACTCTTTAACGATCGAATTTTCTAATTCCTAACAATCTCCCCAAGTGGAGGTCACCTCAATTACAATGAATACAAACAGATATTACATTAGATTGTTCTAGGATACTTGATTAAGTTCTTTGCTCGATGGCTCGTAGTCTTTGATTCTTCATGTTCCGCATGTTTGGATAATTACAAGTGGAGGTCTTTAAGCCGATCCACGTGATGAAGAGTTTGAGCCAAGATTGAGATCATCGGCTAACATAAATCTTTGACTCTTCCTTTTTGGTGTTGGTATTATGTGATGTTGTGACAGTTGGACCGACATGCTCACATTCGGATCATTATATATTCTCATCGAGTAGCGGAAGCTTTTATCGGTTCATGATATTTGCGGCACATATCGGAAGCATGGGTGAAAGTATCGAGTCGTTGAAGCACCTATCATGATTTCTTTAGAGATGAATGTGTAGTGTGAGCATGCGGCTATGGATTGACCGCTTCATTCGATCACCGCAGCGTCAGGCGACCGCATGCAACAGCTTAGCAATAAAGAGCACGAAGTGTTTTGATCACTTCGTTGAATCGAGGTACACGCCCACGGTTCCCAGATTGATCGATACAAGCATCGCCGCGTGATCGGTATAATTCCAAAGAATTTCCTTGATGGTTTCGCAGATGCTCTATTTGTTCTCAAACCGAACGCCTCAAAGAAGACAACACGGATTGAGTGAACCAATGAATTGAGATTCAATCGATTGATGAAAAGAGATTTGAAAACAATCGTGTATCGCTCAATAGAAATTGTTTTTGCAATACAATGAAGGTTTTAATGAAAATCAATTATCAATCATAAACACCTTTTATTTTGAAATATGAGTACACGTCGATGTGCTAAAGAAAAGTGTTTTTAAGCACAACGACCGGTTTTTCAAAGGTACCACAATCCATAACCAAAACCATGATTGATTCAAAAGATTGAATCGCCCCATTGTTTCGTCAGCTTATCACATGGTTGATCTATTGAATAGATCTCATGCCACCCACCGTGAGCTTGTTTGATGTTGGCTCGAAGGCTTTCCATCTTCATTGTGAATATGTTAGCATATCACTCATATGTTCGGCAATACCACAAGGATAATGCGAGGGACTCATAAGATATAATCTCTTTCCACATTGTGTGAAACAGAGAGTCTTCATAAACAAGGTCCCAAGGAGATTTATTTGATGATCTCGTGGCTCTAGACTCAATAGTGCATATTTGGTTCCTATGCGGAGACTAGGAGAGGGTCTCCTTTCAATATCAACAAACTCTAAAAGAAAGTCGATAGATAATGTCGGTTCCCGTGAGAATGAAACAAGTCCTTTTAAGAGGAACTTGAGTAGCTTGGGAAGTTTTAGTGCGGTACACACCGGGTCCATGACGCCTTGTCTTCAATACCGATGTTACCTTAGTAAACACCGGTAACATATGTATTGAACCCGGTTTACGCCCTAAGGTTGAAATATTGGAGGCTATTTCTTTTCACCCTTTTCTCATTCAATTCTTTTCATTCTTCAACCCCTTCATTGCTTACCAAGACTTCATAACTAGAACCTTGTTGGGTTTATTCCATTACTAGCTCGTCTCAGTCCGCACTCTTCTCATATCTCACATTTCTCCTTTTTTCATCATACCCAAGGACTTCTACATTATCTAGTGGATTGTCCTCGGTAGATCCCTCCGGCTACGGCGGATCATGGCAACAAATACCTAACCTTATCATCCTTATATCACCATGCATAAAGTAAATTTGGTCGGTCTATTTGGTATTGTTCATCCGCCATTGGAACCAATCAAAACCATTTGAAAATCAATCCGATACTTGTGATATATTATCAAAGCATTTTGTACCGAATTGTTTTGATATTTTTAGAAAAGAGCTCCCCTCAACATGTGCATCATGTGTTTGAAATCGCTTTTAGCACACGGAGGCAAGAGGAAGAATTAACTTTTTGATTACCATTTTCTAAGAGATATCATCAAGTAAATAAAGTATATTGGGGAAGGATGAGGTTTTCAAAGGTTTGCTCCCCCTCAATATGTGCCTCGAGGTTTGAAAGAGTGTTGCACGTACTAGAGGGAACCTGCACTTAGATACAAATCAATCACGTTTTATTTCTTTGTGGTTTTAAAAAGATGCTCCCCCTCAACATGTGCATGGAAAATTGAAATCGTTTGGCACATGTGGGGAGGAAAGCATGCAAAACACTTATGAAACCATTTATCGAATTATCAGTTTTAAATCCAATTTAAATCACAGATTCTCCCTCGATCACATTGTTCAAATCCTTTGAGAGTTGTGATCTTTATTGATTTAGATTAAATTTTGAAAGCTTTTTGAGGAGAATAGTGACTTGCTTTTTGAAGAAAAACATTTTTAACTGATAAGGATCAGTGAAACATATTGGATTTCACATACACATTAAACCAAACACAAAGTAGGCGTACTAAGAGTTGTAGAGAGAGAAAGTTAGAGGTTTAGGGAACTTTAGTGAGAGAAAGAATAATCTTATTATGAGCTCCAACTCTCTACCTTGGAAGGTAGAGAGTATTTATAGTCTTTACATAAATCGCCACCTATCGGGCCGCTGGATCGTGCATACAGCTGGGTAAAGACCCGTCCGTCCTTCACGGTGTTACTTAAACTAAGTACTACTTAACTTATAATAATATACTATTACGAGCTTTCTAATGATTACATATACTTGAGATGACCGACTCTTTAATAACCGGATTTACTAAATCCTAACAATCTCCCCAAGGAGGTCACCTCAAACATATACTAAAATTACATTGAATACAAACAGATATTACATTAAAATTGTTCTTGCATTCTTGATGTAGAACTTTGCTCAAGCTTCGTAGTCATCGATTCTACTCATTGCATGTTTGGTTAATCCAAGTGGAGGTCCTTTATCGATCCACGTGATAATAATTTTGAGCCGACTTTTGAGATCATCAAGAAATATCAATCTCGACTCATCCATTGTGGTGTTGGTATTATGTGATGTTGTGACAAACGGACCGACATGCTCACATTACGGATCATGAAATATTCTCATCGAGTAGCGAAAGCTTTGTTGATTCATGATATTGGCGGCAGAAAGCGAAGCATGGGTGAAAATATCGAGTCATTGATGCACTAATCATGATTTCTTTTGAGATGAATGTGTTAAGTGAGCATGCGGCTATGTATTGACCGCTTCATTCTCGATCATTTGCAAACGTGGGGCGACACGCATACAACGATTAGCAATAAATCGCATTTAAAGTGTCTTTGATCACTTTCGTTGAATTGAGGTACACGCCCACGGTTCCCGCTGATCGATACAAGCTTGCTTGTGATCGGTATAATTCAAGAATTTCCTTGACGGGGTTTCGCAATGCTCTAGTCGTTCTCAAACCGAACGCCTCAAAGAAGACAACACGGAGTGAGTGAACCAAATAATAGAGATTCACCGATTGATGAAAAGATACTTGAAAAACATCGTGTATTGCTCAAAAGAAATTGTTTTTGCAATACAACGAAGGTTTTAATGAAAATCAATTATCAATCATAAAACACCTTTTGATTTGAAATATTCAGACACGGTCGATGTGCTAAAGAAAAGAGTTTTTAAGCACAATGACCGGTTTTCAAAGGTATCCGTCAATCCATAACTCGAACCAGATTGATTCAAAAGATTGAATCGCCCATTGTTTACATTCGGTTGTGACATGGTTGATCTATTGAATAGATCTCACATGCCACCTACCAGAGCTTGTTTGATGTTGGCTCGAAGGCTTTCCATCTTCATTGTGAATATTTTACATATCACTCGGATGTTCCGGCAATACCACAAGGATAATGCGTGGGACTCAAGATATAATCTCTCTTCCACATTGTGTGAAATGAGAGTCTTCATTGAATGTGTCCTAATGAGATTTATGGATGATCTCGTGGCTCTAGACTCAATTTGTGCATATTTGGATCACAGATGGAGACTAGGAGAGGGTCTCCTTCTTCAATATCAACAATCTCTAAGAGAAAGTCGATAGATAATGTCGGTTCCCGTGAGAATGAAACAAGTCCTTTAAGAGGAACTTGAGTGGTTTGGGAAGTTGAAGTGCGGTGCGTCCTTTGGGTCCATGACGCCATATCTTCAATACCGATGTTACCTTGGTAACCACTAGTAACAAATGAATTGAACCCGGTTTACGCCTAAGGTTGAATAATTTGAGGGCTATTTGTTTTCACCCTTTTCTCATTCAATTATTTTTATTCTTCAACCCTTCATTGCTTACCGAGACTTCATAGCTAGAACCTTGTTGGGTTTATTCCAAGACTAGCTCGGCCATCCGACTCTTCCCATATCTCAATTTTTCTCCTTTTATCATCATACCTAAGGACTTCTACGCTAACTAGTGGATTGTCCTCGGTAGATCCCTCCGGTTTTAGCGGATCATGGGAACAAATACCTAACCTTATCATCCTTATATCACCATACATAAAGTAAAGTTGGTCGGTCTATTTGGTATTGTTCATACGCCATTGGAACCAATTGAAAACCATTTGAAAATCAATCTAGATACTTAAGATATATTATCAAAGCATTTTGTACCGAATTGTTTTTGATATTTTTAGAACAAGAGCTCCCTCAACATGTGCATCAAGTATTTGAAATCGTTTTGCACACGAGGCAAGAGAAAGAATTAACTTAGTTGATTACCATTTTCTAAAGATATCAACATCACTTCCTAATCAAATCAAGTAGATAAAACATTTTGGGGAAGGATGAGGTTTTCATAAACTTGCTCCCCTCAATATGTGCCTTGAGGTTTGAAAGAGTTTTGCACATACAAGAGGAAACCCTCGCACATTGATCACGCTTTCAAATCTTAGTGGTTTAAGATAGATGCTCCCCTCAACATGTGCATGGAAAATTTGAAATCATTTGGCACATGTCGGAAGGAGAGCTTGTACATCCTTATAAAACCATTTACCGAATTATTAGATTAAATCCAATTTAAATCATAAATTCTCCCCCGATCACAATTATCAAATCATTTGAGATTTGTGATCTCAGAGATTTAAATCATTTTGAAAGCTTTTAAGGAGAATTGTGACTTGATTATGAAAACGTTTTAAGCGATAAGGATCGGTTTAGAGACTTTAAACTCCATTGAATAAACATGCATGATTATCTTTTGAAAACAATTGTATGACAAATAACTTTTGATTTAATTGAAATCATTCTCCCCTCAATCAATGACATAAGTTGTTGATTGAGATAGATATTTTGATAAACTTTTAAGTCCGATGATTATCAAAAATAGAGTCCGAGTTATTTTTCAAAACAACTAGTTTTCATTAGATAGTAAGGATTAGTTTAAAGAATCGAGCAAGAAATTTGAAAACCACAAAAAGTATGGCTCGTTTCTATCTTTGAAAAGCGGGTTCTTGCTGAAATGACAATAAACCATTTTTTTCTCTTTCTCCCAAAATATATATATATAAATATTTATTTTTTATTTTTTTTAAAATTAGAACAACATCTAAAGTTCCGTGCCATTCTTTGAATGACAACATCAAGACCGTAGATATAATCGAATCGAGAGAAACATGACAAAATGACAATATTTTTTTTGAAGATTTTGAAATTTTCTAATTTTTATGGATTTTGAAGGTTTTATATATATATATATATATATATATATATATATATATATATATATATATATATATATATATATATATATATATATATATATATATATATATATATATATATATATATATATATTTTTTTTTTTTTTTTTTAAAAAATATTTCTGAGGATAGATGAAGGAAACCTTTACTCCTCTTCTTCCTCTTGAAGACGTTTGAGTGTTTCTCGGTTGTGGTGTCACACCCCAATTTACTGCTGCTTTGCAATGAATGGAATTCTGAGGGATCGATTGTCATAGCACCACATCACAGCTTATATTGAACGACCTAAAGTGTCGTTTAAAAACACATCGTTGGATATTTCATAAAAATAATCAGTACAACATCGGTCCCAAAAGGTTTACAAAGTTTGCGAAAATACATCCATGTTACAAATCCAAACGATGTTTTGAAATAAAGTACCATAATGTACATAATGTAAGTCGACGCCATGACTCAAAATGTAGGTCCCTAAACCATGTCATGATGAATGCCTCGGTTACACGAAAATACATTGCTAAAACGGTCAACAATAATGTTGGTGAGAAATCATAGGTTTATGTAAATGTTTTATACGACTACAAGTATAGACCATGCATGACAATCCAAGTCACGTAAAATAATGTTACAATTGCTCTAAGCCCATGACCCCGAAACTAGACATGCTCAATAATGTATGCCCTGCAGAGTGTTTGCCGAGACAACTCCGTAGCGTGATCAAATGAAATGCATCCGTTTGCTCGGTTGGGATTCACCAACCCGGATGGGCGTCACCGATAGATCTATCCACTCATCCTCGCTTCAAAGATTAACGGTTCATGTTCAAGTAATGGGGACTTTCAAATTGGCAAATCGGTAACTTAAGCAATGTAATGAATTTAACATACTTGGTATCGTAAAAAAAAATGTAGTGCAATGTATTCTCCCGTGGTTTGAAAATAATCGAAAGCATGTAAACGGGGCTATGAAAACTCACTTGGATAAACGGAATAACGGAAAAGTGAGTACACCGAGGTGTAATGTAATGCGTCAACGGGACCTATTACGAATGATATGATATGTCATGAGTTGCAATGTAATGTTATGCATGCACTTCGTATGTTATTTATACCATTTACGGGTTTTGAAAATATTACTCGTCGTCGAAAAATACTCTTTGACGTCTTGACCCTTCAAAATGACTTTACATGTTTTCGTCAAAATGTCATCCTACAATGGTTTTATAATGATTTTGGTGAAATTAACACTTTCGTCGCAAAACAATGTCGCCGGAAAAATCATGAAATCAACAAAAATGGCTTGAAAACTAGCCAGAAAAGCGGTGTCGTCGATCGTTAGAGAACGAACTCGACGGTTTTGGAAAGTTTGTATCGATATCTAGAAGTTTCAGTTCGGAGTTTTTAGTCCAAAAGGTCTCGATCATAAAGATATCAAGGGTTAAAGATGGTGGTTTTTGCTAATTGTGTGCGTAAAATGAGTTTCGCCAAGTTTGAACGTCCGTAATTAATTTACTATAAATCCGCTTGACAAACAGCTTTTTGTTTTGAAAATATGGCGGTGAACTTGATTTTACTAGAAGACATTTCGTTCTAAAAGTTTCACAACCTTGTTAAAAGCTACGCAAACATGGTCGTTACATAATGAAATACTTGTAACGTAAAAATAATATAGTTTTAGGAAAATAATAGTTACGGCAACTTTATGAAAACGCATATATTTGTCGTTTCAAATCATTTTCTCACGTATAATATGTCCTTAGCTTCGTATCAAGTAAACTAATATATTTTGACTAGTCGAAATAATTTGTGAAGCTTAAGGCTCATTTTGATCCAAACAATGTAAAACAACAAAGTGAAATTTCGTAAAACTATACGTTTCGTCGTCAAACTTTAAAATTCACCACGGCTTCGTTATAACTCCGCTTTTATCCGTTCAAAGGCCACGGATTCGTTTTAAAGTATATTTTCTAAATATCAAGGCCAAAGTTTCGCACCAACAGTAGGTTTTTCCAGAAATTCAAACAAGGACAGAACCTTTTTATATACGTATCGAAAATAGTTTTCTCGGACAAAACCTATTCTAATCCCTTCAAATCAACTCCAAAACTAATCTAATCCTACCATACACCTTCTTAGGGTGTCATGGGTTCCTAATCACCATCAAGACCAAAGAATACCATGGGAATATTTATAGGATGACCATAAGTATATAAATAACTCTAAAATCATGAAATAAATGGTATAAATCACATATCATGCATATAAGCTCCAAAATGAAAAGAAACATATGAAATGACAAGGAAACATGAAAATGATAAAAGCAAGCTTACAAGTGAAAGTGATGAGGTGAAAGTAACAAGGATTAAACTTAAATATCCTTGGTTTTTATTTCAAAACCATATAAAGGATATAACTAGGTTGTAAAAACACTTGATTTTGCAAAATCTTGATCCCCTGAGCTTGTTGAGTGGCGGTTTTGATGAAGCCAAAGAAAAGAGAGAAAGTTTTTTAACACTTTGCTACTAACTTGAAATGATGAGATACATGAATGAGATAGGAAGTGGGTATAAGTCTTAACTTTGTTGAAAATTTTACCAAACAAATAAATTAACCCCCTTGGTCGGCCATGGGGAAGGATTTACAAAATATCTTTTTTTTTTTTTTTTATAAAATGTTATGTAAAATATTTACTTGTGTAATTATTTGTATAATATTAAGAAATGTGTAAGTAAAGGTAAATGAGAATTTTTGGTACAAGTAAGTTTTAATAGGTCAAAATAGAATGTAATGAAATAATAAAATTGTAAAAATACTTTCCTTGTGAAAATTGGTGATAAAATAATTATCGTAAGATTTTTAAGAAAACGACGTAATAATTAAACTTTAACGATTTAAGTACCAAATAAATTTGAAATACTAGGAAAACTAAAAATATAGTTTTATGAACTAAATGTAAGTTTAAAAATACCTCGGATCATTTTTGAAAGTAACGGATTAAATATACAAAATAAAACTCACGCGATAAAAATTATTAAATATAAAATTACGCGTTGAAGGTAAAATGAAATGTAGTGAATGTACTAATGAGATGCACATGATGTCAATGAAATGTAGAATAATCATAGTCCATATGAAATGTACGTGATGTTATGATCATGAATTCACCGCTAAACCTCCAAGGTTACGCGAATTTGAAACAAGTAAACCAAGTTTACTAAAATGTTGAAATAATGAGACATGAGCGGTTAAGAAATGACACGAAGTACGGGTTGTCACATTTGCCCATCCAAAAGGAATTGATCCCTAATTCAATCGTTGTTAGGTCTAACGGTGTCGGCGAAAAGATGAGGATACTTGCGTGCATCCGGTCTTCCGTTCCCAAGTAAACTCGGGACCTCGTCGAGAATTCCAACGAACTTTCACAATAGGAATACGACTGTTTCAACCGCTTGACCTCATGGTCCATGATTTCTGAGTTCTTCCACAAAATTGAGTTTGTCGTCAATCGAACTTCGTCGAATGGAATAATGAGCGATTGATCCGAAGACACTTCTTTAAGTTTGAAACATGAAGCGTGTTGTGCACATGGCTAAGTCTTTGGAGGAAGATCAAGGCGATAAGCTACTGGACCAACTCGGCTCAAAATCTTGAATGGTCCAATGTATCTCGGGTTCAACTTTCCGCTTTCCAAACGTGCCACGCCCTTCCAAGGCGATACTTTCAACATAACTTTGTCACCCACTTGAAATTCCAAATCCTTACGCCTAACATCTGCGTAACTTTTCTCTCGACTCTGGCGATTACGAGTCTATCACGAATTTGACCGATCTTTTCCGTGGTTTCCGTGCCATTTCGGACGATGGTTATGCGTCTCCTACCTCGGCCCAACAAACGGTGATCGGCACTTTCGACCATAGAGTGCCTCAAATGGTGCCATCTTGATCTTGGTGTGATAACTATTGTTGTCGAGAATTCAATCAATGGCAAATGGTTAGCCCACCATTTCCAAAATCAATCACACATGCTCTCGCATGTCTTCTAATGTTTGAATGGTCCTTTCACTTTGACCGTCGGTTTGTGGGTGATATCTTGTGCTCATCTCTAATCGGTTCGAACGAATCTTGCAATGAATTCAAAATTTGAAGTGAATCGACTATCTCATCGGAAATGATAGAAATTGGTGCTCGTGCCTCGAGACTATTTCCTTGACATAAAGTCTAGTGAGTTGTTCCATGGAATAAGTCTCTAATCGGTATGAAATGGGCTGATTTGGTAAGCGATCAACAATTACCCAAATAGCGTCGTAACCTCCCGATGTCTTAGGAAGTTTCGTAACAAAGTCCATAGTAATGCGTTCCCATTTCCATTGAGGAATTTCGGTTGTTGGAGTAAACTGAAGGCTTCGATATTCGACTTTTACCTTAGCGCGGTAAGACATTTGCTAACGTGCGTGGCAATCTCCGCTTTCATGTTCGCCACCAATAAAGCTTCTTAAGATCTTGATACATCTTATCCGATCCGGATGAATAGAATACTTTGACTTATGCGACTCATGCATAATCAATTCCGTATTCCGCCATACAATGGAACCCACATTCTATCTTTGAAACATAGTACTCCATCCGCTCTTTTACAAAACCATTTTAAGCTTTCGGGCATACCATAAAGCTTTTCACTTGGTCGATTTTCCTCCTTAAGTGCTTCGACTTGTGCTTCATGGATTTTTGATGGTAAAGGAGAAATAATCGTCATTCCAATGATCGAACTCTTAAAGGTTTAGGCCTCTCTTTCCGACTAAGAGCATCGGCCACAACATTGGCTTTTCCCGGGTGATACTTGATTTCACAATCATAGTCATTGAGTAACTCCAACCAACGACGTTGCCTCATATTAAGCTCCTTTTGATCAAGATTATATTGCAAACTCTTGTGGTGGGTAAACTCTTGTACACTTGGTGCAAGTAGAGGTAGTGTCTCCAAATCTTGAGCGCAAAACTACGGCTCCTAATTCGAGATCATGAGTGGTGTAATTCTTCTCATGAGTCTTAAGTTGTCGAGAAGCACATCGCAATCACCTTCTCGTTTTGCATTAAAACAGCCCCAAGTCCTTTATGCGAAGCATCGCAATATACAACAAAGTTCTCAATGCCTTCGGGTAGTGCCAAAATTGGCGCCTTTGCAAAGCTTTGCTTCAACAACCGAAAAGCAACTTCTTGTTTCTTTCCCACTCATACTTCTTGTTTTTCTGTGTCAACTTGGTCAAAGGTCTCGC
Source organism: Chrysanthemum lavandulifolium (assembly GCA_022545495.1). Taxonomy (NCBI): domain Eukaryota; kingdom Viridiplantae; phylum Streptophyta; class Magnoliopsida; order Asterales; family Asteraceae; genus Chrysanthemum; species Chrysanthemum lavandulifolium. Next base: position 105,892,700 of record CM040242.1, on the reverse strand, counting down.
TATCTTGAAAAACCTTGATGAACCTTCGGTAATACCCGGCTAGTCCTAGAAATTGTCAATTTACAGGATTCGTTGGGTAGCCCAATCTTTCACGACTTCAATCTTTGCGGGATCAACTTGTAGTCCTTGACTATCAATGATGTGACCAAGAAATTGCACTTTGTAGTTCCAAAATCACACTTGAAAACTTAGCATACAACTTCTCATTCTTGAGTAGCCTTAAGATCGTCCTTAAATGCTCTTCATGCTCTTCTTTGCTCTTGGAGTAGATCAAGATGTCGTCAATGAACACTATAACAAACTTGTCCGGTACGGTTTACAAACTCTATTCATAAGATCCATAAATACCGCGGTGCATTAGTCGATCAAGCGGCATCACTTGAAACTCGTAATGACCGTAACGTGTTCTAAGCGCTGTTTTGAATATCCTCTTCCGAACTCGAAGGCGATGATAACCCAAACGAAGATCAATCTTGGAATAAATACTAGAACCTTGCGGTGATCGAACAAATCGTCAATTACGGGGGTGGATAGCGATTCTTCACCGTTAACTTGTTCAACTCTCGATAATCTATGCACATTCGGAAGGATCCATCCTTCTTCTTCAAAACAAGACCGGTGCTCCCCAGGCGAGGAACTCGGCCTAATGAATCCTTTGTCTAGAAGCTCTTGCAATTGATTAGACAACTCTTGCATTTCGGATGGTGCTAAGCAGTGCGGTGCTCGCGCGTCGGTGCGACTCGGGCACTAAGTCAATTTGAAATTCTACTTGACGTCTTGGGTGGAAGTCCCGTAAATCCTCGGGAAATACTTGAGAAAATTCACGGACAATAGGAACATCTTCAAGTCGCTTCTCCTCGACTTTTCTCGGTTACATGGGCTAAGAAAGCAAGACAACCTTTCTTAATGTACTTCTCCGTTTGATACCGATATGATACTAATTCTCGTTCCACCGTTCCCCACGAATAATCAAAGTTTCGCCGTTGTAGGAAGATGAACAACTTTCTCATCACAAATGATCTTTGCGCGATGCTTAGATAACCAATCCATGCCTATGACGACGTCAAAACTACCAAGCTCTACGGGCATGAGGTCTATGTTGAAGGGATGGTTAAGAAAATTGAATGTGCAACCGCGAACAATGGCGTTGGTGCTAACTAAATTACCATTAGCTAATTCGACAATGTATGATGTATCTAAGGTGGTTGGTTTAATGTTGAGCAAAGGTGCAAATGCATTGGACACAAAACTTTTATCGGCACCGAATCAAATAAAAGCGAAGCGTAACGATTATTGAGAAGAGCGTACCGTAATGACATTCGGGTCCTCCTATCTTCTCGCCTCAATAGCGTAAACCCTTCCTTGAGCCATACCTCCTTGATTCGGATTTGCTTGATTCTTTCCTTCTTACAATCCCTCTTGTAGTGTCGAGTTCCCGCAACCAAAACATGTAACTTTTGGTGCCGTGCAATCCCTAATACGGTGGCCAACTTTCTTGCAATTTTCACGGATCGGGACATCAACCGGGATTGTGGTGACTCAAACACTTATTACACTTGGCAAAACCCCGAATATCCTTTTCCTTCTTTTTGACCGCAGCATAAACCTTAGCAACCTCTTGCCTCTTGGGCGGTTGTTGAGTAACATTCTACCCACAGTGTTGTCCCACTTGCGCTTGTTATTGTTGTTGTAGTTGCCTCGGTTATTGTTGTTGAAAGCGGTTGTTGGGGTTGTTGTTGTTGTTTCGGTTAGTGGTGGTGTGCTTACCTCGCTTCACCACTTGTGCCATCAACTTCGAGTCACTCGAATAGCTTCCTCGATTGTTTGTGGATCAAAAGATGTCACATCTCCTTGAATCACTTGGAAGTCCTCCAATAAAAGCCTCTAGCAACTTTCATTATCGAAACCATGGACGGGCATAACGCGGCTAATTCACGAATCTCCGAATGTAAGTGTCGATATCATAGCCAATAGTTACTAATTAAATAGAACTCCGTCTCCAACTTTTGATTTCCGTTCGAGGACAAAACTTCTTAGTCACCAAACTCTTAAATTCCTCCCGTAAGCTTAAAGCATTCTCCATACCAATCGGTTGGCGTATGAATTCCACCATGACAACGCTCCATCGAGTAAAGTGCTCGTAGTAAACTTAACTTTACCGTCATCCGGACGATTACAAAGCAAAACACTTGATTCCAACTTTTCAAACCATCTAACCATTCTTTGTAGCTCCCTCGGTACCTCGGAACTTAGTGGGTTCACCACTTTTGAAATCTTTATGAACATTTCTTAACCCCGGATCCTCCGGCATTACCGATTCTGACCTAGCCTAGCGGCTTGGCCGGCTTCAAAGGCGGCGGCGGCATCGCTTTCCGTTCAACTCTTAAAGCATTAGCAATGCTATCATTCACTAACCACGAATTCTTGCTTGGGTCATTTCAACCGTAGCTTTCTTGATTGCCATAACTCTTCAAAATCACAAGATGAAACAATCATAAGAACTCGTAGTAGAAACAACCATCATACAAATATATCCACAACCATAACATGCATAAAGATAAATGGAATCCTGGCGGAACAATAACGAAATATCACAAATATAATCACAACACACGTGGATAATATACATGAAAATTTCATTACATGGACCGATATCATACATAATAATAACCATTCCTACATAGTAGAGTCAATACTTGATACATTTGTTTGTACAACAACCAAAATACAACAAGTTCTTTAAACTACGTCACACCTTGTGACTAGGATAATAATGGTCAAAACTATACATGACAAAAGTCTACATAAGGCACCTCATGGTGCTCATGCGCCCTATCACGAAGATCGCGAACACGAGTAACCAAACTATCCACCAAACTCCTCAACTCATCCATCCGACCTGCAATGTAACAATACGCTCCCGGGCTAAAGATAACTCACGGGATGACTCAGTAACTCATCTCGTGCCATATCGGCTCTGCCAAACAACTCGGGCATCTCACCTCAACTCCGTGATATGCTCTCTATCCTCTATCATCTATCTTGAATACTACGATGAGATAAATCAATGCAAACCACGCCTAATATCAAACCCTCGACCTCCTCGTGATGGGCTCAATCCTATCTCACCGCGGTTCACGCAGCGTCGCGTCAAACTATCAATACGGATATCTTGAGTATCAATCACGGGCTCCTAATGCCTCGATAGAAGGTCGTAAATGCAAGGACCTAGAACTCTCGCCTAACTCAAATCTAGCGGTGGCTCGGGCTCGGTGGATGGTGGTGTAGGGATATCAAAACGAGCACGCTTTTGGGCGGCAAGTGCGTCGTGAGTAAAGGATCTCTAAGAAAATATGATGATGATGGTGATGATGGTCTTTGGCGGTGGTCTTGGTGGTGGTGATGGTGCGAGCAACGGGTTATGGTGAGCTAACGCGAGAGTGGATGCGACTTCGCCTCCCGAAGGTTCGGTCTCGGTGTCGGTCATGATCGGTGGGAAGGTCGTAGTAGATCCAATGGAAGATACGATCTCGGTGGAATGTGATGAAACATCATCCATGATGGGGTTAGGCGGGACATCATCCAGAGCTAGAGTCCGATGATATGGTGATAGGGTGAGAATCAAAGACATGTCTCTGACAGCAGATGTGAAATAAATGTAAATAATCTCGACTAACATGTAAGTGAATCCGCATGAAAAATAAATATGTACTATGATGAAATGATGAGATGCTATGATAATGTAGCTATAGTCTAGGGTCAATGATGCAACCTAGTTCTCTATAAGCTGTAGCTCTGGTACCAATCATCACACCCCAATTTACATTTTTGCGGTGGGAATGGAATTCACGGGATTGATTTGTCATAGCACCACATCACGTTATATTGAACGACCTAAAGTGTCGTTTTAAAAACACATCGTTGGATATTTCATAAAAATAATCGAGTACAACATCGGTCCCAAAGGTTTACAAAGTTTGCGAAAATACATCCATGTTACAAATCCAAACGATGTTTTGAAATAAAGTACCATAATGTACATAATGTAAGTCGGCCTAGCGACTCAAAATGTAGGTCCCTAAACCATGTCATGATGAATGCCTCGATTACACGAAAATACATTGCTAAAAACGGTCAACAATAATGTTGGTGAGAAATCATAGGTTTATGTAAATGTTTTATCGACTACACAAGTATAGACCATGCATGACAATCCATCACGTAAAAATAATGTTACAATTGCTCTAAGCCCATGACCCCGAAACTAGACTGTTCAATAATGTATGCCCTGCAGTGTTTGCCGACAACTCAATAGCGTGATCAAATGAAATGCATCCGTTTGCACGGTTGGGATTCGCCAACCGGATGGGCGTCACCTCGATAGATCTATCCACTCATCCTCGCTTCAAAGATTAACGGTTCATGTTCAAGTAATGGGGACTTTCAAATTGGCAAATGCGGTAACTTAAGCAATGTAATGAATTTAACATACTTGGTATCGTACAAAAAAAAATGTAGTGCAATGTATTCTCCCGTGGGTTTGAAAATAATCGAAGCATGTAAACGGGCTATGAAAACTCACTTGGATAAGCGGAATAACGGCAAAAGTGAGTACGGTGAGGTGTAATGTAATGCGTCAACCGGGACCTATTACGAATGATATGATATGTCATGAGTTGCAATGTAATATTATGCATGCACTTCATTATGTTATTTATACCATTTACGGGTTTTGAAAATATTACTAAATCGTCGAAAAATACTCTTTTGACGTCTTGACCCTTCAAAATGACTTTACATGTTTTTACGTCAAAATGTCATCCTACAATGGTTTTATAATGATTTTGGTGAAATTAACACTTTTCGTCGCAAAACAATGTCGTCGGAAAAATCATGAAATCAACAAAAATGGCTTGGAAAACTAGCGGTAAGCGGTGTCGTCGATCGTTAGAGAACGAACTCGACGGTTTTGGAAAGTTTGTATCGATATCTAGAAGTTTCGGTTCAGAGTTTTCGTCCAAAAGGTCTCGATCATAAAGATATCAAGGGTTAAAGATGGTGGTTTTGCTAATTGTGTGCGTAAAATGAGTTTCGCCAAGTTTGAGCGTCCGTAATTAATTTACTATAAATCCGCTTTGACAAACGACTTTTGTTTTGAAAAATATGGCGGTGAACTTGATTTTACTAGAAGACATTTCGTTCTAAAAGTTTCACAACCTTGTTAAAAAGCGCATAAACATGGTGAGATTCTGACTAATGAAATACTTGTAACGTAAAAATAATATAGTTTTTGAGAAAATAATAATTCTGACAACTTTATAAAACGTGCATATATTTGTCGTTTCAAATCTGCTTTTCTCGTATAATATGTCCTTAGCTTCGTATCGGTAAACTAATATATTTTTGACTAGTCGAAATAATTTGTGAAGCTTAAGGCTCATTTTGATCCAAACAATGTAAAACAGCAAAGCTTGAAATTTGAAAACTATACGTTTCTGATCGTCAAACTTTAAAAATTCACCACGGCTTCGTTATAACTCCGTTTTATCCGTTCAAAAGGCCACGGATTCGTTTTAAAGTATATTTTCTAAATATCAAGGCCAAAGTTTCGTACCAACAGTAGGTTTTCCAGAAATTGAAACAAGGACAGAACCTTTTTATATACGTGTCGAAAATAGTTTTCTCGGACAAAACCTATTCTAATCCCTTCAAATCAACTCCAAAACTAATCTAATCCTACCATACACCTTCTTAGGGTGTCATGGGTTCTAATCACCATCAAGACCAAAGAATACCATGGGAATATTTATAGGATGACCATAAGTATATAAATAACTCTAAAATCATGAAATAAATGGTATAAATCACATATCATGCATATAAGCTCCAAAATGAAAAGAAACATATGAAAATGACAAGGAAACATGAAAATGATAAAAGCAAGCTTACAAGTGAAAGTGATGAGGTGAAAGTAACAAGGATTAAACTTAAATATCCTTGGTTTTATTTCAAAACCATATAAAGGATATAACTAGGTTGTAAAACACTTGATTTTGCAAAAATCTTGATCCCTGAGCTTGTTGAGTGGCGGTTTTGATGAAGCCAAAGAAAGAGAGAAGTTTTTTAACACTTTGCTACTAACTTGAAATGATGAGATACATGAATGAGATAGGAAGTGGAGTATAAGTCTTAACTTTGTTGAAAATTTTACCAAACAAATAAATGCCAACCCCCTTGGTCGGTCCAAGGGGGAAGGATTTACAAAATATCTTTTTTTTTTATAAAATGTTGTGTAAAATATTTACTTGTGTAATTATTTGTATAATATTAAGAAATGTGTAAGTAAAGGTAAATGAGAATTTTTGGTACAAGTAAGTTTTAATAGGTCAAAATAGAATGTAATGAAATAATAAAAATTGTAAAATACTTTCCTTGTGAAAATTGAGTGATAAAATAATTATCGTAAGATTTTTAAGAAAACGACGTAATAATTAAACTTTAACGATTTAAGTACCAAATAAATTTGAAATACTAGGAAAACTAAAAATATAGTTTTATGAACTAAATGTAAGTTTAAAAATACCTCGGGATCATTTTTGAAAGTAACGGATTAAATATACAAAATAAAACTCACGCGATAAAAATTATTAAATATAAAATTACGTTGAAGGTAAAATGAAATGTCGTGAATGTACTAATGAGATGCACATGATGTCAATGAAATGTAGACTAATCATAGTCCATATGAAATATACGTGATGTTATGATCATGAATTAGCCTAAACCTCAAGGTTCTGCGAATTTGAAACAAGTAAACCAAGTTTACTAAAAATGTTGAAATAATGAGACATGAGCGATGTCGAGAAATGACACGAAAGTACGGGTTGTCACATAGGCTCTTAAGACCCAATCGTGGAAGAATAAACTCAAACGTTCTCTAGGAAGAGCTTTGGTGAAGATGTCGCTAACTAGTATTCATCCTCACAAAGTAAAGTTCCACCACACCATTTTCAACATGCTCCCGATGAAATGATGTCGAATGTCGATGTGCTTTGCTCTTGAGTGTTGTACGTTGTTGCATGAGAGAGCAATAGGACTTTATTATCACAAGACAAAGGGATTTTGTTGAATTCAAAGCCATAGTCGATAGTTGGGATCTCATCCATAGGATTTGTGCACAACAAGATGACATGGCTATGTATTCCGCCTTTGTAGAGAAAATAGAAGTACTCATTTGCTTCTTTGAAGACCACTCACAAGCTTATCACCCAAAACCGAGCACCTCCAAGTACTTGACGAGTATCTTGACATCCCGCATGATCGGCATCTCGCATAGGTTTGTTAGTGACATACCGGTGTCCTTCGGGTACCAAAGTCCCATATTGATGGTTCCTTGGAATATCGAAGACCCGCTTAACCGCTTCAAGGTGCTTTTTAGTAGGCTTAGCACGGTATCTAGCACACATGCAAACAACGAACAAGATGTCCGGTCTCGGGTTAGAGGTAGGAACATCGTGATCCAATCATACTATGATATTTCGTTTGGCCTACCATGATCCCCGAGTGGTCCTCATCTAGTTTAATACGCTCAATCATGGGAGTATCAACAGGGTCACTAGAAATGAATCCAAATTTCTTTAAAATCTCATTTGCATATTTAGATTGATTAATGAAAATGCCTCCGGGACTTTGTGAAATTTGTAATCCCAAGAAAATGACATTTGTCCCATCATTGACATTTGAAATTTAGAACCCATTTCATTTGAAAACGCGGTCACTCTCATGGGGGTCGGTCGAGGCAAAGATGATATCATCAACATAAATTTGAACGTGAATTAAATGTTTGCACGACTTTACGGTGAACAATGTAGGATCAATCGCTCCTTTGTCAAACCGGTAGATAGAAGAAACTTTGATAGCGTGTCATACCATGCCCTTGGAGCTTGCTTTAAACCGTAGAGAGCTTTCTTCAAACGATAGACGTGAGTAGGATGCTCTAGATTCACAAAGCCTTCTGGTTGGTGGCGAGATCGACTTCTTTAAGATCTCCGCTCGTAAATGCCGCCTTTACATCCATCCGATAGACTACCATGTTCTTACTACAACATTAGCCAAAATATTACGATTGCCTCGACACGAGCAATGAGCAAATGATTCTTCAAAGTCAATACCCTCCTCTTGACGGTATCCTTTAGCAACCAATCGAGCCTTGTTTTTTAGGACATCACCATGCTCATCAAGTTTCACTTTGAAGATCCATTTTAGAGCAATGATCATAGCACAACTGGAGCGGTACTAATTCCCATACATCAAGTCGATCAAACTCATGAATTTCTTCTTGAATGGCATTGAACCACCTATCTTCATTCATGGCGCTTTAACATCTTTGGTTCAATCTTAGAAAGTACGGAGTTGAAGAAGCACCATAAGGCATCGGTTGCAAGTTGTTTCCGTGTTGATATTGGACGAGAGGATTTCCAATGATATTGTCTAATGGATGATCGTGAGTCCATTTTCTAAGGTGTTCATGTGGCGGTTGTTGAGGGACTAAGGTAGCAGGTCGATGTCTCTCAAGAAGATGGTTCGATGATGATTCAGGAGCAAATATGTTTTCAAATGGAGCATCTTCGGGAGTAGCAAAGGGATTAACTTCATCATTGATGCGAAAGCAGTTCCATGATGTACATTCAAGATTGATGATTTGTTGATGAGATCGAGTTATCGGCAGCTTCTTGACTTAATGATATTAAGACCAAGGATTAACTTCATTCTCGTGGATATGAGCGACCTATGTTGTGGAATTGACAGTTCATTAGCACTTGGCTCATAGAGTTCATCAAACATAGGATCAAACAATTTCTTTAAATCATATTCGATGGAGGTACATATGGAGTTGTCGGAGAAAATTTGGTACAAGGGATGAACCAATGGGACTTTTTTGAAGTGCGGGTTCCGAATCGGATTGTCCAGAGCCATTTGACCGTCACCATCAAACGTAACGTGAATTGTTTCCATGATATCTCGGGTTCTCTTATTGTAGATTCGGTAACCTTTTACTGCTTGGTGCATAGCCTACAAATACTCTAATGTCCGCTTTGGCTCTCGCTTTCCTAAATCTTGACCATCATTAGTTGGATAACATAAAGCACCAAACACACGAAGGTATGTTAGATCGGTTTTCGATTGTGGACAAGTTCATATAGAGTCTTTCCATGAGATGTGTGAATTAGAGATCTATTTTGAGTGTAACAAGCAGTGGCAATAGCTTCACCCATAGAAACATTGGAACCTTTGAGTAGATCAAGATTGTCCTTGCAGCTTCTACAAGAGTTCGATTTCGTCTTTCAACTACACCGTCTCGTTGAGGAGTTCGAGGAACACTTCTTTGAGGACCGATTCCAACATTTTCATAAAATTCATTGAGTACTTTATTAACAAACTCGCCCATTGTCGGTTCGGACGATTCGAACTATTTTGTTGAGTCGATCCGTTGTTTAATAAGTTTAATGATGACATCTAGAGTTTCGTCCTTTGTCCTCAAAAACTTAACCCAAGTGAATCGGGAGTAGTCATCAACCACTACTAACACATATCTCTTCCCATTAATAGTTTGCACTCTCATTGGACCGCATGCGGATCCATATGTAGGGTATGAAGAACTTCTATTACAGAGTTTGTGGGTTTTGGTTTGTGGGCATATTTCGTGCTTTTTCCCAATTGAAAAGCTGAGCAAAGATGATCTTTTTCATATTTTAATATGGGTAATCCTCTTACTAGATCCATTCTGGAAAGGTTGTTTATGGTACCAAAGTTCACGTGATTGAGACGACGATGCCATAACCAAGACTTTGTTTTAGAAGCCTTTGACAGCAAGCAGATTGGAGAGGACTTCATCATGTCATCGATAGAGATGGTGTATAGGTTTGAACCTCGGGTATCTCTTAACAATTCTACACCATCAAGTTCTCTAACGAAACAAGTATGTTTTCTAAAAGCTACTTCTAGATCGGAATCACAGAATTGACCAACAGAGAACAAATTATGACCAAGACCTTCCACATAATATACCACGGAGTTACACTTTTACCAACCACATAATCTCCATAACCCATGATAGCTCCAAAATGGTCGTTCCCGAATCTAACTCGTCTCCGATGAATTTACTCACGAAGTTCATGAGCGCGACCGTCACCAATCATATGCTTGGAACAACTGAGTCCATGTACTACGAATGATTTGAACGATCTTGGCTGAACACATACAAGAATGGATAACTAGATAATTGGGATCCCCATGCAAGAATGGGTTCCATTTGGTTAGTGATGATGATTGGAACACCCACATCGAAATAGAAACATTCATATCGTAAATTGAGGCAATGGAATCATTATGAATAGATGCGATACTAGTGTCCGTATTTGCCCTATTCAAAGTATGTTCACTTCTTAAGGGAATAGTTCTACCAAGAGGCATCCATTTTCTAGTGGGCATTGACTCATTAACCTTATAGCCAAAAGGTATCCATTGATAACCTATCTTACTAAATGTTCTTCTGTGGGTTTCACTATTTTCTAACTCTCTTCGCCTCGCCTTTTAGCCTTTTTATCATGATTTTTGCATTAGCAATATTAACGGGGTATGACAAAGATTAGACAAAACATTCACACCACATTCATGATTAGAAATGTAATTCAAGCAGACATCATTACAAGGTTTGCAAATAGTATCGAATTCAAATTAATTACAAGACACCTATGGCTAATACTAGAATCAACACGATTCGCTTTATTCGACACAAGCTTAAAGTTCCTAGGTTGGTCTTCTACTCTCTTCCAATGCACATTCTTAGCTTGCGAGGTCCTATCATTCCTTGTGTTGTCTTGAGACTTTGACCGCTTGCTTTAATGTCACCGATTACTCTGTAGAGGAATGGGAACATTAGTTGGTTTTGCTACTCTTTGCATCTCTTGCTTAGATGTGCCGGGATCTGAATTACATGCGAGCACACTAAGGTTTACTTTCTTAACACTAGAAGTGCTGGGATTTGTACTCTAGAAGGCATACTAGAGTTCGCTTTCATAGTTTTAACAGATCCGAATTTGAACTACTTGAAGGTATACTATAGTTCACATTCAAAACATCGGGCATCGAATAGATATCATACTTGGCACTAGGCATAGAACACGGAATCAAAGGATTAACTCGCTCACCTAAAGACTTAGGGCATATTGTGATTAAGCATTCTAGAATTTCTTGAGATCTTTTGGCATATAAGCATGCGTGCCCAATTGCATTGTCAAGTGGTTTTTCTAACTTATCCTCTTCAACAATCTTACGGAGACATTCTAGACAATCCTTAAGGGATGAGAAATATGTTTGAATAGCAAGTTTGTTATTCACGAGATGAGGAGGAACATATTTCACGACAAATCATATTTATTACAAACATTTACCTTTGATCCACCATTCTCCCATTGGTCATTGGCATTTTCCTTTTACACAGCTCTTGATTCTCAATTTCCTTTTGCAATGAAGCTATTTGTTCGGTATTTTTATTACGAGTGACCTTTATTGATTCAAATAACTCATTAAAATGACGTTTAATCTTTTCATTTTCTTAAAGAAAGCTTTTGTTTTCCTTTTGTAATGCATTTACTAAGTTTTGAAGATGAAACGTTTGAGAATTACGAGAATCTAAAGGAGGAGGCATTTGGGAACCAAATACATTGTTCTTTTGACCCTTTAATTGAGATATTTGGGCTTTCAACTTTACGATCGTGTTACAATGAGCTTGAATCTATTCATCCGCTTTGTTAATTTGAAAACTACATCAAACTCGGAGCATCCGAGGATGTCTTGATATTTGAAGTTTTGACATTTTCTTTAAGATGTTGATATTTTAATTGTAAATTAAAATGCTCAACCTCTAGTTTAGAAAAATGTTTAACCAAATTGTCGTGATCATCCAGGTTCAATTTTCTCATTTAGTTTAGAATTAGTCTTTTCAAGCTCAATGACACGATCATGGGAGACTTTCAAGGCAACAGATAATTCATGAAATTGAGAAGCATTAATGGAACAATTTGTAGCGATGAAAACACATCTTGAGCAACACATTCAAGAATAAGAGTCTCATTCAATGTATGCAAGTTCTTCCTCTCAATCTCATTATATTTTAGTGCTTGCTCATAGTCACTAACCTCAACTATCATTGCATCAAATTCCTTTTCCATTTCTTTAATGTCTAAATTCATTCCCTTTTAAGACTTTCAAAATGATCTTTTAGTTGTTTAAAGAAAGGCATGACTTCAATTAAATAACATTCTTTTGTTTGCTCAAACCCTTTCCCCTTCGATTATACCGGTGGATGTGATCCTTTTCTTACAAGTTTTCTCAAAATCAACAAATAGTTGAAAAATAACATATTGACCGATTAAGGTCTTGCTTTTAGTGGCAATAGTCCTAGGAATTAAATGCATTGGTGTATTGGGAGGATACACATTCTTCAAGGCATTTTCCTAAAGGGGTTAGTTACAACAAGATTCTCCGCTTTTGCTTATCTAAATCCTTTTCCGAAACACTTGTTCGGTGTTAACAATGTCTTGAGGCTTAAACATGTTCAAGGAAATCCAATTCTCCTTCTTGTAATCATGGGGTGTGATATTTATTTTCTTCTCTTTGCATTTAGGATCATCTAGTTTCTTGTTCATCTTTTCCTAGTGACTTCATCGATTTCTTATCTTCCTTAGTGCACTCAATGCAACTAGGTTTCTGTCTAGGCTTAAGAATTTCATTTCCATCATAAAGAACCTTATGAGCATTTCTAGCCTTCTTAATGACCTCTGGTTTGGTTCTTCAACAAGGGAACACTATGCTTATCGCTTGAAATCTATGCTTAGTGATTAAGTGAAAGCGATCGAATGGTATTTCCTTGTACGCACAACTTATTTTCAAGCTTGTTTTCAAGGTTTTAGATTAGAAAATCATTCAAAAGTTTTGATTCCTTGGCATCAATTCTTGCTTAAGCATTTTAACATTTTCTTGAAGTTCTTGTTTTTGCTTAGCCATTTAGAAAGCTTTTTTGTAAGGAGTTTAACTCTTGTTTTAATACTTCTTCTCTAAACCTACTTTTTCTAATAGTTGCACGCATTTGGTCATCCATTTCCTCGCTCACGGGTGGTCAACTCAAATTTTGCACGTTGTTCATAAATAGCAACACGTTCTTTATAGGCATTCGATTCGGAGATAACGTAATCATCGGGGCTCGTGCGGTGTATTCATCAAAGGCATAGTCACCATTGATCGCATAAGATACATCACTTGGTACAATCACACTTTCACTTTGTTTCACATATTGATCATATGGGACAACATTGATATTACCCATATTTTCAATATCCGACTCAATAATTACAGATTGATTGTACTTCGTTATGTATCTTTGCTCATCAACTTCATCGTATAATTTTAATAACTCGTAAATGATTTTGTCTTTGGATGGACCACTTGTGGTGATGAAGAGACTTTAGGAGAGATCATTGGAGAAATTCTAGCCATGAAAATGGTTTGTGCAAGTGGGTTCTTCATCAACATTAGAGTCGTATGCATCACAATCGCCTACTTGAAAGGCATTCGATGATTATGGCCTATCTCCTAATTGGTTGCTCATCCACATCTCGCATCATATGTCTTAGCATTTCCTTGACCAAGATCAATAACTCCTCTTCATCTAAAGCGCACCATTATCCCGAGCTTGCACAAGCAACATCTTATCCCTAAAGTACTCGGCATTCGAGGCGTTTTGGCGATGTCGCGCAGCTCCTTGCAATGTGTCCTTCACCTCCACAATTGTAACATTTGATTGGCTTTGCTTGACCCGGTTTCCATTCCTTCCCTATTCGATTTGCGAGATAACCTCTACCACTCCACCTCTTGGTTGTTCGCACTGTCTTTCTTGAATGGCCGCACCATACCCTTCCCATCTCGACGGTGGCTTGATTGTGTGGATTGGATGCGCTTACGAGATTGTTGTTGTGTGTGGAGAGAGTTCATGTTTTGACTAATCGAGAGCCGATTGATTAATGAAGTTTCCCACGTGTGCATCAAGATCGCCTTGTTTGAACATAGGATCGGGAATGAGTTTGTGATTACCATTACCCATGGGTATGACTTGTGAGGCTTTGGTTGTGATTCCGATGTTTGAGTAGAAGGCGCTTGAATCATTTGATGAGCTTGTCTCTCCCCGTTGGTTTTGAACCGATTAAGAATCCTTTTTCAAACATAGCATGTCTCTCATTACAAGGAGGAAGGCATAGAGTTGCTCATAGTTTGTATTCTTCAATCCTTTGGTTAGCTTTACGAGGTGACAAACTTGTGCCATTCGGGATTCATGTTGTTCACAAACTTTGAGTTCCAATGAATGTTTGGCATAGTCATTCGATGTTCCTAATATCATTAACAAGCTTGTGGAATCTCACATAGTACTCATAGACACTCTCATCCGGTTTCATCTTGAAGTGTTCAAATTCATCATAGAGTTGTGATTCTCTGCCTTCCATAGTTAATTCGTAACCCGAGAGAAGCATCTTGACATTATCCCACACCGCCTTGGCTTCGTGTTGTGATTGATCGCCTTGTAGATATCTTTTGGAAGACCTTGAAGTACGATGTTAGAAGCCCCGATATCGAGATCGAATCTCTTTTCTCCTTATCATCGAGCTCATCATATGTCTTTGGTCCATCAATTCCATAGATCATTGTTCCATCTTCACCGTATCAATTAAGTCTCTAGTAGTCTCAACCCGATACGGTCCTTCATCAATGGATTTGAGAATGTTGACTCCATTTTCCTTTCCAAGACAAGACAATCGATTCGTTGAGCCCAAGAGTCGTAGTCGGTTCGCAAGCATGGGTGGACGAGTATCTCGAACCACCGCTTGAACATCCTCAACAACGATGGAGATGATTCTAGGAAAGTCGGTAGACATGATGATGATTAAACGGGATTTTATAACTCTATGATTAAACCGGAAATAGATTCTTTCATGGATTTTACTAAATCAAGAGAAAACCATTACATGCATAAAGTCAACCAAGTCGATAAGAAAACTCAACCAAGTCGCTAAGCACCAAGTCGCTAGTAAAATTTTGACAGCAAGTCGCTAAGAACCAAGTCGCTAAGTTGTCAAGTCGCTAAAGAACAACTCGCTAAGCACCAAATCGCTAGCAAAATTTTGACAGCAAGTCGCTAAGCACCAAATCGCTAAGTTGTCAAGTCGCTAAAGAGCAACTCGCTAAGCACCAACTCGCTAACACCAACTCGCTAATAAACTTAAGTACAAGTGTACTGTTTGTCGTCTTGTCTCAATAGACAAGTCGCTAGCTCAACTCGCTAAGGCCTTCAACTACAACTCGCTATCAAATTACAAAGCAAGTCGCTACCAAGAAAACTTGTCCGTGGCTTAAGTCGCTAGCAAGAAAAACACATAAACATCACTTTTCAATCCAAAAACAACCCAACCATGATGATTCAAGCTTAACAAATCAAAACCCAAGCACATACAATGATTCTAAACACAAAACTACACTCAAGTTTCAAACTTTAACACTAGAAATGATCCAAATGATGCAAAACCACTAAACTTTTCAAACTTTAAAACCACCTAAAAGTCACTAGAAATCCAAAGATATGTAAGAGATGATCAAACCATGGCTCGATACCATTTGAAACATATTTGATTTCACATACACATTAAACCAAACACAAAGTAGGCGTACCAAGAGTTCTAGAGAGAAAGTTAGAGGTTTAGGAACTTTAGTGAGAGAAAGAATAATCTTATTATGAGCTCCAACTCTACCTTGGAAGGTAGAGAGTATTTATAGTCTTTACATAAATCGCCACCCATCGGGTGTGGATCGTGCATACGGTGGGTAAAGACCCGTCCGTCCTCCACGTTGTTACTTAAACTAAGTACTACTTAACTTATAATAATCTACGACTCACTTGAGCTTTGAAAAATCAATAATGATTACATATACTTGAGATGACCCCCTCACTCTTTAATAACTAGATTTACTAAATCCATAACAATCAAGATTTTCGGACTTTAAACTCCATTGTTCAAACATGCAAGATTGTCTTATGAAAACATAACATTAGCAAAGGTTTTGAATCAATCATCGCTTTATAAAACATTATTCTTTTTAGATTTTGATCAAACAATAAACCTTGCTCATTTATGTAAGGATCAATTGTTTGAAAAATGACCTTTTGAAAACAAAAAATAACCTTTTTAATTTAATAAAATCATTCTCCCCTCAATCAATGACATAAGTTGTTGATGAGAGATAGAGATTTTAACAGATGATAAGCACAAATGATTTACAAATAAAAGAATACGAGGTATTTTCAAAGCAATTTAGTTTTCATTAGATGGCAAATATTTTCAAAAGAATCATTAGCGGAAAAATATTTGAAAAAACATTTGTCTTTTGATGACAAACATTTGTTTTAAGAATCGAGTTATGGGATTTGAAAAATAAGATAAAGCATGGCTCATTTTTCCTTTTAAAATGGGTTATTGCACGAAATGACAATAAACCACCATTTTTCTCCGCATTTTTTTTTAACAAAAATATGTACATTCGAATAACATCTAAAGACCCGTGACATTCTTTGAATGTCAACACAAAATCCGTAGATGATATCGAAAAAGAAAGAAAACATGACAAAATAACAATATTTTGGAATTTTTTCAAGATTTTCTACTTTTTATGGATTTTTGAAATTTTATAATTTTATATTTTCTTTTGTGGGTTTTGAAATTTTGTATTTTTCTTTTTTAATAAATATATACAAGAGATAGATGGATAAAGACCTTTACTCCTCGTCTTCCTCTTGAAGACGCTTGAGTGTTTCCGGTTGTAGACTCTTTAGACCAAGACGTGGAAGGATAAACTCAAAACGTTCTCTAGGAAGAGCTTTGGTGAAGATGTCTGCTAACTGGTATTCAGTCCTCACAAAGTAAAGTTCCACCACACCGTTTTCAACTTGCTCCCTGATGAAATGATGTCGAATGTCTATGTGCTTTGCTCTTGAGTGTTGTACGTTGTTGCATGAGAGAGCAATAGCACTTTTATTATCACAAGACAGAGGATTTTGTTGAATTCAAAGCCATAGTCGATAATTGGGATCTCATCCATAGAATTTGAGCACAACAAGATGACATGGCTATGTATTCACCCTGTAGAGGAAATAGAAGTACTCATTTGCTTATTTGAAGACCACTCACAAGCTTATCACCCAAAAACGAGCACCTCCGCACGTACTTCAACGAGTATCTTGACATCCCGCATGATCAAGATCGCATAGGTCGTTAGTGACATACCGGTGTCCTTCGGTACCAAAGTCCCATATTGATGGTTCCTTGGAGATACCGAAGACCCGTTTAACCGCTTCAAGGTGCTTTTGGTAGGCTTAGCTCGATATCTAGCACACATGCAAACAAATAACAAAATATCTGGTCATCGGTCGTGAGGTACATCGTGGATCCAATCATACTACGATATTTCGCTTGGTCTACCATGATCCCCGAGTGGTCCTCATCCGCTTTAGTACGCTCTATCATGGGAGTGTCAACAGGTCACTAGAATCAAATCCAAATTTCTTTAAAATCTCATTTGCATATTTAGATTGATTTATAAAATGCCTCCGGACTTTGTGATATTTGTAATCCCAAGAAAATGACATTTGTCCCATCATTGACATTTGAAATTTGGAACCCATTTCATTTGAAAACGGTCACATTCATTGGGGTCATCGAGGCAAAAATAATATCATCAACATATATTTGAACGTGAATTAAATGTTTGCACGACTTCACGGTGAACAATGTCGGATCAATCTTCTCCTGTTTGAATCCAAGAGATAGAAGAAACTTTGATAGCGTATCATACCATGCCCTTGGAGCTTGCTTCAAACCGTAAAGAGCCTTCTTCAAGAGATAGACATGAGTAGGATGCTCGATTCACAAAACCTTCCGGTTGGTTGACGATACGACTTCTTTAAGATCTCCGTTAAGAAAAGCCGTCTTTACATCCATCCGATAGACAATCATGTTCTTACTTGCGGATTAGCCAAGAAGATTCGATTGCCTCGATACGAGCAACAGAGCAAATGATTCTTCAAAGTCAATACCTTCCTCTTACGGTATCCTTTGCAACCAATCTAGCCTTGTTCTTTAATACATCGCCATGCTCATCAAGTTTCACTTTGAAGATCCACTTTAGAGCAATGATCATAGCATAACTGGAGCGGTACTAATTCCCATACATCTAGTCGATCAAACTCATGAATTTCTTCTTGCATGGCATTGAACCGGTATCTTCATTCATGGCGGTTTTAACATCTTTTGGTTCGACCTTAGAGAGTACGGAGTTGAAGAAGCACCATAAGGCATCGGTTGCAAGTTGTTTCCATGTGGATACCGGACGAGAGGGTTTCCAATGATGTTGTCCAATGGATGATCATGTGTCCATTTATTAAGGTGTTCATGTGGTTGTTGTTGAGGAACCAAGTAGCAGTCGATGTCTCCCGATGAAGATGGTTCGATGATGATTCAGAGCAAATATGTTTTCAAACGGGACATCTTCGAGGAGTAGCAAAGGGATTTTCTCCATCAAGGGTGCCGAAACACTTCCATGATGTACACTCGATGATTGATGATTTGTTGATGAGACAGAGTGATCGGCAGCGCTTCTTGACTTAATGACATTGAAACCGAAGGTTAGCTTCATTGACAAGGATGGTAGCACCTCGATGATGGAATTGACATATCATTAGCACTTGGCTCATAGTGTTCATCAAACATTGGATCAAACAATTTCTTCAAATCATCTTCGAAGGAGGTACATAAGGAGTTGCTTTGGAGGTATTTGAAACAAGAGTAGAACCGATGGGACTACATGATGAAGGTGCGGGTCCGAATCGGATTGTCCTCGAGCCATTTGACCGGTCGACTCATCGAACGTAACGTGAATTGTTTCCATGATATTTCGTGTTCTTTTGTTGTAGATTCGGTATCCTTTTTGTTTGGTGCATATCCTACAAATACTCCAATGTCCGCTTTAGCTTTAAGTTTGCCTAAGTCTTGGCCTCATTAGTTGGATAACACAATGCACCAAACACACGAAGGAATGAGAGATTAGGTTTTCGATTGTGGACAAGTTCATATGGAGTTTTTCCATGAGCGGTGTGAATTAGGGATCGATTTTGAGTGTAGCATGCGGTGGTAATGGCTTCACCCGAGAAACATTGGAACCTTTGAGTAAATCAAGATTGTTCTTGCGGCTTCCACAAGAGTTCGATTTCATCTTTCAACTACACCGCTCGTTGAGGAGTTCGTGGAACACTTCTTTGATGACCGATTCCAACACTTTCATAAAACTCACTAAGTTGTTTATTAACAAACTCGCCCATTGTCCGTTCGGATGATTCGAACCGTTTGTTAAGTCGAACTGCAAGTTGTTTGATAAGTTTGATGATGATATCCGAGTTTCATCCTTTGTCCTCAAGAACTTAACCTGTGAATCGAGAGTAGTCATCAACCACAACTAACACATATTTCTTCCCATTAATATTCTCAGACTCTCATGGGTCCACATAAATCCATGTGAATTGTATGAAGAACTTCTATAATTGAGTTTGTAGGTTTGGGTTTGTGGGCATATTTCTTGCTTTTTCCCAATTGGCATGCTGAACAAAGATGATCCTTTTCATACTTTAGTCTAGGTAAACCTACAACTAAGTCCTTTCTGGAGAGATCATTGATGGTGCCGAAGTTCAAGTGATTGAGACGACGATGCCATAACCATGACTTCGTTTTTGAAGCCTTTGACAACAAGCAAATTAGAGAAGACTTCATCATATCTTCGATAGAGATGGTGTATAGATTTGAACCACGTGTTCCTCTTAAAAGTTCTTTACCATCAAGTTCTCTAACGAAACAAGTATGTTTTCGAAGGCCACTTCTAGATCGAATCACGTAATTGACCAACGAGAATAAGTTATGACCAAGACCTTCAACATAATATACCCCGAGATAACACTATCACCAACAACATAATCTCCATAACCCATAATTGCACCAAAATGATCGTTCCCGAATCTACGATCCGATGAATTTACTCACGAAGTTCATGAGCCGCGACCGTCTCCAAATATATGCTTGGAACAGCTGAGTCCGGTACCACGTAATCGATTTGAACGATCTACAGTTGAACATGCATAAGAATGGATAATCGGATAATTGGGATTCCCATGCAATAATGGGTTCCATTTGGTTAGTAACAATGATTGGAACACCCACATCGGAGTAGAAACAATGGAATCATCGTAAATAGATGCAATGCTAATGTCCAGATTTGACCTATTCAAAGTATGTTCACTTCTTAAGGAATAGTTCTACCAAGAGGGCATCCATTTTCTAATGGGCATTGATCTAGATAATTTAGGGCACATCTCATTAAGATTGAATTTTCGCCGAGGGTATCCATTGATAACCTATGTTACTAAATTTCCTTCCTGTGGGTTTCCAATGTTTTCTAACCTTCTTCCGCCATTGTCTTTCTAGCCTTCTTAGCTTTATTTTTGCATTAACAATCTTAACAAGGCATTTAACAAATTAATCAAAACATTCACACCACATTCATGATTAGTAATGAAACCAACACAATCATCATTACATGTTTTGCCAAAAGTAGCGAAATTTGCATTAATTACAATGCGCTTATAGCTAACACTAGAATCAACACGATTCGTTTTATTCAACTCAAACTTCTGTTCCTAAGGTGATCTTCTACTTTCTTCCATTGAACATTCTTAGCTTGCAAGGTCCTATCTTGCTTTGTATTGCCACGAGGCTTTGACCCGCTTGCTTTAATGTCACCGATTACTCATGGGGAATTATGGGAACATTAGTTGGTTGAGCTACTTTTGCATTCGTGAACTAGATGTGCAAGGATCCGAACTACTTGAAGGCACCTTAGAATTCACTTTCTTAACAGTGGGCATAGAGTGGTTTGTATGCTTGGCACTAGGCATAGAACAAGGCATCACAATTTTATCTTTCGCACTTAAGGATTTAGGACATGTTGCTCTTAAACATTCTAGCAGCTCCCGAGATCGTTTGGCTGAATGCAAGCAAACCTAATTTCTCTATCAAGAGGCTTATTTATGAAATCCTCTTCCACAATCTCACGGAGACATTCTAGACTATCCTTAAGGTGAGCAAAATAGTTATGAAACACAAGTTCATTATTCCTAAGATGAGGAGGAATGTATTTAACAATCATAGTATATTTGCGATCGAGGATGACTTTGATGCAACATTCTCATTAAAGACAAGTGGCAATTTCCTTTTTCCGACTCCTCGATTCTCAATTTCTTTTGTAAAGACGTTATTTTTCGTTGTTCTTGTCACGAGTGACTTTCATTGAATCATATAACTCTTTAAAGTGTCGTTTAACTTTTCATTTTCTTCTAGAAAACTCTCGCTTTCCTTTTGTAAAACATTAACCAAGTTTTGAAGATGAAAAGTTTGAGAATCCGAGAATCTAAAGGAGGAGGCATTTGGGAGCCAATCACATTGTTCTTTTCACCCTTTAATTGTGAAATTTGGGCTTTCAACTTTCTCGATCGTGTTACAATGAGCTTGAATCTGTTTGTCACGTTTGTTTATCTCAAAAATCGCATCAAACTCGGAACATCCGAGGATGTCTTGATATTTGAGGTTTTGACATTTTCTTTAAGATGTTGATATTTTAGTTGCAAATCAAAATGTTCAACTTCTAGTTTAGAAAGATGTTTTACTAAATTATCGTGATCATCCCGATCAATTTTCTCATTTAGTTATGAGTTTTGTTTTCAAGCTCAATGACACGATCATGGGAAACTTTCAATGCAATAGATAATTCATGAAATCGAGAAGCGATAATAGAGTGCTTAGTAACAAGATAAAACACATCTTGAGCAACACAACTCTAAATCAAATTCTCATTTAAGATATGCAAGTTCTTCCTTTCAACTTCATTATATTTGAGTTCTGTTCATAATCATTGACCTCAACAATCATTGCATCAAATTCCTTTTCCATTTCTTTAATATCCGAATTTATTC
This sequence comes from Chrysanthemum lavandulifolium, assembly GCA_022545495.1. Lineage (NCBI taxonomy): Eukaryota > Viridiplantae > Streptophyta > Magnoliopsida > Asterales > Asteraceae > Chrysanthemum > Chrysanthemum lavandulifolium. The sequence goes on along the minus strand of CM040242.1, from coordinate 105,870,526 downwards.
CTTTTGAAGACTTTCAAATTGACCTTTTAATTGTTTAAAGAAAGGCATGACCTCAATTAAATAACATTCTTTAGTTTGCTCAAAACCCTTTCCCCCGCTTATCCCCGTAGGTGTGATTCTCTTCTTACATGTCTTCTCAAAATCAACAATAGTTGATAAACAACATATAGGCTGATTAAGGTCTTGCTATTAGTGGCAATATTGTACTTTATTACTTATTTGTTGGAATCACTCCTAAACTAGAATTCAAGTGTTAGTGATTCATATGTAATAGTTAGCTTAATATGGCCTTTATGTTTGTTATTAAGCTAAGGCTTATGTAGAAGGCCCATAAGCCTTGGCCCAAGTCCAATAAGGAAAGGAAGGGACTAGGAGTGTTGCCCTAGCTCCTCTCCTATAAATACCTTTGTAATACCCTCACTGAGGGTTGGTTGTTCAATTCATTCACTTTCACCCACGCATAACCTTCTTCATATCATACGCATGTGTTTGTGTGTTTTGTTCATCCGATCTCTTCTCTTCTCTATTTCTTCTATTGATGCTTGTGTTACTAATATGGTGACCTAACAAAGGGTATCATTCGCCAAATAGTTGGGTGAACATATTTTTTTTTTGTTAAGTTTTGGTCTTACGCGAAAAGCTTCTAAACTTTGTCACGCTTAAAAACTCATTTTTACACTTTTCAATCCAAGATTCTTGTACTTTCAACGCTTTAAGGTGTTAAAATATCTGCTTTTGGCAAAAGTTTCAAACTTTACGTGTGGATCATTGTTTTTAAGCTTGGTTTTTACGTGGTAGTAGTTCTACGATAACGTGTTTTAAAGCTTTGGATCATCAAGTTTCACACTTTTGTGTTATTTTGGTGATATTGAAGCTATTTCATCACAAAAATCTGGTTTGGAAACATCGCCATGTAAAAATCACTTTTGGCTAATTTCACGCGTAAGTAAAACCCTAATCTTACGCGTAACTTTTCCTTGGTTTGATCTTCGCCAGGATTACTCGGTGTTTTTCTTGCTTGGATAAGCCCGAAAACACTTCGACTTTGGATATCTTTTGCACCGTGATAGTGTAAAAGATCTTTGGGTAAACCCTAAATTTACGCATAAGCTTAAGCTTACGCGAGAACTCATTACGCATAAGATTCTTCTTACGCCTAAGCTCCGCCTTACGATAAGGTAATCCCACGCCTAAGTTTTCTACGCTTAACTTTCTCGCTTACGCATAACTTTAGTGTTTTCTCATTTCACGCCAGAAGCTAATCCCACGCCAGAACTATTGTCATTACGCCGTATCTTTGGTGTTTTTACGCATAAGTGGTACTTTGCTTTTCTGTGATTTCTACGCCTAAGGATACTTCATCAACAACGGTTCATTCGACTACAAAGATCCATTTAACAACACAAGTTTTCAACATGTCACAACCACCATACTCTAACTATTTTCCTTACACTTATCATCAACAACAACAACAACAACTAAGTCCACAACATCAACAATTTAATCATCAACAACAAATTTATCAACAACAATTTAATCAACAACATACTCCACAACTTGGAGCAATTCCACCACCACAAATGGTTCAACCACCACCTAGTCTTCAAGTACAACCTTACACAAACTTCTACAATCAACATCCATCCAGGAATACTATGAAGGAACCAACATGGTTTGGCAAGATGTGTGAAGCCTTAAGTAGCCAACAATCAATTCATGAAGCTGGCTCACTTGATAGACCTCCAATGCTCACTCCCGGAAATTATGATCAATGGGTGATAAGGTTCTTTAGGTTTTGTGATCTAAAGAAGCCACATGGAAAGTTCTTAAAGAAGGTCATTATGGAAGGTCCATTTCGATGCCTCATCGTTATCACACCCGCAGATCCGTATGCCAATCCACCAAGAGATGTCACCAACATTGCAACTATCTCGCACCTCACCGGTGATGAACTTCTACACTTTGAAGCCGATGAACTAGCAATGCAATACATCCTTTGGGACTACCCAATCCGATCCTTCAAGTGTTGATGCTCAAAAGATGCCTAAAGCAATGTGGAACATATTCATCTTCTAATGGAAGGCACAACACTCAATCAGAAGACATGGAATCCAAAATCTACTTGGCTTATGAACACTTCATGATTGAACCAGAGAGACATTAGAGTCATATCATCATCGCTTTTCGACATCATTAATGATTTGGACAAACACAACATCATCATGCCTCGAATTGTCACAACACTAAGTTCCTAAGTAGTCTTGGTCCGAATGGGAGAAGTATGTCATTTTTCTCCGCAAGCTAAGAACCTTCATCATGCTACATACGGATTGTTGTACGACTATTTGAAGCCTCACCAAAAGAAGTTGACAAAGAAAGGACTATCCGTGGACTCCCGACTTCACAACAATTCCTCGATAATCAACAACTTGCTTTGTGGGCTCAAACTAATCTTCCTCCTCAAACAGCTCCTCAACCCGCTCCTCAACCAACTCGCAACCATTACACCATATGATCAACACAAGAACAACCTCAACAAACTCAATTGGTTCCATACAACAACAACAATGCTCAAGCACTTTACAAAGAAGTCGATGAGGACTCGCCGCTTTCGATGAATTGCAACAAGGATTTGTTATGATTGCTAAAGCCTTCGGTCGGTATACAAACAAATCCAACAATCGCATTCGCTCCTCATCCAACACAAGGAATCAAGTCATGTGAACAATGGACGCGTTGAAGTTCGTAACCGTGGTTATGGTCGCCGATGGGAGGTGGTCAAGGGTTTAATGCTATTGGAAGGAATAACATGGTGCTCCGCAACAACAAAGGGGTCAAGTGGTTGAACAGGGAATGCTCGTAATGGGGTTAATGGTCTTCGTTGTTATAACCGCAATGAGAAGGGTCACCGGCTAATGCATGTCCTAAGCCGAGGACAAGAGGCAATGCTTATCACAAAGAGGCGCTGTTTGGCTCTTAAGGATGAAGTCGGTGGAACTCTTACCAACAAGGAACAGAGCTTTATGGCGTATGCGATTCGATGATGATATGGAGGACTTGCAGCTAATGCAAGCAGTGATGTTGATGGCACAAATGCAAGCTCTACACATGAGTGACACAGCCCAAGTATGACACCGATGGCTTGTCTCGTGTACCGAACAAAATATACTCATCCTCGATCCGATATCTCCGCCAATTTCTCCATCCGACAAGGATCGAGTGTTCAACATGAGCCATCCACATCTCATTCGATGATTATCAAATAGATCCCGTAGTTATATTTGACGATCAAGATAACCTTATGGTTAATATTGATAATCAAGTTGACTCGTGGTTATATTTGAGGATCTAAATAATGATCATGTTGAGACTCACGTTGAACAAAATGAGCTTCGCTAATAGAGAAATTGAGCTCCCGACCTTAATTAAAGACCAACACTCTCGCTTGGAAATTTGCACGAAATTAAAAGAGAAAATGCACCGTTAATTAGGGATAATGAATGCTTAATTCGACAAATCAATTTTTTCAAAACTCAAGAAAACGTGAAAAAGGTTTTGAAGTCGCTTTGCTAAATCTCATCAAAACGAAAAATCATTAGAACGACAGACACGTGATCTAGCCGCTTCCAAGAATGCTTTGTTGTCTCAAATAGAACAACTCGAAACATGAACATAAACAACAACTTAACGCCTTACTTTGAAACTCAAAAGCCAAGGTCGAGTTGTTAACTTGTCAAAACAGCTCTCGAGTACAAACAAGATTCCACTAAACGAATAGATAACTATCTTGAAGAAATTGTCGACTTACAACACAAAATCAAAGAGTTTCAAATGTTGTTTATAAACATGGTGAGTCAATCACAACTATTCAAAAGTTTACTTTTAAACCAAATCCAAATGGATATGGACCAATTCTTGCCGACATAAACCTAAGTTTTCAAACAGAGCATTCAAACCAAATCAAGTTTACAAAGTAACATAGAATTGATGATTCAATTATGACCGTTGTTGAATATAATCGTATGGAGGAATTAGATGCGATGACGAGAGTCGGTCAAAATGGAAAATGTCGCTTATAACAAACCATTTAACTATTCAAAAGTCAGAACTTTTGTCAAACAACAAGATACTTCTAACAAACCTTTGTTATCACACCGCTCAAGTTAGTCCCAAACACAATGGTGCACAAATTAATGGTCCTTTACCTTCACTTAGTGAAGTTAAAACAAAAGTCGAAAGTTGTCGCGTTATAAAATACTTTGACACTTTCTTATCTCGACCTCAAAATTTTGAACGTGAGATTGAATTTCATTCAAATAAAAGTTGAACATTTTCAATCGCCAATGGCGCGAGAACAAAGAGACATTCTTCGAAAAGACTTTACCCCATGTCAAAAATTTGAAAACTTGTGCACTATATTGGGAAAGGGATTTTCACAAGGAACTCGGTCTCATGAAAACAGCTGAGAAAATGTAAACATCGATTTCAAATACTAAACGAAAAGAAATTGTTGAGAAAAGATGTTGATCGACTCTTGGAAGATGTTATCTGTGCCGATATCAATAATCTTGTTTTATTACAACTGCTGCATATGCATCCGATCATATCTCTCGCCGATTCGTTGATTCTGTTGATATTGTTGAGAATATTGATAATGTGCATCGATCGAGTCTTTAAAAGTTGAAAATGAACGATTGTTAAATGAACTTTCAAATTCAAAACGCCGCCTTCAATGGTGTCAAAAGATTGTCAAAATCGTGAACTTGCTTTGCAAAACAAAATCCACCAGCTTGAAATAAAAACGCTTAATCCTAAAATTGAGCAACCGGATGATCAAAACGTGTCTTTGAAATGTCAAATCTCAAAATATGAACAAGAACTTGCAAAAGTTAAACATGAATATGGTGTCATATTTGATTTACTCAAACAGACTCGAAATGAAGCATCAAACGAACTTGATCATTATCTTGCACACACTAAAGAAGTCATGAATTTTTCTCGAAATCTTCGCTCGAAAATCAAGATTTGGTGCACACTATCATTAAGTTAAGGAAATGTTAGGAAAGTATGAACAAGTTCACCTAGCATCATTAAGAAAATTGCACCGTAACACTTAGCAAACGTGAACCCGCATTGCCTACCGACAAAACACAAGATACTAATGTGCTTCCTCATCGAAACAGAATAGTTGCCTCTTTTCCAAACGTCCGCACTTCACACCCTAGAGCAATACAAGGAAGAATAGGAAGTTGCACCTAAGAAAAGATCAATAAAGAATGTCAAGTAGAAGAACACCCTAGGACTTTGAATAAGACTCAAGTTGCACCCACTTTAGATATTGCGTCCGACAAATGTAATGGAAAAAGTGTTGTAACGAATGCTAAACCTTTAAGTACTTTTGATATTCACCGATGCTTCTTGTGTTATTTGTCGAAAAGTATGCTTTCGATTGTCATGACAAATGTGTTGCTAGAGCTATCTTGTCTCGCTTAAGGAATCCTAAGAATCGAATACCTCTAGGCCCACTAATGCTTCTAAGTCTCGTGCTTGGTAAACCGCCTCCTTAGATTCTAAGAAACGATTGATGTCCCCGTAGTTCCAAGATCACCTCCAAGGAATGTAGTACCACCTAGTGCATTCACTAAGACTAAAGCTAAGACTAGTTGGAGATGGCGTAAATGGATACATAATACACTAGGATTTAAATGGATGCCTAAAATCATTGATGTGTGTATTTCTACTATAATCGCTTCGAACCCTCTAACACTTCGGGTTCCACATCTACTTCTATTCCATCCGTGTCGTCCGTGTGTAATGCAGTGATACAGATCATCCTTTGATTGTTGATAGCGGATGTTCCCGACACATGACAGCAATCTTAAACTCGTTATCAAACTTTATTGCAAAGTTCATTGGCACCGCCGATTCGGAATGATCACTTCAGCCTATCATGGGCTACGGAGATTATATCAATGGCAATATCGAAATTAGCAGTGGTTTATTATGTGGAAGGCCCTCGGTCACAATCTCTTTTCACCGGTCAATTTCGTGATGGAGATTTGGAAGTTGCTTTTCGGGAGAAAACTTGTTTCATTCGTGATCTACAAGGAAACGATCTAATGTCCGCTCTCGCAATTCTAGTCTATACACAATCTCAATGCAAGACATGGTTGCTTCATCTCCCATCCGCTCACTTTCAAAGGCAACATCAACAAAATCTCGCTATGGCACCGCTGCCTCTCACATTTAAACTTTCAAACCATCACCAACCTTGCTCGACACAAACTTGTTGAAGGTCTCCCGAGATTCCGATATTCTAAAGATCACCTATGCTCACCAGAACAAGGAAAAGCACTCGTGCTCATTTTCCTTCAAAGGTGGAACACAACTCTCAACATGTGCTTCATCTTCTTCACATGGATTTGTGTGGCCCGATGCGCGCAAACAAACGATTAATGGCAAACGCTACATCTTGGTAATTGTCGATGACTACTCACGATGGACTTGGGTCTACTTTCTTCAAGTAAAGATCAAGCTCCACAGATGATCATCACCTTTCTCACAAAAATTCAAGTTCACCCGAACACCGTCCGCCAAATCGTAATGCATAAAGGAACCGAATTTGTAAACCAAACTCTTCGAGAATTTTATGAGAAAGTGGGAATTGAGCATCGACATCTATTGCACGCACACCGTAACAAAACGGAGTTGTTGAAAGACGAAACCGAACGTTAGTAGTGGAAGTCGCAAGAACAATGTTAATCAATGCTAAACTTCCAGACACTTGTGGGCGTGTCGATCAACCGCATGCTATACTCAAAATCGCTCAATGATTACTAAACGCCACAACAAAACACCTTTTGAGCTTATCCACAACCATAAACCGAATCTCAAACACTTTCATGTATTTGGATCCCTTTGCTACCCAAATAATGATCGTGATGACTTTGGAAAGCTCAAAGCCAAAGTCGACATTGAGTCTTTATAGGATATTGTGAAAATTCTAAGGGTTTCCGGATCCGAATCGTCAGACAAAGCAAAAGTTATGGAAACGATTCATGCTAATTTTGATGAACTTACGAAAATGGCTTCGAGCATAACAACTTGGAACCCGGTCACAACCGCTTAAACTTCCTCAAACCCCATCATCACCGAACTAAGCCCCACTTACTCACAACAAATGGAAACGCTATTTGCTCCGTTGTTTAGTGATGACATTGATGAACGTGCCTGTGTGTATCCGCTGCTTCACCGCTCAACCCGATCATACTCTTATACCGATACACTGCTACAACAACTATCTATTGAAGAAGCACCACCATTGACTCTACAACAACAGCTTGAACAAACTGCTTCCAACGACGCCGAACCAACGACGATGTTCTTAATGAAGTACCCCACCGCAGATTTTGATCCAAATGCGTTTTTTAACCCGCTTGCCAATGAAACTGCCGCACCGATGTCGCGAAATCATCAACAAACCATTTGAATCCTCAAAATCGCACAATGTATACCAACATCAACCTCTACACATCGTTGGACAAAAGACCATCCTCTTGAGAACATTATTGGCAACCCAAATCAACCAACCGTTATAAGACAACGCCTTCACACGATGGTGAACATTGCATTTATGCACTCACCGTCTCGCCAACTGAGCCTAAAACATTAAAGACGCAATGACAAAAGACAACCGGATTGAATCCATGCAAGAAGAACTCAACCAATTCAAACGCCTTGAAGTATGGAACTCGTTGAAAGACCAACAGGGTCTACGCCATTGGTCTCAAATGGATTTGGAAGAACAAATTGATGTCAAGGAACGAATCGTAAACAAGTCACGCCCGTGGCTAAGGGTTATAGACAGAAGAGGTATTGACTTTGAAGAATCATTCGCTCCGGCTGCTCGCCTTGAGGTCGTTCGATTTTTCTCGCGTCATGCTCATATGAACATAACGGTCTTTCGATGGACGCCAAAACCGCTTTTCGAATGGGCAACCGAAAGAAACGGTTTATGTCACCACCGTAAGGATTCGTTGATCCCGAGTTCCCGAACCATGTCTACAAACCGAACAAAGCTCTAGATGGTCTCAAACAAGCTCCTGGCATGGTACGATAAGTTATCATCCTTCCTCATTGCCAATAAATTCACCAAAGGTTCGGTCGATCCTACACTTTTCATACAATATCACGGGCTCACATCTTAATCGCTCAAATCTATGTGGATGACATCATTTTGGGTCAACACATTTAAAATACTCAAATGCTTTTGCAAAATTAATGACAAAACATTTTGAAATGTCAATGATGGGTGAACTCACATTCTTTCTAGGAATGCAAGTTCATCAATCACCCCGTGGTATTTTCTTGAGTCACCCAAATATGCCCTTGAATTGTTAAACAAATTTGAATGCAAACTGTGACACCTATGCCACACCAATGGCTCATACCAAGAAGCTAGATGTCGATTTACATGGGAAATTGGTGGACCCTACCAAATACCGTAGTATTATTGGGTCTCTCATGTATCTAACAAATAGCAGTGCCGATATTGTTTTTGTCAGATATCTTTGCTCCCGCTATCACGAGACCAATCGAAACCCACCTCTCGAGGCTAAAAGAATCCTCCGATACATCAAGGGAACCATTAACTTGGGGATCCGTATCCGGGGATTCTCGTTTTGAACTAATAGCTTTTTCGACGCCGATCACGCAGGATGCTTAGATTCACGGAAAAGTACTTCAGAGCATTACAATTTCTTGGTGATAAACCGTGTCATGGCAATCAAGAAGCAGATTGTACATCGCCTCCTCAACAAAGGTAATATGTAGCCATGTCGGCATGTTGTGCTCAAGTCATTTGGATGAGAACACAACTCAAAGACTATGGTTACGTGTTTGACAAAATCCCGATGTATCGCGACAATCGGAGTGCTATTGCGATCTCGCAACTCGCTCAACATTCAAATCAAAGCACATCGATCTTCGATATCATTTCATCAAGGACCACGTGAATGTGGTACCGTTGAATTATACTTTGTGGGTACAGAATACCAATTGCGATCTCCTCACCAAAGCCTTAGCTCCTCGCTAGGTTTAATGAGTTGGTCCACCGGATTGGTATGCGGTGTTTGACTCAAGAGGAACCGGATGAACTCTTAAAACATTCTTAAAACCAACAAACACCAAAACCTCTTTTGTAAATATTTTTCAAAACAAAATACAAAATTATAAAATCGATAAAACAACAAAAATATTCTTCTATCTATATTTCTTTTAACATGGCAAGTACAATCTTCCGTCAACACTCAAATCTTTCAAAATTCAAGATTTTTTCGATCAAGTGTTGAGGGGAGAAAACAAATATTTTCGCTTCATAAAACCTTGTACTTGCATGTTATCTTATCCCGTTGTTTCTTTAATAATGGTGGTCACATTTCGGTTTTCCGACACACTCGGACTAAAATTTATAAACTTTCATTATTTCTTAAGTCGAGGGGAGTGTCACAAAATTCTTTCCAAATATCATTCGCTTGGTAACCAAAATGGAAGTTAAAGGCATTGGATGTAAATGGTAAAGGTGGAGGGACTAAAATTGTCAAAAGCTTAAAGTTATTTTAATAAAACCTCCACCTAACTCATTTAATTCACTTCATTTAATATCTCACCAAACTTAATCCTACGCCTAACATTCAATCTCTCAATCCGCTTGCTTGATCATCATTTTGTAAGTGGTTTCATAATCTAAACATGTTTACAAACAAAGGTTTTGATTTATATTAAAACCAACGGTTAGATTTTCACTTATGAGTGATTTGGTGTTCTACGATAAGCGTATGAACACATAATCAAGTGTGTGTGTTTGTGGTGAAAAGATAGTGTCAAAACGTTTATATAACATCATTGAAACTATTTTGATCATCAAACACACCCGTAAACACGAATTGATTGATATTGAAAATTAGGGTTTATGCGTGAAATTGGGTATTTTCAAATGAGAACGTTTTTGGTTAAAAGATAGTTGTAAGATGTTGTTCTTATGATGAATTGATGATATCTAGGCTCGTAACCAACCCGTAAACACTAATTGATCTTTAATTAGAAATTAGGGTTTAAGTTCATACGCATTTGGGTATTTTTGATTCACTTAAATTTGATGTTAAAACTTGGATAGAACAACTCATAAGGCTTCTTAGACCTCCCGTAATCATTTTGGTGCAATTTCTATGGCTAGATTACTTACTCGTAAAAATTGAACCTTAGGGTTTAGGTTTACGATAAGTGTTCTTACGCCAAATCGCTTATATGTGTATTCATGATATGATCCGATGGTGATTGAATGTATGTGTTAATGATTGTGTTATGATGAATTTATTTCGTGTTTTCTACGCGTGAAAATTCGTAATCAAGGTTTCTTGCATCCACGATAAGGATCACCTTACGCGTAGAATGTTATGCGTAAGAGAAATCTTACGCGTAACTATTACGCCGTAAGGTTCTACATAAGGGACCACGCGTATCCCGTGAAGGATATGCGTAAACAAGGACCTCACGCATAAGGTTGACTTCACGAGTAAGCCTTACGCGTAAGGTTTATATACGCCACGCCGTAAGCTCTACGCATAAGGTCCCCTTTCCCACGCTGTAATATTTCTTACGCGAAGTCAAGAACCCACGATAAGCTTGCGCTTACGCCGATATCATTCCTGCTTACGCATAAGCTTGCCATTTCTACGCCTAAGCCTTGTTTAACCTTAATTATGAATTGTTACGCGTGCAAACTTGTAAATAAATAAATCATAACGCCACGAAACCAATAATGTCACTATAAGCTTAAATGTTTAACAAGTTGTGAATAATAAGTGAAAACATGGACTTTAAAACTTAAAGTTAATCAACTCACGAAACTTATCACGACGTCATTGGACTATTGGACAAACAAGTGACATTGGACTCAGAATAATCATCGACATATCACATTCAATAATTAGACAATAAAACCATCCGTTGACTAACATAATGTCTTTCGATATGTTGGTTCTTTTGGCTAAATATCTTCGATCACGACATGGACGCCAAATGCGTAATGTGGATGCACCAAATGTTCTCACCATTGTCGATATCTTCCCTAATGGCTATCCGATGAAGATTGGAAAGAACAACCTTCGTGTTGATTTTGATACCCTCACATGCTCGTAGTCTTCTTGCTTGATAGCAAGGACATTCTCAAGAACCATTCTTATCGAATATGCTCACCAACTCGCCACAGCCCGAGATCTACATTCAACACTTCGCACACAATGAAGCGATCAAAGGGCAAAATGTTGTGATCGTGACTCTCAATCACAAGCAAGTCACCATCACACCAGCAGACTTATGGGCTATTCTCCTCATTCCCGCCATTGAACCAACCGAGTACAACGCTACACCTTCCAAGAGGTCGCTCGCAATTCATGATCGACATCGGTTATGACGAAGCTACAGTGGGTAATCACCAAGCACTCTTACGTTGATCTTAAGAATATCCTCACCGAGAACCCTCTTCATCATCATCACAAAATCTGCTTCGACGGATAGTGGTTATGAGCATCCCAAGCTCATGGAACTACAAATTTTTGGGCTTTGGTCAACATGAAACATATCGAAGTTGAAGCTCGATATGGGATGACATGATGTCTTTCCTCAAAAGCGAGGCACCAAGATCCCATACATCGATACACAAAACTGCTGATCCAGAGAGCTCTTGGGTTAAATCCCGATATTCCTTGAGACTCGACGACCCAAACAATCACTCCATGTTGTATGAACCTACTCTAACAATGATTTAAGGAATCAACAACAAAGAAACAAGGTGTTGTGTTGCCGGATCACCTTCTCTCGATGAAATCAAACAACTTTACTCATACAAAAGGTATCCGTAGCAGCTTGATGAAGGCAAAGTTGGTTTTCTCGATGACAAGTCTTCCGCACACCTACTAGGAAAACCAGAGAGGCAAGGCAGAAGTGTTGCAAGCAATCGAGAGTCAAAGAAAGTTCCCAAGAGGAAACCTCCACTCAAAAGGAAAGTTCCCTCTAAGGAAGTTGTTCCTATTCCCATTCCCAAGTCTCGAACCACAAAGAAAGCTAGTGGATGAAAGCTCGATGAAACCGAATCGACGAGGAGGTCACCTACTCAAACCGCAACCGATGTCACTCCAACAAGAGCTAAACCTCCCAGTCCAAAAGTCGACCAAGGCAAAGGGAAGACTCCAAGATTGAGCAAGAAGAAGAAAGCTCGATGAAGAGCCACCGACACCGACTACGGAAGAAGTTCAAAATCATTAGACTCCAACACAAGGCAAAAGAGTTTGAACAGAACAAATGCGTGGCCCCGAGGGTCAAGTGGTGGTGTCAATCTACACCAATTCCCGATGCGGTTAATCAACCCGATAAGGGAATTGGTGCCACCACTCTTGAGCAACAACAAAAAAGCGCTGGAGGATTCTATTGATTATGACTTTGAGGAACCGTAAAAGAAAAGTCCGAGAAAGAAAAGGTCGATGAAGAGGTCGCAACTCAAGCCAAAGCAGAGGAAGAGGCTCGGATTCAGTCAAGTAAAGGCTAAATCTGACAAGATGACAAAGTGAGTTATGATGATTATCTTCTCAACAGTCCTACTCGCTCCAAGGAGGAAACTTCAAACCTCCTAAGGACCCCGAATCACCTCACGACTCTTCATCATCGATTCATCTTCTCACTCTTCACCACCACCATCCAAAGGAACAACCAATCCACATCCAAATCAGAAAGAAGCCAACGGACTCTTGGATATCTCGAGCAAAGACAAGGATTGTTAAAGTCACAAGCAAGTCGAAGAAAGATGTAACCAACAAAAGTCAATCAACTCACGACTGTGTTCAACTTTCTTCAAGACGAGATAAACAAGTTGTCACCGAAAGGGAACAAATCCGTAAGTTCATCAAAGGAGATTTCAAAAGGAAATGAAGAAGATGATCAAAGAATACACTCACAAGTTTCTTCTCGACATCGCTCCTCGGTATGACAAGAGAAATGTACACCAAACAACTCTATCCGAATCTATTGCATTTGGCCAAGCAAACTATGAGATCAACACCTATGCAAGTAAACATCAATCCAGCTTGATCCCATAATATTCTCGATGTCAATTGGTTTCGTGTGGTATCTCAAATGTCTAAACGATCTGCAACATTTACTTCTTACGAAGGTAAATTGTTTGAAGCATTGCTGGAATACCAACTCAAATCAGCATGCAGAGAAGAAGCTCAAAGGCCTAAACGTCCAAGAGACGATGAAGACAAGGATAAGGATAAGAATGACGAGCCTAAACGTCCAAAGCAGTCTGGAGAACCATCATCTATGCCACCACCACCCCGAAGGACTTCACCACCAAGACGATCTCCTCCTCGCTTTCATCGACAAACCTCGTGACTCGAGTTACCACCCCAGCATCGAGAAAACCGTGATCACTTCGAGTATACCGGTGGTGACGATGAGGAAGTCCCCGAGCCCCAACAACAACCCACCTCTCCCGACATAACAAAGAAACCGTAATCCTCATCAAAGCCAAAGAAAAGAAGAAGAAGACGCCAAAGACCGACGTCGTATCATGGCTAGACGAGGATGACACCGAATTTGACCGGTTCTCTAATCTTGTTGATTCTACTCCCGCCCACCGAAGGTCAAGATGCGATAGAAGGTCGAACATTGGAGCATGCTAAAATACTTCAAGACAAGTTTCGGGTGAAGAAGATGACGAAATCAGAGTTGAAACGAATCAAGAATGAAGCCTTTCAACTACTCAAAGACAGCTCGGAAAGTGCTATTGAAGTTGAGTATCACCTTGAAAACATAGCACGAGCCATGTCTAACAACATTGATTGGCTCAACCCTGAAGCAAACATCGACTTCTCCAAAAGAGACAAAGCTCCATACTACACCGACTGGTCTAAACCTCTACCAACGATTGGCCAACCGGATTAACCTCATATTCCATTTCGATACTTCTTCAACAATGATTTGGAATTCCTTCTACACGGTAGCGATGGTTCAAAGAAATACGCTACATCACTTACACTTCCGCTCCCGCACCATATACTCCAACCGCATAGCCATCAAGAAAAGGCTACCCACATGTTTTCCAACAATGTGGAACAAGATGACATCGATGCAATGTACGGATTCACCATTGGCCGAACGCCGACTAATCTACTACAAAAGTCGCCAGTTCGAAAGTCTCAACATGAAGTGCACAAGACTAAAGGGATCGTTGCTATTAAGCATGTCACTCTTTCGCCTAAATGGGATTACACCTTCCTCAAGACCATCGTGGTCAAAAGACAAGACGAAAGGGACTATGAATTCTATGAAGCGGACTTTCGTACTTGTCTCTCAACGACATTGAAGATCTAGATCTTGCAAAAGTACAGTGGAACGAATGAGACAATTCTCAATCGAAATTCAACGTGAATACATCAAGTCCTTACTTATCTTCATCGAAGCATAGTGATCCAGAACGTAGAAGATTTACAACTTGTTGTTGAATCCTATCAGACCCGTGTCAACTTCACCAGACCTCAGCTAGAACTTCCTGACATCAACCATCTTCCACAATACACTCTCGTCAGCAAACCATTCGGCGTAGTTTACCGTAGTGAACTACAACGAAACTGCTTGATGGCGTGTCGAGATCTTCACAAGTTTGGGGATCACACATTGAAGAAGGTTAGGGATGGCTTGGCTTATAGGTTGAAGGCGATATATGAAGGCATTGGGTCTCAAAAGCGATGGAACTCTCAGGAAAGACGGGATGTGCAGAGGATCATCACCAGGATTGATGAAAGGTTGTATGAAGGGACCGCCTCGTAACACCGAGAGCTTTGTAGGTGGTCGCCCCAGATTTCTCTCACCGCTATCAACGCCTGATCGCATTCCCGAAAGATTGATGGACTTCCGGTACCCTTAAACTGCTTCTATTTCATATTATTTTGGATGTGTGATTTTATATTGACAATGGCTTGTGCACACATAATAGGTACAACCCGTTCTTGTAATGAAAGGACCCCGTGGTACGCTTCAGTGCCACAATCCTTATAAAAGGAGCGAAAGCTTCTTACTTTTGAGTAAAACTTATCAAACCTTTCACTTTTCAAAGGTTTTGCTCAAAAGAACAAGTACTTCCCTTATGATTTTCAAAACCTCAAAAGTTAGTATCACTTGTTGAGGGGAGTATTTGCTTAAAACTTTGTTCACAAATTGTTCTTCGTGATAATCTTCCCACAAAACTCAAAATGGTCATATTTATTCTCAACATTTCTTCAAAAATAACATTTATATATGCCATTTTTGAGGGGAGAAAATTATGTGATAAGAAATATGTTGATTTGCCGCATTGAATCTTCGTGAAAAGACTTAACCCATGAATTGACGGATCCGGACAATATACATTGAAAAGATTTGTCTTCCAAAGACTTATCCAAGTAAATTGTACCTATTCGAGAAACTCTTGATAGACATGAACTTTGACGGGTTTGACAACCTTCGAGGTTTGTCCACACCTTCAAGGTAGTTATTAGAGCTAGTTGTCACCTAAAAGTCGACAATGTATCTCTTTAACTATGCAACGAACCGTGTCTCGCGGGGATTGTCTATCTTGAGTCGATCAATTCAAAAGTGCGCGCTCTTTCCTCACCGTGCGATTTCACAAAACTCTTAAGCACATGTGGAGGGGAGTATTTCGAAATGATCAAACTCTTGAAGTGTTCAAACATGTTTTCATTCACAAACACTTCTAGAGATTTTCATGAAAATGGTTTTATGGCAATGGAGTTATAAGGTGATTAAGGTTAGGAATAACTGTCCTATGATCCGCCAGAGTCGGAGGGATCTACCCAAGGACACTTCCAATAGTTAGAATTAGAAGTCCTTAGGTATGATTATAAAAAGGAGAAAATGAGAATCGGAGAAAGAAGGAGTTGAAGAATTAAAAGAAAAGCAAAGAAAAGGGTGAAAAGAAATAGCCCTCCGATTATTCAACTTAGGCGCATAATCGGGTTCAATTCATATGCTACCGGTTGTCACTTGATGACACCGGTATTGAAGATTAAAAGTCGTCATGGACCCAAAGGACGCATGCACTAAACCTTCTTAGCCACTCAAGTTTCTCCCAATGAAGCTTGTTTCATTCTCACAGGAACCCTACGTAAACTATCGGCTTTCTCCTAGAGATTGTCGGTATTGAAGAAGGAGACCCTCTCCCTTGTCTCCGCCAGAAAACCAAAGCGCACTATTGAGTCTAGAGCCACGAGATTCATCAAAAGATCTCATAGGTACACTTGACATTTCATCACTTGTTGTTCAACAATAAGAACAACAAAGGGTACGTTATCGAGTCCTACATGATCCTAGCAACTGTCGAGAACATTTATGAGAGGTTCACTATTGTGATCCTCGGTGATTGAATGGAAACTCCTACCGTGGTCAACATCAAACACCGACAAGCAGTCACTTCGTAACTCCCGTGGATTACGCTTAGTGTGTCTCAAACGGTCTACAATCATGAGGTGATGCTTCGTGTACCTCAACGACTCATCCGAATCAGAGGTGTACTTCGCACATCGCGTTATCTCACTTGTGGGACTCCGGTTCAGAACGGCCTTTGTAAGAATTAGAGTTGTGTTTTCACACTATGTCATAACACTCTCAAGTTCAAACTTGTAAGTGCCGGAACCGCTTATTACTAACCTTTCTTATGTTTTCTTCTTATGGAAGCTCGAGCGGATCGATCGTGCGATTCTTCACATGCTCATACCAACATCATCACTAATGCAAGTTCTCTCAAAAGGCAACACAAAAGTCGAAATGATTCTTCATCAAGTCAAAGAATCTACAAAGTTTAAAGACTAAGAGAACTTCATCAAGATCAAATCCAACGTTAAATAAGCGTGTGAGCATGTTGAAGAAAGACGTGGAGACACCGAGCAACGAAGCGCACTGATGCGATAACAACAACATACTATCACTACCATCACAAAGAACAAAGAACAAAGAACAAAGAAAATGATGACGCCAAAGCGTAACTTTTCAAAGGAAACAATTTCTCTACACCGGGAGATTGTTCGAATCAAGGCAATTCTTCTCACAAGAAAGAAGAATGTCAAGACGCCAAAGCTACTATTACATCAACACCTTCACTGTTCACATTATCAATCACTAACACTTAGGGGGAGATTGTTGGAATCACTCCTAGACTAAAATTCAAGTGTTAGTAATTAATATGTAATAGTTAGCTTAATTAGGCTTTTATGTTTGTTATTAAGCTAAGGCTTATGTAGAAGGCCCATAAGCCTTGGCCCAAGTCCAATAAGGAAAGGAAGGGACTAGGAGTGTTGCCCTAGCTCCCTCTCCTATAAATACTTTTGTAATACCCTCACTTGAGGGTTGGTTGTTCAATTCATTCTCTTTCACTTTGCTACGCATAACCATTCTTCATATCATACGCATAGTGTTTGTTTGTTATTGTTCAACCGATCTTCTCTTCTCTTTTCTTATATTGATGCTATTATGGTGACTTCTATTGATGCTTGTGTTACTAATATGGTGACCTAACAATCGGCAAGAAACAACAACTCCTCTTCATCCAAAGTCGCACCATTATCCTGTGCTTGCACGAGCAAAATCTTGTCTCAAGTATTTTGCATTACGTGGACGTTTTGGAGATGTGCGCTTCTAGCAATGTGTCCCTTACCACTACGATTGTAGCATTTGGTAGCTTTGCTTGTCCTTGATTTGGATTCCTTCCACGATTACGATTTGCTACATATCCTCTACCAACTCCACCTCTTCCATGTTCATCTTGTCTTTCTTGAATCGGTTGCACCACAACCTTCGCGATCTCTCGGCGGTAGCTTGATTGTGTGAATTGGATCTTGCTACGAGGTTATTGTTGGTGTGTGGGAGAGAGTTCATGATTTGAGTAACCATAAGAGACAGTTGATTGATGAAGTTTTCCATGAGTGTTTTTGGGTCGGGAGGCTTATATCTTTGGATCGGGAATGGGCTTGTAATTACCATTACCCATGGGTATGACTTGAGATGCTTTGGTGGTAATACCAACATTGGTGTAGAAAATTGTAGAATCATTTGGTGGTGGTTTCTCCCGATTGGTTTTGAACCGATCCGAATTCTTTTTCAAACATAGCATGCCTCTCATTACAGGCGAGGAAGGCATACAATTGCTCATAGTTTGTATTCTTCAATCCTTTGGTTAGCTTCACAGAGGTGACAAATTTGTGCCATTCGGGTTCATGTTGTTTACAAACTTTGAGTTAAGTTGAATGTTAGGCATGGTCATTTTGATGTTCCTCATGTCATTCACAAGCTTATCGAATCTCACGTAGTACTCATAGACACTCTCATCAGGTTTCATCTTGAAATGCTCAAATTCATCATACAGTTGTGATTCTCTGTCTTCCTTAGTTAACTCAGAACCTTAGAGAAGCATTTTGACATTATCCCAAACTGCCTTGGCTTCAGTGTTGTGATTGATAAGCTTGTAGATATCTTTTGGAAGACCCTGAAGAATAATGTTAGAAGCCCTGATATCAGCATCGAATCTCTTTTTCTCCTTATCTGTTAGCCTTAATAGTTTTATTAGAAGTGATGGTCATTCACGTTTAGGAACTTTGTATTGTGTGTTAGATATCGTGATAGAATAGTCAAAGGGCTCGTGGATTGGGCTAAGCTAATTGGTTAAACGTTAGGGTATGTTAGCCGTTTGTATGCTCATATATCCCAAGCCCAATCCAAGTCCAACAAAGCCCATATGAAAGCCTTTTAGGTTTTCATGTATTCCACCTATAAATACCCCTCAAATGGTCATTTGAGGGGTGTGCTTGAAAGTGTGTGTGTGTGTGTGTATTTTCTCTCTCAAGGAATATACAACTTATTGTGTTTATCTTTATCCTCTCACATACACGGTTTTGTATAAACATCAAGTCACCATCTCTCTTAATCTTTCCTTCTTTGTGTAAGCTTTATGTTTGTGTTTGGGTTGAACGTTTTCTACGCGTAGCGTGGTAAACGTGGTGATACTTGTATGTGTGTTGGGTTTGCTTGGTAAAGTGATAAGGTTGATAAAAGTAAGGTCCTACAATTGGTATCAATCGCCTAACAATGGTTTAGGAGTGTTGTGTTTGTTTTGAAGGGTTACGCGTACAGCTTTCGTTATCCTATTTGTCACGCTTAAAGCTTTAATTTTGCACTCAAAATTCAAGATTCTTGTGGTTTAAGGTTTATGTGGTGCTAAAGTTTCAGTTTTTGCAAAAGTTCAAGCTTCGTGTTTTCTTCATTTTGAGCTCGTTTTGGTTCATTGGTCATTTCTACTGTAACTTTTCTAAGCACTTTGGGTGAAAAAGGTCAACATTTTTGGTTATTCGAGTGTTTTTAAGGATATCCGTGCAAGCGAAATTGTTTGAATCGTTGGAAATTTTTTACAGTAGGTCAAAACCCTAGTTCTCTGCTGCAGAAGAAAGTCAACTACGCGCAAGGTTCTACTCATAACTTTTTGGTGCGATTCTTGAGCTTAACGGTGACTCGGTGCTTCCCCACTTGGATAAGTTTGTGGAACACTTCGACTTTTGGATATCCCTTACTGTTGTGGCGGTGTAAAGGATTTTGGTTCTTAACCATAGTTTACGCATAAGCTAAAAGCTTACGGTAACTCTACGCATAACTTCACAATTACGCGTAAGGTTTACGAGTAACTTTTGTCTACGCATAAGCTTAAGGTTCTGGCGTGAATCATTTTTACGCATAAGGATTCCCTCGCCTAAGGCGATTACGCATAAGATCCTCGCATAAGGATTCCTACGCTGGTGATTCGCGTAAGATCCTACGCATAAGATCCTACGCCTAAGCCTCGTCTACTCGTAACCTTCGTTTGTCTACGCCTAAGCTCTTTGGCGGAAAACTTGAGTAAAATTTAAATTTTGAGGAGACTAAGCGTTCAATTTTTACGCGAAATTCAAATTTTGGTTTAACGGGAAAATTTTGGTCAAAATTCAAATTTTGGGCCTAAATTCAAATTTTTCGGTCAAATTTGGTGTCAAAATAGTCATAACTCAAATTTTTCATACGATCTTAGAATTGATTTTTATAGTGAATTTCAAATTTTGGGCGAAAATTTTTAAGAACCAAGGTTACGATACGACTTTCGAGAATCACCTCAATGAGCTTAATCTTCATCAACCACAACTCCTTTATCGTTGAATCGATCCTACATCAACTTTATTAGATCATACCTTCATCAATGGCAACTCAACAAGACATTCATGCGGCCGGTGCGAAAACCGTCCTCCTATGTTGGAAAAAGGTGGCTATCTTCAATGGACAAGTCGAATGCTTCGTTACATCAAGACAAAACCTAATGGAAATTTGATGATCAAATCCATTCGGGATGGACCCTTCATACCTCGACAAGTCCAAGACCACGAAATCTTGATGCAACACCTCCGTCCCACCATTTTTCGTCTTCAAAAGAATCGGAATACTACGAAGAGGATCGGAAGAAAGTCGAAGCGAGATGACATGGCAATTCATATTGTCCAACCGGGTTTACCAAGGACATCTTTCTTCTTTGTGAGACAGTTGTGAAGCCGCTTCGATATGTGGGAACATGTTAGACGACTTTGTCATGGAGCAAATTGGTCAACAAGACACAGAGAACAAGTTGCTAGCTGCTTGGGAGAAGTTTACATCTACTCCAAGAGAATCCATTGAATCCTACTATGGAAGGTTTGCACTTTAATGAATGAGTCGATCGAAACAAGTTGACACCCGAACTATCGTGAGCTACATCAAGTTCTTGAACTATCTACCGTAAGAATGGGGACGATATGTCACTATTGTCAACCAAACAAAAGACTTATATCAAGTGAACTTTGATCAACTCAACGATTTTACGAAACAAAATCAAGTGAAGTGAATGAAGTCGGGCAAGAAAGATTAGCAAAGAATCATGATCCATTGGCACTCATTGCAAAGACTCAAACTCCGGTGAATACACAACAACAAGCTTCATCATCTTCCAATAACAACAACTTGCGACAATACATCCCTCAACAACAAAACTATCCACTTGAACAACATCATTACGGGAACAAGGAATCACCGATCTTGAAATGGAACGGAAGAAGCTTTGTCACAAGCATTTGCATTCTTGGGTAAAGCATTGAGGTCGCTATTCCACACCAACTAACAACAACCAAAGGATTTCATCAAACACTGCAAGCAGGCAAGTTGCGGTAGGTGTGAATATGGGTCATCAAGGTCAAATGGTTGGAGTTATTGGGAATCGGCGAGGATATCTCTTGGATTTCGCATGGGTAATCAAAGGTTCGAATCGAGGTGTCGGATGGGTCGAATGTTGGGAATAAGCGTTGGGTAATCGAATGGGAATGTTGCGACTCCAATCGTTGGGAATTATGGAAATGTGAATCGAGGTAATCGAGTTCGTGTTATAATGTCAAGGATTGGGTCACATGGCAAGGAATTGTCCAACTATGCCAAAAAGAAGGATCTTGCGTATCTTGAGCTATCATGTTGGTACAAAAGGAACAATCTGGACTTCAATTGAGTCTTGAGGAAAATGACTTCATGGCTATTATGGATGATTTGGAAGACCTCGAGGAACTCAATGCAAGCGCATCTTCATGGCAAATCTTGAGGAGACTAAGTGCGACATCGACTCGACGCACCTCCTGTCTATGGCGCCAACGCAATATCCGAGGTACCAATCATTGATCCATGCTATAACAATGTCATATTTGATGTGTTTACTCATGACGAACAACATTATGTGGCGCCAAGACCTACTTATGATACATACACGGACAATCCGAGTTGTAGCAATACTAACTCGAGACTCGGATGTGGATCCTAGTGGAGGCGTGTGGCACAAAATCTGAGGCGATGAGGAAACACGTGCTTATTTTGAATCATTAATCAACAAATGTGGCATTGAAATTGAGAAAGTTAAAAGGTCAATTGCGATGTTAAGGCCGCGAATGCCAAATTGACCACCGAGCTTGAGAGTTACAAGGAGAGCAAAAAGCCTTTGAATTTCGGAAAAACAAAGAATCGGACTTAGCAATTGGTTATCGAAATTTGGTTTCTAAAGAACAACTATTGCAAATCAAGTACAACACACTCGATGTGAATTTGAACTTGAAAATTAAATCTTTAAACAAGGAAATTTCTGATTTAAATGACCAACTTTCTAAAAAAAAAGCAAAGTTTTCTGATCTTGAAAAAAAGAAGAAATAGTTGATAACTGATTTTTCAAAACGAGAAGATTCTCTTCTTGATAAAAATGAGAAAATCAAATCTTTGGACAATTTGCTTCTTACAACGGGTCATTCTGATAAAACAATCAAGATGCTTTCTAATCAAGTAAATCCACGTTTTCATACTTCACATAAGATGGCACTTGGTAACGACCCTTCTTCGTTTCTCAAGAAAGCTCAGAAATCTCATAATGTGTTGCACAATAGAAATGCTTTGCATGAACCCATAATTGTTCGTGATTCTCTTGAAACGTTGGAACTATCTGAGGAGAGTAGATCAAAAATGAAACAAAAGAATCCAGATCTCAAACCGATTGATTATAACAAATGGAACAAAATTAATGGAATTCCTTTTGTTTCTCAAAAAGAAAAGTCAACGTTTTCCACCACACAAAGTATTTCAAACAAAGTGTCAACACCAGTTTCAAAATCAGTTTCAAAACCAGTTGTTGTCTCCAAATCTCTTTCGAACATTGAACAAATGTCTTCAAACAATCCTTTTAACACAAGTGATGCGAGAAGTATTTTGGAAAATGTGAAAACTAGAATGCGGATCTTCAAGAGCGGTGAAAACTAAAACCAATATTACAACAAACATCCGGTTTAATAGTTTTGATATTGAGCAGAAAAAGTTTTTGAAACTCAATTGCCCTCGGTTGAATAACATCAACTCAAGGGTAATTCATTTTGAACAAGCCTTTTGAAAAAACAATGACTTTGTCAAGGATCATAAATCCCTAGTAAAGCAAGCTAATGAAAGTGTTGAACACATCAA
Organism: Chrysanthemum lavandulifolium; assembly: GCA_022545495.1. Lineage (NCBI taxonomy): Eukaryota > Viridiplantae > Streptophyta > Magnoliopsida > Asterales > Asteraceae > Chrysanthemum > Chrysanthemum lavandulifolium. The sequence goes on along the minus strand of CM040242.1, from coordinate 105,847,390 downwards.
AGTTTTGGAAAATCTAAATGATTCACTCTTGAAGATGTTCGACTCATGATATTATGTCCATCATTTTGCAAACATATTACATTGAAGATCATGAAAGACTCGATCGAGACCTCGAAATTGTTTCAAAATATGAAAAAGCTCTTATGAAACTTGAAAAGAAAATGTCTCATATTTTAAACAACTTGATCGAAAAAGCGAGGAATGCAAGTATGACAAAGCGTCGTATGAGCATGCCTACAATGACATGAAAGCAAAAATGATTTTTGAGGGCTCATTGGAATGTCAAAAGGAAAGGCGATGGATCTTGTGATTAAAAACCATTGACTGCGGAGAAAGCAAATGTTCCCAAACCGGTTTCCAAACCAAAAATGTTTGTTTCTATGCCTCCTCCAAAAGTCAATGAGAAAAATGTTTCATCACAACCAATCACTCCACCGCCTCTACCTAAACAAAATGTTAATAAGGAAAAGCGGTTATCGAGAAACTAAAAGTTTTAGCTTTGGCCTTTTAAGATGAGTACCACTAATGCGTGCGCCTCCACATCTAAAACATATGGAACAAACGACATAAGTTTAGAAAAGCACCCTAAAGAGACTAGGAAAGTGAAACCACCTCCCTTCATAAAAATGTGAATCTAATGCGTGTGCCTTACCTTCTACAGGACTAGAAAGCACCTCTAGGAGCAGCGGACTAAAGTCTAAGAGCAATACAAGGAACAATAGAGTCTCGACTGCCTCTAGGAGTAGTAGCTTGAATAAAGAGAAGAAAGTAGAAGAACACCCTAGGAATTTACCGTTTTTGAATAAGAAAGACATTTCATCTGAATGTACTGAACCTATGAAACTTGCTAAGTCTAATGAATGTGTTGAATCTCTTTGTTTAACTTGCAAGAAATCGTTAATTAATGATCCGGATGATTGTGTTTCTAAGAATGTGAATGATAAGCCTGTTAAGAAGAAGAACGTTCCAAAAAGATCTTACGCTAAACGTGTAGGAAGACTAGTTGCAAAACTTAGGCTTTTCACTACTGACAAGAACTATAGTGTATACTATAGGGATGATATTTGAAACCCACGGTAGAACCTTCACACTCGAGAATGGCACAATGAGTGATAAACCGAGAATTCCTGTAGAAAACCTCTCTCGAGTGTGATCGGGATTTTACCTCTAACCCAAAGGAACCAAAATCAAAACGGTTTCCACAATATTCTTTTTACATTCTTGGCGGGTTATCGAAATTTGTCTTTGGATCGTCGACTCGGGTTGCTCAAGCACATGACCGGAATCAAGTCTGGCGATCAATTTCGTCGGAAATTCATGGGAACCGTGACGTTTGAAATGATCATGTAGTAGCTATCATGGGTTATGGAGATCTACCTTTTGGAAATTATTTGATCACTCGGGTTTACTATGTCGAAGGGTTGGGACACAATTTGTTTTCGATCAGGCGGTTACGTGATGCGATTTAGAGGTTGCTTTTAGGAAAAATGCTTGCTTCGTTAGAAACTTGGATGGCGATCTCTTAGCGGGAATCGTGATACAAACTTGTATGCTATCGACATCAACAAAATGGCCTCTTCATCACCAATATGTCTTATGACACGAGCATCTGGAACTCAGTCCTGGTTGTGGCACAGACGGTTATCCCATCTCAATTTTGACACCATCAACAATCTTGCCAAAGACAACATCGTCAACGGACTTCCAAAGTTCAAATACACCAAGGATCACCTATGTCCATCATGCGAACAAGGAAAAAGCAAAAGAGCATCATATAAACCCAAAACCGTACCTAGTTCGGAAGCAAGGTTGCATATGTTGCACATGGACTTATGTGGCCTAATGAGAGTTGAAAGCATTAATGGGAAAAAGTATATTCTTGTCATCGTCGATGATTATTCAAGATATACATGGGTTAAGTTTCGAGGTCAAAAGCGAAGCACCGGGCATCATCATCACCTTTACGAAACGTATTCAAGTACTTCTTCAAGCTCCAGTAGGGGTTGTAAGAATGCATAACGACACGAAATTCACTAATCGAGGAGTTAAGATCTTATTTTGAAGATGTTGGAATTACACATCGACATCGGTTGTTAGAACTCCACGTGAGAATGGGGTAGTTGAAAGAAGAAATAGAACTCTTGTGGGCTGCTCGCGCACAATGCTAATTTATTCTAGTGCACCGTTATTTCTATGGTACGTCTTTGTTGCCCTTTGCTTGTTTCACTCGAACCGATCCCTAATCCATCCAAGATTCAATAAAACCCCATATGAAATAGTGAACAACGAAAACACGATATCTCTTACTTTCACGTGTTTGGTGCTTTGTGCTATCCTACGAATGATGAGAGAAGATCTAGGTAAATTGAAAGCTAAAGGTGATATTGGAATCTTCATTGGATATTCGAGATAACTCGAGGGCATTCAGGGTGTATAACATGAGAACTAGGAGGATCATGGAGCGATGAATGTGAAATTTGATGAACTTTCACATATGGCTTACGAGAGACTCGCTCTAGAACCCGCACTAAACCCGATGACTTACGGACACATCGCCTCGGACTCGTACCACAAAGAGCTCAATCAACTTCGTTTGACAATCCTAAAGAACAAGAATGGGAGAATTTCTTGAGTTAATGTTCTATGAATACTATGGTGGAACTTGACAAATGCATCAAACCATCATTCCACGCAACCGCTCAAAATCATCCACCACCACCAACGAAGATGCATCTACAACGGTCGAAACCAATGCACCAACTCCATCTAAATCATCTACATCTACTACAACTATTGCACCCGTTCTACCAGCAGTTGATGAGCAAAACCAAAACCAGAATGATGCAACGTTAGATGAAGACTTATTTGAAAACCCGTTTGCTACGGAATTAGTTGAATCTTCTTCAAGCTTACGAGAACCATCTAACTCGCATACGTATAACCAACGGTATCCTTCTACTCTGAAGTGGACAAAAGACCACCCAATTGAACAAGTTATTGGTGAACCTTCAAGGCCAATTCAGACGAGACCTCAACTTGCCACCGATTGCGACTTGTGCATTTACCTTTGCTCAATTAGCAATATTGAACCGAAAAACATTAGGGAGGCAATGGCGGATCCGCATGGATAGAAGCGATGCGGGAGGAACTTCCAATACCGTCTTCATGACTCTTGGGAAATGGTTCCAAGACCAATTGACGTTCGCGTCATCGATCTCAAATGGTTATGGAAGAACAAAAGGGATGAAGAGATGACGTAATTCGCAACAAAGCTCGTCTTGTGGCCAAATGATATAGACAAGAGGAAGGGATAGACTTTGAAGAGTCATTCGCGCGGTAGCTAGACTTGAAGCGGTCGGTATATTCTTAGCCTATCTGCTCACAAAACATCACGGTTTATCGGATGGACATTAAGACCGCGTTCTTGAATGGAACTCGAAAGAAGAAGTGTCGTGAGTCGACCGAAGGCTTCATAGACATGGAACATCCGACTACGTCTACAAACTCAAAAGGCAATCTATGGTTTAAAGCAAGCTCAGGGCGTGGTATGACGAATCATCCTCTTTCCTTATCCAAAACAATTTCACCAAAGGAATAGTTGATCCTACCTTGTTTACACAAAAATGCAAAACGACATTTTGATTGTTCGATTTACGTGGGCGACATCATCTTTGGGTCCACTAATCCGAATCTTTCAAAACACTTTGAAAATCTCATGAAAAGCAAATTTGAAATGTCCATGATGGGGAACTAAAATTCTTTCTTGGTTTACAAATACATCGGTCCCTCGTGGAATTTTTATAAATCAAGCTAAATACACCACGAGATTTTGAAAAATCATGGTATGGATAATTGTGACTCTGCCGAACACCAATGGTCACTTCACCAAAAATTGGAGCCGATTTGTTTGGGAAACCTATTGATCCAAGAAATATCGGAGCATGATTAGTTCTCTCATGTACCTCAATGCTAGTCGACCGGATATTCATTTCTTTGTTTGCTTATTAGCACGGTTTGAGCAAAGCCTACCGAACCGCACCTCAAAGAGGTTAAGCGATCTTCGGTACTGAAGACATCCATTCACATGGGACTTTGGTATCAGAAGGAATTGGTTGATCTAATTGCCTTTTCGGATGTGGACCACGCGGTGATCAAGTTACAACAAAAGTACATCGGGAGGAGCACAATTTTTGGGTGAAAAGTTAGTAAGTCGGTCTTCAAAGAAACAAGATTGCCTTTGCACTTTCAACCGTCAAGTTGAGTATGTGTCTCTATCTGCGTGTTGTGCTCAAGTTCTATGGATGAGAACACAACTCACAGATTATGGCTTTACTTTCGATAAAATACCTATGTATTGTGACTCGAAAAGTGCCATAGCCATATCATGCAATCTGTTCATCACTCAAAGACTAAGCATATCGAGTCCGCTATCACTTCATCAAAGAGTGCGTCGAAAATGGTATTGTTGAATTATTCTTCGTGAAGATCGATTACCAACTCGCCGATCTATTAACTAAAGCTCTTCCAAAAGAAAGGTTTGACTATTTAGTTCGACGAATTGGAATGCGAAGCCTAACCCGAGGAGTTAGAGCGTCTTCTCGAATCTTCTTGAAAATGATTTTCCAAAAGCTTACTGTAAATATCTTTGAAAAACAAAATACAAAATTTGAAAAACCAACAAAAGCAAAATATAAAAATATAAAACTTTCAAAAATACAAAAACAATAGAAATTCAAAATCCAAAAATATTCTTCTTACGACATGTCTCTTGTATAATCGATATTCATGCGTTTCTAGAAATGTCATTCAACAATGATACGGTATGTACGGATGCTTGGCGAGAGTTATTTATATGTTTTCTAAAACATGTCGTTTCTCAAAATTTCTTCTATAATGGCTTTCGTATACATCGATCGAAACCGGACGAAATGATGACTTTTGATTATTTTCAAATCAAAACTCGTGTTTTAAAGAAAAATCACTAGTGTACGCTTGATTGCACTACATTTAAAAATGGTGAGAAATCATCATCATCTTGAGCACCTTTTCAAGATTGTTCAAAAGATTTTTCAAAATCTTTCAAAATATTTTATGCTCAAGATAACTCCTCTAAACCCTTTAATTGATTATGCTTTATTAAAGGGGTAGTATAAAACCAAAAATGTTCCAAATTCATGCTTAAATCAAATCCGTTTGTCTCCCCAAAAGATTCTAAAATGTTTTTTAATCCGTTAATATCAAAAATATCACATATATGCTATTTTTGAGGGGGAGGAGACGTGATTAAAATGTGATCAAAAATGTTTAATGATCGTGGTTTGAATCTCATAATGAGCTCGACTCAGATGAAACCAATGAATTGACGAGGAATCATGTATCATCTCGAGAAACTTTCTATGGACTTGACCAGGACGGGTAATAATTTCAAGCTAGTTCTCTAGTGATGTAAACGTGTCTCGAATCGGTCTTGTTCATTCAAAGTCAATCAATTCAAAAAAGTGCAAACTCTACCCTCTATGTGCATATTTCTGTCAAAACTTATAAGCACATGTGAAGGGGGAGTGTTTCTAAAAATATAAAACTCACGGAGTGTTGCAAACATGTTTTCTATCATAAACACTCTGAGAGATTTTCAAGAAAAATGGTTTTATGGCAACAATAGGACGATCATGGAGTTATAAGGTGACTAAGGATAGAAATCCGTCCTATGATCCGCCAGAGTCGGAGGATCTACCCAAGGACATCACAAATAGTTTGTATTAGAAGTCCTTAGGAATGATTGAAAAAGGAGTAATGTGAGAAAGGAGAAAGAAGGGTTGAAGAATTAAAAGAAATGTAAAAGAAAGGGTGAAAAAAATAGCCCTCCATATTCAACCTTAGGCGAAACCGGGTTCAATTCATACACTCTTGGTTGTCACTAAGATGATCTTGGTATTGAAGACAAAGGCGTCATGGACCCGATGACGCCTTTGCACTAAACCTTCTAGCCACTCAATTCCTCTTAAAAGTTTGTTTCATTCTCACTGGGAACCCTACATAATCTATCGACTTTCTCTTAGAGATTGTTGGTATTGAAAAGGAGACCCTCTCCCACAGTCTCCGCTCGGAAAACCAAAATGCACTAATTGAGTCTAGAGCCACGAGATTCATCGAAAGATCTCATAGGAACACTTGACATGACATCGCTTGTTGTTCATCAATAAGGACAAAGTGATATATTATAGAGTCCTCGCGATCTTAGCAATCGCGAGAACATTTATGAGAGGTTTCTGGTGTGATCCTCGGTGATTGAATGGAAACTCTGCCGGGTCAACATCAAGCGACCACGGCAGGTCACTTCGGTAACTCCCGTGGATTACGCTTAGTGTGTCTCAAGCGGTCTGATCGTGGGGTGATGCTTGGTGTACCTCGGTGACTCATCCGAGCTGTAGGTGTACTTGATATATCGTGTTATCTCACTTGTGGGACTCCGGTTCGAGAACGGCCTCGTGAGAATTAGAGATGTGTTTTCACACTATCTTTGTTAACACCCTCGAAATTCAAACTTGTAAGTGCGGAATCCGCTTATTACTAACTTTGTTTTATGTTTTCTTCTTATGGAAGCTCGGGAGGCGGATTGATCGTCTGATTTTCCACATGCTCATCCAACAACACATGAAAGTTCTCATCAAAATCAAAGGCTACTCAAAGTTAAAGATGATTCTTCGTCAATGTCAAAGAATCTACAAAGTGTAAAGACTCGAGAACTTCATCATTGGAAACTCAAAGTCAAATAGAAGTGTGAGCATGGTGGAGAAAGGCGTGGAGACACCTAACCAATGAAGTTGACAACGGCGAGACAACCACATTATCGATCACAAAGCATGAAGGAACAAAGAATCAAGACTATTCAATATCTACACACAAAGTTCTTGCTCGAGAAAAGTAAAGACCTAATCAAATGGAGCATCATTTGAATGACCACCCCTTAGGGAGATTATTAATAATAGTTTTATTAGAAGTGATGGTCATTCACGTTTAGGAACTTTGTATTGTGTGTTAGATATCGTGATAGAATAGTAAAAGGGCTCGTGGATTGGGCTAAGCTAATTGGTTAAACGTTAGGGTATGTTAGCCGTTTGTATGCTCATATATCCCAAGCCCAATCCAAGTCCAACGAAGCCCATAGGAAAGCCTTTTAGGTTTTCATGTATTCCACCTATAAATACTCCTCAAATGGTCATTTGAGGGTGTGTGAAAGTGTGTGTGTGTGTATTTTCTCTCAAGGTGTCACACCCCAATTACATTTTTTGCGTGAATGGAATTCACAGGATTGTTGTCATAGCATCACAATCACAGGTTATATTGAGCGACCTAAAGTGTCGTTTGGAAAATACATCGTTTGATTTAATAAAATAATCGAGTTTACAAAGTAGGTCCCAAATGAAAATCAACATGCGGAATTAAGTTTGTTTCAATTCAAGCGATGTTTTAAAGTCGTAAAACCCAGTGAGGCAGCGTCGTCACCACGACTCCATGATGTGTCCAAATGCATGCCATGAAGTGAATGCCTTAGATACGAGATAAAACATGCTAAAAGTGTCAACACAAAGGTTGAGTGAGTTCATAGAGTTTATGATGAAATGTAAAGCCTTTCAAAAATCGTTTATGCAAACAAAGGCATCAGAAATCCACTCGGTTCAAGTTCCGCCCATACAAAACTTGCAACTGTGTATTCACAACCCATTGCCAAAATGTATATAGTTTATGTTCAAGCCCACATCGTCAAACGAATTCACATAATAATGCCTGACTTAATGTATCAATGTTTACTTGACATAATTATACCAAGACATTCAGTTCAATGAAAATCCCAAGACATTCAGTTCAATGATGTTCCCAAGACATTCAGCTCGATGATAATCCCAAGACATTCAGCACAATGATAATCCTAAGACATTCAGCACAATGATAATCCCAAGACATTCAGCACAATGATAATCCCAAGACATTCAGCTCAATGATAATCCCAAGACATTCAGATCAATGATTTATGGTATAGGATATGACTACTCATTAAGTGCTTTCAAATAATCAAGATAGTCATAAAAATAGTTGAGCATGTATCTCCCCCAAAACAGTTATGAAAACAAGTAAAAGTAGGGGCTATGAAACTCACAGTAATCCTTATATGTTTAGAGTAACTATGAAAGTAATTAAAAATAGTTGAGCATGTATCTCCCCCAAAACAGTTATGAAAACAAGTAAAAGTAGGGGCTATGAAACTCACTTGGTGGAATGATGCGAAGACAAAAGTGAGTACACCGAGATGTAATGTGATACGTTAATCTTGACCTATTGTGAAGGATATGATACGTAATGAGTTGCAATGTAATGTTATGCATGCATTTCGTATGTTATTTATACCATTTGTGAGTTTTGAAAATATTACTTATCGTCGAAAAATACTCGTTTGACGTCTTGACCAAATCAAAATCACTTTACAAGTATTTACGTCAAAATGTCATCCTACAATGGTTTTATAATGATTTATGGTGAAATTATCACTTTTCGACGCAAAACAATGTCGTCGGAAATATCATGAAATTTACAAAAATGGCTTTGGAAAACTAGTAAGTAAAAAAAGCGGTGTCGTCGATCGTTAGAGAAACGAACTCGACGGTTTTGGAAAGTTTGTATCGATATCTAGAAGTTTCGATTCGAGGAGTTTTCGTCCAAAAGGTCTCGAACATAAAGATAATAAGGGTTAAAGATAGTGATTTTGGCTAATTGTTGTGCGAGAAAAATGAGTTTCGACCAAGTTTGAACATCCGTAAATAATTTACTACCACTCCGCTATACAAGCGACATGTCGTTTTGAAAAATATGGCGGTGAACTTGATTTTACTAGAAGACATTTCGTTCCAAAAGTTTCACATCGTGGTTAAAAGCAGATCCTCAACATGGACGTTACGACTACCGTAACACTTGTATCGTAGAAATAATATAGTTTTGAGAAAATAATAGTTACGGCAAGTTTATGAAAAAGTGCATATCTTTGTCGTTTCAAATCCGTTTTCTACATTATGTCGTCCTTAGCTTCGTATCGAAGTAAACTAATATAGTTTTGACAAGTCGAAATAATTTGTGAAGCTTAAGGCTCGTTTTGACCGAACAAACTAAAAATAGTATGCTGAAAATTCGAGAAAATTATATATTTAGTCGTCAAACTTGTAAAATCCATAACTTTTTCGTTATAACTCCGTTTTATCCGTTCAAGCTGACCGCGGATTCGTTTTAAAGTATATTTTCTAAATATCAAGGCCAAAGTTTCGTTACCAACTGTCGGTTTTCCAGAAAATCGAAACAAGGACAGAACATAATTTATAGTTATCGAAAATAGTTTTTCTCGGACAAAACCTATTCTAATCCCTTCAAATCAACTCCAAAGCTAATCTAATCCTACCATACACCTTCTTAGGGTGTCATGGGTTCCTAATCACCATCAAGACCAAAGAATACCATGGGGATAATTATAGGATGACCAAATATATATATATACTCTAAAATCATGAAAAAATGGTATAAATCACATATGTCTTGCATGTTGCTCAAAAATGAAAAGATACATATGAAATGAAGAGGAAACATGAAAAATGATAGAAACATGCTTACAAGTGAATATGATGAGGTGTAAGTAACAAGGTTAAACTTAAATACTCTTGGTTTTTATTTCAAAACCTTATATAGAGTATAAACTAGATTGATATTAACACTTGATCTTGAGAAAATTTTGATCCCTATGGAGCTCTTGTTGGAACCGGTTAGGAAGGAGAGAAAACAAAGAGAAAAAGTTTTTAACACTTGATAAAAGTGAAGTGAATGAGAAAATGATGTAGTAAGACTTTTAGATAGAGTAAAAACATATATAATCAAAGACCATGTTCCATTTAATGCAAACCCTCCCTAGGGGCCGGATTTTTGGGGTGTTGTTCCTCAATATATAATTTTTTTTTTTATTTTTTTTTTCTTGCATTTACTTGTATATAATGTGTAAAGTTTATGTAATTTGTAAGAAATGTAAGTAAAGTGTAGATAATTGTAACTTTTTGGTACAAGTAAGTTTTTAATAGGTCAAAATAGAATGTAATGATATAATAAAAATTGTAAAAATACATTCCTTGTAAAAATTGGGTGATAAACTAGTTATCGTAAAAATTTTAAGAAACACGTCGTAATAATTTAACTTTAACGAATAATGTACCAAATAAATTTAAAACACTAGGAAAACTAAAAATATAGTTTTTATAAACTAATGTAAGTATAAAAATATGTCGGGATCATTTTTGAAAGTAATGGATTAAATATTCAAAATAATAACTCACGCGATAACGTTTATTTAAAATAAAAATTACGCGATTCAAGTGAAATGAAATGTCATGAATGAATTAATATGATGCAAATGATGTAAATGAAATGTAGACTAATCTTAGTCCATATGAAATGTTCGTGATGTTATGATCATGAATTCGCCGATAAACCTTCAAGGTTACGCGAATTTGGAACACGTAAACCAAGTTTACGATAAATGTTGAAATAATGAGGCATAAATTGTGTCAAGAAATGACACGAAAGTACGGGTTGTCACATTCGCCCATCAAAAAGGAATTCGGTCCACAGAATTCAATCGTTGATAGTCTATCGGGTTTAGGGTTTGATGTGGCAAACTTTCCCATTCGAGCAAAACCCTCAAAGACTTTTACCAACCAATTTTCACTTAATCTCACAACTCATCAAACAAGAACTGTCATGAGATTAGGCTAAATTGGTTTGAAGGAGGACTTTGAAAATTTGGCTCGATTACGGAATTTTTACACATATAAGCCTACTACTCCCTTCATTGCATGATTCTTTACGAATTAGACATAGGTGATCGGGCTATGTATAATTTAGGAGTAACTATGCAATGCTTGGACTAATCGACTCATATGTTGTTTGGTGTTGAGTCAGCGATGTTAAAATTGTGATGAACATCGAGGAGAGAAGACATGGAGAAGTGTCGTTAAAATGATAGTTAAAGTAAAAAGAATTAAAATCCTCGTAAATGATAACAAATCGGAAAGAAAATAAAGTACGATAGATGAGAATATTTTACAACGAGTGGTTTAGCAAAAGTAGTACATCTTTAAGTTATAAAGTTTGGATACGATGATTAGACATAAACTTGGTACGACATAGTACATAAGGAGAAATAAGGCATTGGTTTCCGAACTTCTTGGTCTTCCGCGTCGTTGATACCTTGACGAGCTCCTCCTCCTCCTTCTAACATATATACATTCCCATGAGCACCTTCGACTTGCGACCTTGGTTTTGAGGACATTGACTTGATAGTGTCCTTGCTCCCCACATCCGAACACGTAACTATGGTCTTGCCTCTACAATTCTGGCATGGTGTCCTAGTTTTTGACACTTGTAGCATAACAGGGACAAAGTCCGTGTGATGATACTTACATCGATTACATAGTGGGTAGGTTCGGCATAACCTCTGCCTTCTATGGTGCGACAACATAAACCATTGCGGTCTCTTGCCCTCTATACATTGTTGATGATGGTTAGTGTTACGATTTTGGTTGTTGTTATTGTAACCTCCTTGGTCATTTTCCCATTTTCTTTTGTTGTTGTTGAGTTGGTTATCGTCGTTGTTGTTGTTGTTTTGGTTATTGTTGTAGTTGAAGCGGTTGTTGGGGTTGTTGTTACGGTTGATGTTTGTGGTGTTGCCCTCTTTACTACTTGTGCCATGAGCTTACGAGGCGATCGAATAGCTTCCTCGATCGTTTGCGGGTCAAGAAGTCACATCGCCTTGAATAATCTCGGGAAGTCCTTCAATGAAAGCCTCGGTAGCTTCTCATTATCCGAAACCATAGATGGGCATAACACGGCCAATTCTTGGAATCTCCGAATGTAAGTGTCAATATCATACCCAATTGTCATTAGTTCATAGAATTACATCTCCAACTTCTTCACCTCCGTCGCGGCAAAACTTCTTTGTTACCAAACCTTTAAATTGCTCCCAAGTAAGCTTGAAAGCATTCTCCATTCCCATTGGTTGAGCATATGAGTTCCACCACGACAATGCTCCATCGAGTAGTGTACTTGTAGCAAACTTGACCTTACTATCATCCTGACGGTTACATAGCAAAAACACCGATTCAATTTTTCAAACCATCGAACCATTCTTGTAGCTCCTCGGTACCTCTAAACTTAGTGGGTTCACCACTCTTGAAATCCTTGTACGAACATTTCTTAACTCCGGATCCTCCGGCATTTCCGATGCGATTGATTAGCCTAGCTGCCGGAATGACATGACCTCGGCGGCGGCGGCGACCACTTTTCCTTCGACTCTTAGAGCATTAGCTATGCTATCATTCACCAACTTTTGAATAGCCGCTTGGGTCATTTCAATTGTGGCTTTCTTGATTGCCATATCTTCTTCAAAACAAGAGGAAATGTGAGGCGTAGCAAAATCCGATGTTAATAATAAGCGCTCCAAAGAAATGTGATAAGAATGATAAGTTTGAGGTTATCTTTCAAAAATGATCGACGGTTTCCCTACGAAATGGGTTATGATGTGTCGTAAGTGTTTCAAATGTATAATGGTTTAGTAACTTAGTGTGTGAATAAAGTGTAACTCGACATGTTAGTGGTGAAACAAAGGGTGAGAGTGACTTAGCCTATTTAAAGGTTTATCTCGGTATTCAACGTTATCGGTGATGAGTCGATTGATGTAAAGATTGTGATAGGGAATAACAAGGAATTCTCCACATCGAGTATGAGAAAGGATAATGGGATGGGTATTTAAAGGCATCCATGTGACAATCGTTATGAAATGAAAGTAATTAACTCGAAAAATGTGCGTATAACTCGCATGCAAAGTGAACATGCACTTATGATGAAATGATGAGATGCTATGATGATGTAGTTATAGTCTAGGGTCAATGATGCAACCTAGTTCTCTATAACAAGCTCGATGCCAATCATCACACCCCAAATTACATTTTGCGGTGGAATGGAATTCACAGGGATTGATTGTCATAGCATCACAATCACAGTTATATTGAGCGACCTAAAGTGTCGTTTGGAAAATACATCGTTTGATTTAATAAAATAATCGAGTTTACAAAGTAGGTCCCAAATGAAAATCAACTTGTGCGGAATTAAGTTTGTTTCAATTCAAACGATGTTTTAAAGTCGTAAAACCCAGTGAGGCGCGTCGTCACCACGACTCCATGATGTGTCCAAATGCATGCCATGAAGTGAATGCCTTAGATACCTGAGATAAAACATGCTAAAAGTGTCAACACAAAGGTTGAGTGAGTTCATAGAGTTTATGATGAAATGTAAAGCCTTTCAAAAATCGTTTATGCAGCAAAGGCATCGTAAATCCACTCAGTTCCAAGTTCCGCCCATACAAAACTTGCAACCTGTGTATTCACAACCCATTGCCAAAATGTATATAGTTTATGTTCAAGCCCACATCGTCAAACGAATTCACATAATAATGCCTGACTTAATGTATCAATGCTTACTTGACATAATTATACCAAGACATTCAGTTCAATGAAAATCCCAAGACATTCAGTTCAATGATGTTCCCAAGACATTCAGCTCGATGATAATCCCAAGACATTCAGCACAATGATAATCCCAAGACATTCAGCACAATGATAATCCCAAGACATTCAAGACAATGATAATCCCAAGACATTCGACTTCAATGATAATCCCAAGACATTCGGATCAATGATTTATGGTATAGGATATGACTACTCATTAAGTGCGATTAAGCATGTAGTTTCAAATAATCAAGATAGTCATAAAAATAGTTGAGCATGTATCTCCCCAAAGCAGTTATGAAAACAAGTAAAAGTAGGGGCTATGAAACTCACAATAATCCTTATATGTTTAGAGTAACTATGAAAGTAATTAAAATAGTTGAGCATGTATCTCCCCAAGCAGTTATGAAAACAAGTAAAGTAGGGGCTATGAAACTCACTTGGTGGAATGATGCGAAGACAAAAGTGAGTACACGAGATGTAATGTGATCGTTAATCTTGACCTATTGTGAAGGATATGATACGTAATGAGTTGCAATGTAATGTTATGCATGCATTTCGTATGTTATTTATACCATTTGTGAGTTTTGAAAATATTACTTATCGTCGAAAATACTGGTTTGACGTCTTGACCAAATCAAAATCACTTTACAAGTATTTACGTCAAAATGTCATCCTACAATGGTTTTATAATGATTTATGGTGAAATTATCACTTTTCGACGCAAAACAATGTCGTCGGAAATATCATGAAATTTACAAAATGGCTTTGGAAAACTAGTCGAAAATGGTGTCGTCGATCGTTAGAGAACGAACTCGACGGTTTTGGAAAGTTTGTATCGATATCTAGAAGTTTGATTCAGGAGTTTTCGTCAAAAGGTCTCGAACATAAAGATAATAAGGGTTAAAGATAGTGATTTTGGCTAATTGTTGTGCGAGAAAAATGAGTTTCGCCAAGTTTGAACATCCGTAAATAATTTACTACCACTCCGCTATACAAGCGACTTGTCGTTTTGAAAAATATGGCGGTGAACTTGATTTTACTAGAAGACATTTCGTTCCAAAAGTTTCACATCGTGGTTAAAAGCAGTCCTCAACATGGACGTTACGACTACCGTAACACTTGTATCGTAGAAATAATATAGTTTTCGAAAAATAATAGTTACGGCAAGTTTATGAAAAGTGCATATCTTTGTCGTTTCAAATCCGTTTTCTACATATAATACGTCCTTAGCCGTGTCGAAGTAAACTAATATAGTTTTGACAAGTCGAAATAATTTGTGAAGCTTAAGGCTCGTTTTGACCGAACAAACTAAAAATAGTATCTTTGAAAATTGAAAATTATATATTTAAATCGTCAAACTTGTAAAATCCATAACTTTTTCGTTATAACTCCGTTTTTATCCGTTCAATGACCACGGATTCGTTTTAAAGTATATTTTCTAAATATCAAGGCCAAAGTTTCGTACCAACTGTCGGTTTTCGAGAAAATCGAAACAAGGACAGAACATAATTTATAGTTATCGAAAATAGTTTTCTCGGACAAAACCTATTCTAATCCCTTCAAATCAACTCCAAAGCTAATCTAATCCTACCATACACCTTCTTAGGGTGTCATGGGTTCTAATCACCATCAAGACCAAAGAATACCATGGGGATAATTATAGGATGACCAAATATATATATATACTCTAAAATCATGAAAAAATGGTATAAATCACATATGTCTTGCATGTTGCTCAAAAATGAAAGGTACATATGAAATGAAGAGGAAACATGAAAAATGATAGAAACATGCTTACAAGTGAATATGATGAGGTGTAAGTAACAAGGTTAAACTTAAATACTCTTGGTTTTTATTTCAAAACCTTATATAGAGTATAAACTAGATTGATATTAACACTTGATCTTGAGAAAATTTTGATCCTATGGAGCTCTTGTTGGAACCGGTTAGGAAGGAGAAAACAAAGAGAAAAGTTTTAACACTTGATAAAAGTGAAGTGAATGAGAAAATGATGTAGTAAGACTTTTAGATAGAGTAAAACATATATAATCAAAGACCATGTTCCATTTAATGCAAACCCTCCCTAGGGGCCGGATTTTTGGGGTGTTGTTCCTCAATATATAATTTTTTTTTTTATTTTTTTTTTCCTTGCATTTACTTGTATATAATGTGTAAAGTTTATGTAATTTGTAAGAAATGTAAGTAAAGTGTAGATAATTGTAACTTTTTGGTACAAGTAAGTTTTTAATAGGTCAAAATAGAATGTAATGATATAATAAAATTGTAAAATACATTCCTTGTAAAAATTGGGTGATAAACTAGTTATCGTAAAAATTTTAAGAAACACGTCGTAATAATTTAACTTTAACGAATAATGTACCAAATAAATTTAAAACACTAGAAAAACTAAAAATATAGTTTTATAAACTAATGTAAGTATAAAAATATGTCGGGATCATTTTTGAAAGTAATGGATTAAATATTCAAAATAATAACTCACGCGATAACGTTTATTTAAAATAAAAATTACAGCGATTCAAGTGAAATGAAATGTCATGAATGAATTAATATGATGCAAATGATGTAAATGAAATGTAGACTAATCTTAGTCCATATGAAATGTTCGTGATGTTATGATCATGAATTAGCCGCTAAACCTTCAAGGTTACTGCAATTTGGAACACGTAAACCAAGTTTACGATAAATGTTGAAATAATGAGGCATAAATTGTGTCAAGAAATGACACGAAAGTACGGGTTGTCACACAAGGAATATACAACTTATTGTGTTTATCTTTATCCTCTCACATACGGTTTTGTATAAACATCAAGTCACCATCTCTTAATCTTTCCTTCTTTGTGTAAGCTTTATGTTTGTGTTTGGGTTGAGCGTTTTCTCTGGCGTGGCGTGGTAAGCGTGGTGATACTGTATGTGTGTTGGGTTTGCTTGGTAAAGTGATAAGGTTGATAAAAGTAAGGTCCTACATTATCAGAGCTCATCATACATCTTTAGTGCATCCATTCCATAGATCATTGTTCCATCTGCAATTTGTATCAATTAAGTCTCTTGTAGTCTCAACTGATAAGGTCCTTCATCAATGGATTTGAGAATGTTGACCCCATTTTCCTTTCCAAGGCAAGATAATCGGATTCGTTGAGCCCATGAGTCATTATCGGTTTTGTCAAGCATAGGTGGACGAGTTTACGATCCGGTGCTGAACGTCCTCGACTATAGAAGAAGCGATAGTAGGTGCGATGTTTGACATGATTACAAGTTCTACGGATTTTACTATTCCTTGATTAAATCGGAAATTGATTCTTTCACGGGTTTTACTAAACCAAAGAACAACCGTAAAATGTAGCGCGAAGAAGTAACAAGTCTCAATAGACAAGTAGCTAAACAATCAACTCGCTTAGTTATCAACTCGCTAAGCAACCAACTCAACAAAGAAGCAAGTCGCTTAACGAACCAACTAAACAATAGCCAAGTCGCATATAGAGACAACTAAGCAATAATGAGTCGCAAGCAGAGACAACTCGCAACCACCAAGTCGCTTAAACTAACTCGCTAGTTGTACAACTAAGCTTAATAGCCAAGTCGCTTTAGAACTCAAGTCGCAAAGAAACAACTCGCTTAGAACCCAAGTCGCAAAAGAAACAACTCGCTTAGAACCCAGTCACATAAAGAATCAACTCGCTAAATAGCCAAGTCGCATATACCAACTCGCTTCCAATAACAAAGCAACTCGCTCAAGAAACAAAAACTACGAGACTCGACTCGCTTAGTACAACTTACACAAATAACCACTTTATCAATCAAAACAACCAAACCACAATGATTTAAGCCTTCCAATTCAAAACATAAACACATATGATGATCCTAAACACAAAAGTACAAGCAAAATTCAAACTTTAACACTATAATTTGTCCAAATGATTCAAACTCTCCTAAACACTTAAAACCCAAAAACCTTATGAAATCCACCAAAACAAAGAGCATGAAAGATGGTGATCAAACCATGGCTCTTGATGCCAATTGTAATATATTGGTTTCACAACCACACTAAACCATAATCACATATGAGGCGTTCAAGTAGTTTAGAGAAAAGTTTTAGAGAGAAAGGGAAGAGTTGGGAACTAGGTGAAACAAAGAAAAATGGTATTGAGCTCAACCCTCACCTTGAGAGGTAGAGGTATTTATAGTGTCTTACAAATAACGCCACCTATGGGCTGTGGATCGGGCATACGGTGGGTAAAGACCCGTCCGTCCTCCACGGTGTTACTTAACAAACTACTTGCTAACATAACTTGACTACGACTACGAGCTTTCTAATGAATACATATACTTGAGGTGACCGACTCTTTAACGATGAATTTTCTAATTCCTAACGAACATAATTGCATCAAATTAAGAAATTGACAAAACACGAATTTCGGTTTAGGGGTGATAACCCTAATTTTGACTTTCATCAAGGAACAACCATAAATGCAAATTTAACTAAAATTACAGATTAAATCGAAGATAAAACACATTAAGTAGATAATAATAAAATATTGTGTTTGGATACGAGCAATTTTGAGAGGATTCCTTTTTGACACTAAGTAGATAATAACAAAATATTTCTTGGTGATTTGAATTACATAACAAGAACATGCTGCCGAGAAGAATGTTCAATTGTGTGGTGGTCTTTGTCGGATGGTGGTGGCGTGTGTGGAGGTGCGGCGGATGGTGGTGGCGTCGGGTTGTTGGGTGGTTGTGGTAGTGTTAGTTGTGATGGTTTATGTGGAGGACAAGAGGTGTGTGTTGTGTAAATCTGTGTTTTGTGTGGGCGTTTGATTTTTTTAATTTAAAATGTAAAGCGACCAAACTATCCTCGTATATAAATACAAGTTGCCCAAAAATATAAAGATGCCCAAATAACAATACAAGTTGCTCAAAAACACTACTTTACAATACATGACATATACCTTCAAAATACGTACTTGTGTCATAAGTTGTCGGACACATGGCGACCCTGGTTGGGTCCAAGAAAATCGGTGGGCAACCGGTCTATTTTCAAATTAAAAAAGGTGTTGTCCGAAACCGATAAGCCTCGGGCGCCTAGTCTATTGACTAATTTTCCATAAAATTTATTATGTTAGGGTGACTAGGACATTATGTAAATGAAGGGGTTTATGGGTAGTTGGCAAAATGCTATGGCGTGTCACGTATGTTGGTAACACGTCTGGACTTTCCATTACCAACGTGACAAATGGATTAATACACTTATTAAAAGCGGCGGTACCGGTAGCATTGTGGTGGCGGATACCCTAAAACTAAAAGTTTCAATGATTAATTATTTTTGATAATGAGTTTTTCGTGAGATTAACTTTACGGATAGCGAGATGTTAGTTTGAAATAACTTTAAAAAATATATTATACCATATAAAAATAGCAAGTTACTCCGTGATACGGCAACAATATAAAGATAGTAGTCGATAATATTATCACAGTATATAGTCATTAAAATAAGTCATCAAGAGTTTTTATACACAAACATGATTTTGCTTTATAAAAATACATTGAGTTATATGATTATCAAAAAAAATTGATAGGTATTTGATAGAGTCATAGTAAGATTAAAAAAAAGTCATAGTAAGGTATTTGATAAAGACTTCAAGATCTTTAAAATTACAATAGTGTACCACCTAAGCCCTTGGTTAAAAAAAATTATTTAACCACCTTGTGCCTTCGGCCTACCTCACACCCTCACCCTTAACCCAATCCGTGTACCACCTAAGCCCACCAAACACCACCCCTCCACCACCAGGGTACGGCCCAACACCCAGCCATTATACCCCCTCGTTAACTTCAGCCGGCCCACCAGGATTCACCACCCCAGCCCAACATATTACTGCCCCACCACAACCCCTTCAACCCGTCAGACCCCAAGCCTATTTTGCACACCATACCACCCCAACTGTCCCATCACACTCCAACCGAACCTCCCTATCCTCACTCTTCGTTCATCAAAGGGACCGGTCACGAGACTAGTTTACCCATGCTTTCACCACTGGTACTCTTCAAGACCCCATGGTGGTGCATGGAACATGGATCTGGTCGAGTTTACATCTTAATTCCTCAACTAACAGTCTTAGTAACGTTTTTAATATGTGCATGTATCTGTACGTCTCGGTTAGTGACGGGCATTCCATTCCCGTCACTCATACGGGGCATAGCATTTTGCCAACCTCTAGCCGACCACTCCACCTAAATAATGTTCTTATCACCCCCTATATTGTCAAAAAATTAATATTTGTTCGTCAATTTGTTCACGATAATAAATGTACTATTGAATTTGATCCTTTTGGTTTTTTCGTTAAGGATTTCATGACGCGTCGGGTTCTTCTCTGATGTGATAGCACTGGGGACCTTTATCCTGTCACAGCTCCATCTCATGTTCCTCAAGCACTCCTTGTTAGTCAACATATGTGGCATCAGCGTCTTGGGCACCCAGGAAGCGAAGTGTTACGTCGCCCTGTTTCACATAATGTTATCTCATGTAATAAGGAAAAACCTCCGTGCTTTGTCACGCGTATCGACAGCAAACACGTTAGGCTTCCATTTTCTAGTTCTAATCTTGTTGTTCATGCTTGCTTTGACATTATTCACTCGGACGTGTGGACTTCACCCGTTCGATTCTTTCGGGTTTTATATATTATGTTACGCTTTTGGATCATTATTCTCACTTTGTTTGGGTTTATCCGCTAACTAACAAAGGCGATGTCTTGTCTAAATTTGTACTTTTTCGTAATTATGTTCGCATGAATTTGATGTGAAATCAGTCTTTCGGTGTGATCATGGCGGTGAGTTTAATAACCATACGCTTCATAAAAACATTTCCGACAATGGCATTTAATTTCTTTTCTCCTACCCCAAAACATCCTAACAAAATGGAAAATCCGAAAGAATGATTCACACCATAAATAATCTCATTCGAAACCTACTATTCCAAGCCAACCTTCCACCAACTTTTTGGGTTGAAGCCCTTAATACGGCTGTCCACTTACTAAATATCCTCCCTTCCACTGCCATTTCAAACGACACACCCTATACCCCCGATTGTTTTGTCAGAATCTAGATTACAGCCTCCTACGCACATTTGTATTTTTATGTTACCCTCACCTTGAACCTCATCACAAACTTGAACCTCGTGCAACACCCTCCATTTACTTAGGACAAGCCTCAAATCACTGTGGCTATCGATGCCTTGACCTACACACCAACAAAATTATACTTTCCCGACATGTCACATTTGATGAAACTTATTATCCCTATGGAACCTCTAAACCTACCTCTGCACCTCAATATGCCTTCTTAGATGACTCCCGATATCAATCCAACTTTCACTGTCACCTCAATTGTTCAAACACCTCCTCCCACACAGACCAACGACACCAATGCAAACACCGATACACCAATAAACCCCACCCATCACCCCCAACAACATACCAACACCTACACCACCCTCCACCACATCCCCAACAATAATCCCTAATCCCCCTCACAATCCAAACCCTGTCTCAACTCATTTCTTGCTCACACATTTTCGTGTCGAGACTAATCACCCAGCTATTCATCCCAACATGCTTGTATCTTCAATTTCTACCCTACCCAAATCATATCGCGAAGCACACAATGACCCAAATTGGAAAAATGCAATGCATGACAAATACAGTGCCCTTATTAAAAATGGAACTTGGATTCTCATACCACGCCCTGTTGATACCAACATTATTAGATGTATGTGGCTTTTCCGCCACAAGTTTTTGGCTAACGGGAGTCTTAGTCGCTACAAGGCTCGTCTTGTGGCAAATGGTAGTAATCAGTTGGAAGGGGTTGATGTAGATGAGACATTTAGTCCGGTTGTCAAACCAGGCACTATTCAGACAGTTCTGAGCTTAGCCGTTTCTCGACATTGGATGATACATCAGCTTGATGTCAACAACGATTTCCTACATGGTGACTTATTTAAGACCGTATACATGCATTAGCCTCCGGGTTTGAGATTGATACACCCTGACTATGTATGTTTGTTCTGTGGTTCTTATCGACCTTAAACATGCCCCTCAAGCATGGTTTCATGGTTTGCTTCATACATCACTCGAGTTGGATTTTCTCATAGTCGTTGTGATACATCTCTTTATATCTTCCAGGGGACATATATGGCATATTTATTCTTGTATGTTGATGACATTGTACTCATTGCTTCTTCGAGAGCTTGTTATAGAGGATTATTCACTCTATGCAAGAGGATTTCTCTATACGGATCTAGGACCTCTTAATTATTTTCTTGGGATTTTACATTACTCGTGATTCTTGAGTTGTTCTTATCCCGTAAGAAATATGCTATAGAGGTTTTGGAGCGGGCTCACATGGTTACTTGTACCCCTGTCAGAATCCTTTTGACACCGAGTCCAAACTAGGGGATGAGGGGACCCGGTCTCGACCCCACGCTATATCGGAGTCTCGCCGCTCGTTACAATATCTCTCATTCACCAAACCGTACATCTCTTGTGCGATTCGGAGTGCATCTTCATATGAATGACCCTTGGGAGCCTCATTTCTCTGATCTCAAGAGAATATTGTGATACATTCATGGCACTTTAGATTATGGACTATAACTATTTTCATCATCTACTACAGAGTTAGTTGCCTATTCTGATGTTGATTGGCTGGTTGCCTCACTACTCGGAGATCCACATCTGGGTACCGTGTTTTTCTCAGCAACAACTTACTTTCTTGGTCCTCTAAGTGTCAACATATGCTTTCTCGTTCCAATGTTGAGGCCAAGTACCGCGGTGTCACCAATGTTGTTGCTGAAACTTGTTGGCTCTGAAACTTACTTCGAGAACCGCACACCCATTATCATCTGCTACGCTTGTCTCGTGATAATGTCATTGCGATCTACTTATCATGTAATCCAGTTCAACATCAACGTCTGACACATTGAGATTGATATTTACTTCTTTCGTGAATTGGTTGCCACCGGTCGTTTGGGTGCTTCATGTTCCTCTCGCTACCAAGATATCTGAATATCTTCACCAAAGGATTGCCATCCGCTTTATTTGAAGAGTTTCGTTCGATCTCGATGTCTGTGTCCTCCGCCCGACCGCGGGGAGTTTTAGCCCATATGATTTGTATTGTTATGTAATGAGCCTAGCCCGATTCTAGAATATACCTAGCTCTAGTATATATCTGTAATATGTGTATGAGATATTCATTAAAATCAATACAGAATATTTGGCATATCAATTGTATAACTAACTGATATTAGTGATTTACAATAATTTCAATGAGTTTTGAAACTGATTTTACTAAAATGTCACAACTAATACCATATAAAAGATAATTAAATTTCTTATCAAGAGCAACTGAAACAAACTGAATTACCTTGCACTTGCTAACATTGATAACCATATATATTTCTTCAGCCTATTCATTTCCTGATTGATTTAACATAGTCAAACTATAACATATTGGATTTCACAATCACATCCACAATCACAATAAGGGGCGTATAGTTTAGAGGTTTTAGAGAGAGAAAGTAGAATGGGAGCCTTTCTAGAGAGAAAAGTAAACAAAAGAGAAAAGGTTAGATTAGAATGAAAGGTCTAACCCTCTACCTTGGGAGGTAGAGGGTATTTATAGTTACATAATAAATTTCCTCCTTCGGACTGTGGATCAGGCATACAGTGGGTAAAGACCCATCCTTCCTCCACGGTGTTGCACTAAACTAAATAACTAACTAAATAACTAGTAAATAACATAATGTCTACGAGCTAACTTATGCTAGATTATATTTGGGGTGACCGATACTTCACTATGGAATTTTCTAATTCTAACAATCTCCCCAAGGAGGTCACCCCATGTTTTACATTTGAATCCTAGCATTCTATTTAATCTTCGCCTTGAGCTCGTAGATATTAATTCTTCAACATCTGCATCTTTGTGCTTTAGTAGTGATTCTTTAAAGTCCGATAACTTTGTACTTTAAGTGGATGCCTTTATCTTGATCCACATCTTTGATGATCTTGAGCTTTAATTGAGATCATCGACACATAAATCTCTGGATCACCCTTTGTTGTGTTGCCATCATGTGATGTTGTGACTTTTGGACCGACATGCTCACACTTTCGGATCATGACATCTTTTCATCGAGTAGCGGAAGCTTTCTTCGACTCATGATATTTGCGGAAGATAAGCGAAACATAGTATAGAAATATCGAGCCGTGTTACGTAGATATGCACAAGTCATGATTTCTTCAATTAAGTGTGGATGTTTGTGAGCATGCGGCTTTGGATTGACTCCTCAATTCTTATCACCGCAACCATCCAAATGTACCGCAAACAACAGTTAGCAATAAAACACACGAAGTGTCTTTGATCACTTCGTTGAATTGAGGTACACGCCCACGGTTCCCGTTGATCGATTACAAGTCTTGCCCGTGATCGGTAGAATTTTGAAGAATCTCCTTGATGGGGTTTCGCAATGTTCTAGCCGTTCTCAAACCGAACGCCTCAAAGAAGACAACACGGAGTGAGTGAACCAATAATTGAGATTCAGCGATTGATGAAAATTGATTTGAAAACAATCGCGTATTGCTTAGAAGAAAGAGTTTTGCAATCGACGAAGGTTTTATAAGAAAGATCAATTTTCAATCATAAATACTTTTGTATTTGAAAGAGTACACATTCAATGTGCTAGAAAAAGAAGAGATTCGCACATCGAACGGTTTTTCCAAAAGTATTTTTTCAATCGAGATACTTTTGTGTTTGAAAATATGAATACACATTCGACGTGCTAGAGAAAGAAGGTTTGCACATCGAATGGTTTTTCCAAAAGTATTCGTCAATTCAATCTGGACCAAGGTTGATTCATGATTGAATCGCCCCATCGCTTTCTATCCGCTTGTCACAAGCTTGATCTTATGAAAGATCTCACATGTCACCCACCAAGAGCTTGTTTGATGTTGGCTCTAGAAGGATTTCCATCTTCATCATGAATACTTTTACATATCACTCGGATGTTACGCAATACCACAAGGATAATCGTGGGACTCTCAATATATACTTACTTTCCACATTGTGTGAAACAAAGAAGTCTTCATTATTTTGTGTCCTAATGAGATATTGTGGATGATCTCTTGGCTCTAGACTCAATTGTGCACATTTGGTTCCTATGCCGAGACTAGGAGAGGGTCTCCTTCTTCAATATCAACAATCTCTAAGAGAAAGTCGATAGATTATGTCGGTTCCCGTGAGAATGAAACAAGCCCTTTTAAGAGGAACTTGAGTAGCTTGGGAAGTTTAGTGCGATGCATCACCGGGTCCATGATGTCTTGTCTTAAATACCGGTGTTACCTTAGTAAACACCAAGAGCATATGTATTGAACCCGGTTTACGCCCTAAGGTTGAATTATTGGAGGCTATTTCTTTTCACCCTTTTCATATTCATTTCTTTTCATTCTTCAACCCTTCGATTGCTTACCGAGACTTCATAACTAGAACCTTGTTGGGTTTATTCCAAGACTAGCTCGTCTCATCCGCACTCTTCCCATTTCTCATTTTTCTCCTTTTTTCATCATACCTAAGGACTCTACACTATCTAGTGGATTGTCCCTGGTAGATCCTCCGACTCTGGCGGATCGTGGAACGAATACCTAACCTAACCATCCTTATAACTCCATGCATAAAATAAAATGGTCGATCTTTTGTACAGTTCATTCTTCCTTGAAACCAATTGAAAAATCATTTGGAAAAATCAATCAAGGTACTTGTGATACGAGATCAAAGCATTTTGTACCTTAATAGTTTTGATCATTTAGAAAAACCTCCCCCTCAACATGTGCATTATGTATATTGAAATTGTTTAGCACATGGAGGCAAGAGGACTTTGAAATATTTTCTTTGATCACAATTTTCATAGAAAAAGCCATTTGATTTTATTGGTAAATTCTCCCCCTCAATATGTGCATAGGATATTTGAAATCATTTTATCACATAGAGGAAAGAGTTCATTTGAAGTACATCCACGATCACAAATTCCATTAAGAAACCATTTAAAACTCGATCAAGGTACTTTATGTTAAAACATAAAAGCATTTGCACCTTGATAGTTTATTTTCTTTTGAAATGCTCCCCCTCAATATGTGCTTCGAGATTCGAAAGCGTTTAGCACATATGAGAGAGCAATATGCACACTTGAATCAAAACGATCATTTTTTTTCAAATTTCATTATTAAATCACAAATTCTCCCCCGATCAAAAATATCAAACCCTTTGAGATTTTGGATCCCAAGTGATTTAATAAGGTTTAGAAAACATGGGAGAATATGTGCCTGATTTAAAAACTCATCTTGTTTTTGGATAAATGCTCCCCCTCAACATGTGCAGTATGTATATTGAAATCGTTTGGCACATGGAGGCAGGAGTGCCTTTGAAGGACTCAAACCAATTCCATTAAAACAGATTTGAGATTTAAATCACGATCTCTCCGCCGATCAAAAATTTCAACCCATTTGAGATTTGTGATCCCAAAATATTTAAATCATTTAGAAAATTTTGGGGAAAGACGTGGCAAGATTTAATTTTGAAAGATGACAGATAGGAACAGATTTAGACATTTAAGATTGTTAGTGTCAGGTATGATAGTTTTTAAGAGATCTTTTAAATAAAACAAAATAATTTCACAATCAAACAAGAACAGAAAAAAATTCATTTTGAAAGATCTTTGAGTTTTAAAGAAAAATCATACCATGACATAACATTAAATCTTTAGATCACCACTTTATTTTGTACAAACGGACTTTTTGATGAAATATCGATTGAAAATATTTAATTTGAAATCACTTAAGATTTGACAACATAAGGTCCGGTTGATTTCAAAACTTTGAATCCGATTTATTTTCAAAACAATATTTTTCCATTTTCAAAACAATTTTTTTTTCAAAGTTTTAGAAAAATGGTATCATCACTATTATCCCTGCACAAGATACGTTAGGTGGTTGAGCCGCTTTTGTTGTTGTTGCTGTAAGGCAGGAAGAAAACCGTCTGCTGATGCAGTGAGACTTCTGACGTTGCATTTGTTATGCCAACTCTCCATAGAGGTCCAATTAAGCTCCGTTTCTTCATTTGATGATGAAGAAAACCATCTACTGATGCAATGAGACCTCTTACGTTGCACTTTATCATGCCAACTTTCCATAGAAGTCAAATTAAGCTCTGTTTCTTCATTTGTCAACCCAAGATATATTTACCCTTTCCTTTCGGCATCCAATCATCATCATTTGTGGGATCCGGAAAGGGAACATTCTTATAATCCATGATATCTGCATATGTTAGTGAACATACAAACAGATATATGGTGGTCGACAACACCCAAACAGCAATCTACTAATAAAAGTCAATACAACATATCAATCAGATCATAAAAGGCATGGGAATAATGTGCTTATCAAACTATAGTCATCTAATCCTAACAATCATATCCTAGGCACCTAGTCCTTCAATGTAGGTTAACATCATTTTTAATTAAGCATATAGGATAATTAAGAAAGCCCTTTTAGATGATATAGATTTGAAAACATTCTCCCCCTCAAACAATGACTCATTTTTTTGAAAAGTTTAAAAGCACTGAAGTCATTGATAGGGTTTTGCAAATTAAGAAAATTCTGATCCAGATTGATTTTCAAGCAACCCAATTTCCATCATTTTTTAAAACAACAAATATTTTTCGGAAGAATTATAGACGGAAAAATATTTGTGTAGGAACAGCAGTTCTTCGACATACTTTCCTCCTATTGTTTTTAGGATAAGTGCTCGAAATATTTTGAAAATTTGTTTAGCGCAGCACTTTCCTTCCTTGAAGAGCGGGTTGCTATCTGAAATAATAGCAAACCATGGTTTAAGCACGGGTTACAGTCTGAAATAACTGCAAGCCATTATTTGAGACATGTTTAGAAAGAAATATTTACACCTCTTGCTCGAACTTCATCTATGGTCCCGTGCCATTGTTGAATGACATTTCTAAGACCGTAGATGTTATCGATACCGAAGACATGTCTTTGAAGAACAATATTTTGGTATTTTCAAATTTTCGATTTTTATGGGTTTTTGTAGGTTTTAAATTTTTCTTTTCTTTTGTTGGTTTTATATTTTTGTATTTTGTTTTACAATAAAATATGTACGAGATAGAATAATAGTTTAAGAAGATGATGATACAAGTACCGAGATAGGGAAATCGTTCAGCACTTTGTAGAAGAATTTGAGGCTTCTAAGAAGATCGTCTGAACATGAGCCTTTTCAATTTGAATCTTTGGTAACTTCTCCCCAAACCGACAAACATCGAATAAAGACCATTTCCCTATGAAGTAGAGTTAAAGACAAAGCGGTCTCATTGAATGAAGCTCAACACCCCGAAGAAGACGAAAACACCGAAGTAACAAGTTGAAACATGGATCATCGCTGCGGTTATCAAACCCGGAATAAATGGTTAAGTTCGGGATCACATGAACTCGTTGTGCATCCTCGATGTACACATTACTCTTCGAGATTGAGTAGTTGTCTATTCAGGGGAACCATATATCAACATCTTCATTTAACCAAGTGCATTACAGTTATCTTCCATATAACCAATCAGCCCATTATGTACACAAGTACCCAACCAGAGTAGAAACAATGACATCATAGTAACTTTATCATCGGAATCATCATTACACTGTGTACATGAAACACTAACCGGAAGCACTTTATCATAAGTCATGTAGAAGATGTCGATAAGCAATATCATCTCACGTTCCAAATATTCTTCTCTTATTTCTTTCTCTCAAGGTCGAGTTAACACATACCAAAGTATCCGAGACCACTTCCTCCTAAATGGTTGGAATAACACACCAAAGGCTATGAGTAAACACCGAGTTTCTCTCGGTTATGACATTTGTCTTTCCCAGATTACTTCAATAGAGAAGAAGTATTAGTTTCATCACGTGTACTCATTGTGTGTTTAGATGTATGTATCCTTCCCCCTTGCAGGTTTTGATACCTTAGCAACACGTTATACGTCCAGGTACTTGAAATCTTTTGAGAAGAATACCATAAGCTCAATTACATCTCATGAGAGTCAACTTGCTAAAGAAACTCTCTCGACTATCTTTATCAACCCATATGTAGACAATTTGAAGTGACCAGCGATGAAGAACACCGATATACCAAACTTGAACGAAGTCAAATTCCACATTTGTATCTTAAGCTTGCACTTAATAATGGAAGAGCGATTGTCGAGAATTTATGCTTCAAGAAAATTTCTAAGTACTCACTACTCAAGCAAAGTATGAGATATTAACACCTCTTGTGATTATCCACACCGTCATATCGTGTGACATCGAGTAAAACAAAGTAACTCCTAATAGTGATAGTTAACCGGTGCCTTCAAACATCCACCTCATTGCACGGTAACTAGATAACCCAAGACTTCAACTCAAATTCTTAAGCCCGAGCAAGTTATCAAATAAGAACACGCCTTTGTGAATGTCAACTTCAACCTCAAATAAGTGATAAATGAGTAACTTCGAAGTAATCAACTTGTGTCAAATGTCCAACATGTGAATAAACATACAATCGGATGAACATTGACCCACTGAATGAACCGGAGCAAATGATTCCTCAACATCAATGCATTCTTCCTTAAGGTATACATGTAGAAACTGATCTGGAAGATTTACCAAAAATGTCTTCTAGCGGATCAGGTAGTCATTTTCCTTAATGTTCATGTGGTTGATTTACAGAGTGCACAATAATCCGTGAAGATTTGGCAAAGGGATACCAAAGAGCGGATCATTATTCATGAACAGTAATCCGTGAAGATTTGGCAAAGAAGTACCAAAGAGCAAATCATTATTCATGAGTGCAACAACAATGATAGTCATTAACAACGCCTTGAGGAATAACTGGAGATTGGGATTCTTGAGTAGTCTAAGTTGTACTTCTTAGATGATGCATCTTGATCAATGTAGATTGAAGAAGGTGAACTTGTTGAGTCAGCAGGAACTGGAGCAGGAGCTTCAGGAACTGGATGATCAACATTCGTTAGAGGTTGGAAGTACTTATCAAACATATCTTGAAACAATGAATCCCAAGCAATGAATCCCAGTTATCCTTAGTAAGTGAAGCATTAGGCGTTGAAGGAGAGTCAAATGACCATAAATCAAGCATCCATCAACATGTAGTATATGCACTCTTTCCCCTCAAAAATTGCATCCGGTTGCCATTTTGATTTGAACAAGTGAATAAGAATATACACCAATGAACGTATATCCACTTGAGAGTTGAAAGAGCGTGGAAAAACATGAAGCTTGTTGATGAAGAATGTCGATGAGAATGGTCATACACATGAAGATTTCTCTTTTGAAGATAAAGCGCCTTGAGCGTACACCTTTCTTTTCTTTGAGGAACGGGGCCGAAGTGTTATCTGCAGATGCCATAATGATGAAGTACGAGGCTGGCGAATCGATGAGCAGACGTCATAGCCGAATGAATATCAAGATTGAGTTACTTGAACCCGTGAGTTATGAGATATCAATCCATTTGTAATCCATACTTTAAGCCACCCATGTAGTGAAGGATCAAGTATCTCTGAATCGAGTAAGGACTACCGCACTAATATTACAAACTTGATTGCATATATTTTGGTTAGTGACATTAGTATCCAAACCCTTTGGGGTTTCACAACAACCTTGATTTTGTCATCGAGAAATGACTTTCCGGTGAGTATCCACCTAAGTCCAAAGATCCTTAAACATTCTACCATACGGTATCCACTTATGGCAAGGTCTAGGATTGTTAGGCTTCATGCATAGTGAAAGACTTATCCTTATTCCTAGTTTCCATAGATTTAGCAGTTGGTATCCATCTAGGCGAAGATTTTGGTTTGTTTTGCTTCGAATGCACAGTAGATGACTTAGTGAAAATACTAGACTTAACAGGTTGAACCTTTGTATGAGCATTTACCTTCTTTAGGGATTTCGAAAAACAATTATCATGATTTGCCTTAGAGATGCATTTCAGACAATTTAAGCAAACAGCTTGTTTGGATTTAGAAAATGATCTAGAGTTCTTAGAGTGATCTACTATGGGAATAGATTTATTCGAAACGCAACTGCTCTTAGTTACAAGCCAATCCCTAGTCTTTAGTTTATTGTTCCTAGGCAATGGTTTAGAACTACTAGCAGTTCCTTGAAATTTCGAAGAATTCACAACCCTAGGTCTTGCACCTAAAATTCCGTCTTTTTGAATATGTGCCTTCTTTCTAGCCATTTCTAGATAAGAGTTCTTATACAAGTCATTCATAGCAGTTTTACTAGGCAAGTAAGGTGAAGTGACTGGTTATGTCAAAACTTGTTTCGCATCAACTTGGGAGGCAAACCGCGTTTTTGAAAATTTTGGTCGTTCGGATCTAAACGCATTCGGTTGTCTAATAACTGGTTTCCCAAGATTGATTGTTTTGCAAACTTAGTGTTCACACTATTCCCTCGTTGTTTTTCTCGAGCTCATTCTTTAAGGCAACTATTGTGAAACTCTTATCCTGAAGTTGAGTTTTGAGTTCATCAATATTGGCAATCAAAGAGTTTGTTTGTTCCAATGACTTCATTCTAGCTTCTTTAACAGAGTCACTTAGTTCTATGTGATGCATACTCAATGACTCATTTTCCTTTAGTAATTTGGCCACACAAACCGCTAATTCATCATTTCTCATTTGAATATCATCAATAGCATTAATATTAGAATTACTTGTAACCACATTACTTTTCACATGCATATTAGAAATATGTTTCTTCAAATTTTGATAGTTGACTCTTTGTCTTGAAGCGAGCTTTCAAAGTGTTAATTTCAAAAGTTCACGAATCGTGAAGTTCGGATTTTACATGGTTTGTTAAGTTGAAAACTTTCTTCTTTACTCAGATCACAATTTCAAGTGAAATGCAATGTTTTCAAGTTTTGAGAATTTGTTTGAAAGTTCATCAAAAGCCTTTTATCAACCATATCATTTGTTTTGAAATTATTAGACTCACCTCAACCAAGGAACATTTATCGTAATCATGTTCAAGATTAAGACCAAGATGTTTAGGTACATTAGCGGATGCACTATGTTGAACAGCTTAAGGTACCTCTTCACATGACACCTGCTCATTTATCATCTGATATCGCATCCACATCATGTGTAACATGAGTTCTCGAACAATTTGTTGCATCATTCTTTGTTGTCTCTCGTTATTCTGCATTCAAGAACACCCGATTCTTCAACCGATACATTACCCAACTCATCACAACATTACATCAATAGCACCGCACTCTCATCTATTATTTCATCTTTCTTAGTAACTTCCTCAATATACTTATCCACATTATCCATGAGATGGATAAGTGTCTCTATGAACATGCTAATTTCCATTCCAAAGTGTCTCTTGAAAGACATTGCGGTCATGTCTTGATCATAATCGATGTAAATTCCCATTGATGAATGATCAAATTGAGTGGATCACTTGAAGTGCAAAGACCGAACTATCCTTTTGAACCTTTTCTTTATCAAGTTGTTGTTCCAATTGTTCTAAGTTCAACAAGAATGTACCCGTTAATGTGGATAAATCTTGACGTAAAAGGGCAATACATGTTCGTTCCGTTGTTGTGGGTAGAAGTAACATGAAAGTAGAGTGAAGTTGTTGATAGGGTATAATGCAACATTCCTTTGCATGGCATTCGTAGCATTAGCGGTGCAATTTATTCTCATTATACTCGTAACATGAAGATCTCACATCCTCATTGAATAATTCAAACATCTTTAACTGCTCGATGTAGCATACATTATCATTGTTGTCCACAACATCATACAATTTAAGTACTTCCGATATCACCGGGTCAAGAGTGTAAGACATGATGTTGTAGTATGCACGGATTTTACAAATCTATGATTTAAACCGAGAAATAGAATCTTTCGATTTTACTAAAATCAAGACCAAACCGTTAAGCAATGACCAATGGATGTGTTAAGATGATCGATGGATCGACACAATAAGAGACAATTGTGTGTTAGGACATATGATTATTTGAAGGATTAGCGAGATGTTGTTTGGTTGAGATTTGATTGGTTTATGCCCGCTTTTACGGAGAAATTTAGGTAAAAACATAAAACCTCAATAACTTCGCTGAGCGGATTTAGGCCTTGAAGGTTAGTTCATTCGCACCATTCTCCTCGCTCTCATGGTCGCTTTGATGGGTAGAATGTTGAAAGCGGAGTTACGGTTCAAAAGTTATGGCCGTTTGAAGTTTTGTCGAAAAGTCAACAAGTCGCTAGCAAGACAAGTCGCTAGAGTAACCAAGTCGCTAAACACAAGTCGCTATGAACCAAGTCGCTAAACACAAGTCGCTAAAGCAACAAGTCGCTAAGCTGACAAGTCGCTAAGCTGAAAAGTCGCTAAAGAGCAACTCGCTAAGTAGACAAGTCGCTAAGGAACAACTCGCTGAGAGGTCAAGTCGCTAAAGAGTAACTCGCTAGTAACAATAAAGACAAGTCGCTAGAAATAATAAAGACAAGTCGCTACCTCAACCAAGTCGCTAGCCGAAGTGGTGTCTCCACTACTTTGTACTGTTTGTCGCTTGTCTCAATAGACAATTCGCTAGAGCTCAAATCGCTACCTTCTAAACTCGCAGTCGCTACCAACTCAAGCAAGTCGCTACGAAGAATATTTATCCGAGAACCAAGTCGCTAGGAAGAAAACTTAAACACAACCCTTTTCAATCCAAAACAAGCTCAACCACATTGATTCAAGCTTTCCAAATCAAAACCCAAGCACTTACAATGATTCTAAACACAAAAGTACACTCAAAATTCAAACTTTAACACAAGAAATGATCCAAATGATGCTAAAACCACTAAACTTTTCAAACCCAAAACCATATAAACCACTAGAAATCCAAGGATATGTAAGAGATGATCAAACCATGGCTCTTGATACCATTTGTAACATATCGGATTTCACAAACACATCCACAATCACAATAAGGGGCGATAGTTTAGAGGTTTTAGAGAGAAAGAAAGTAGAATGGGCTACTGTAGAGAGAAAGAAACAAAGAAAATGTTAGATTAGAATGAAAGGTCCAACCTCTACCTTGGGAGGTAGAGGTATTTATAGTTACATAATAAACGTCCTCCTTCTGATCGCGATCGTGCGTCACATGGGAAAGATCCGTCCTTCCTCCACGACGTTGCACTAAACTAAATAACTAACTAAATAACTAGTAAATAACGAATGCCTACTAGCCTAACTTACGCTAGATTATATTCAAAAGACCGATACTTGTTTATGGAATTTTCTAATTCCTAACACAAACATTATAAAAATAAAATTTTAGATCCTACAATAACAAAAGTATACAAACATAAACTCAAAAATCACAATTTTTTAAGCAAAAATAACCAAATCAATCAAATATACCCAAAGTTCGGAACCAGGATATCTAAAATGAAATTTGTTGAAGCAACTTTTTTGTATAATCTAGCGATGGATTTTTTTGAACAGAAAGAGTAATTTAGGAATAGAAAAAGGTGTTTTATATTGATTTTACAGTTACATCAAGACATTTTTTTTAATGTCATCATGTTGACTTTTTTTTCAAAGAAAATGTGAGATGAAGATGAAAGAAAATAAAGATGAATAACCAAAGATCAAATGAAATTTCTCTTTCATGTTTTCAAGAAGCTTACTTTGAGAAAAGTGTTGTTTTAAAATTTGAATCGGGCACCAGAACTTGAGCTTTTTGTTTAAATTACTACAATTTAAATATGGGTTATATGGTTTATACCCCATTAAAAACTTTTTACTTATTCTTTACCTATTTTTGTACAAATACCAACGTTGTTTCAACTAACTTATTAACTTTTCACTTAATTTAAAAAGTCAAATCAACTTTTTAAAAAATATAAAATTTGACTAATTTATTTTGGCGGAATTACATATATCACCATTTCAACACTATTAATTACATATTTTCCTACTAAAGTTTCAAAATAGCAAATATAACCAATCTTCATCAATGTTTATTTTAATCCCATTATACCCTTATTTTTCTTACTTTTATTTTAATTTGACGTCATTTTATGCCATATCTTTTTATTTTGCTACTGTGAATGCTACCTAGTAAACTCTTAGATATTGACAATGTATGTATTCATTATTAAGTTGCATCAGAGTTTTATTGTTAAAATGATACAACATGTGATATCTTTTTCCTCTTATTCATGTTTATAACTAAACTGATTATTATGTGGTTGTAATTTTTGGATAAGAATATTAAATCAGTCAAATGATGTGATGATTTTTTTGTTTAACTCTAATAAGTTTTAATTTTGTTACATAATTGTCGTGATATGCTGGAAAAAATATTTGGGAGCTAGAAAGATTTGTGGTAATAGGTTGGAAATAAGAATGGATACAAGGGTAAATTTGAGATATGTTAAATTAATTTTAAAAGAATGAGTAAATATGTGAGTTTAATATGTAAAACTGGGTATATTTTTTACTATTTTAAGTGGGAAAATATGTAATTAGTAGTGTTTTTATGAGGATATATACAAAATCATTAAGTATTAATAACAAAAACTAAAAAAAATAATAAAATAAAATAAAGTATGATTAATTGTAAAAAACAAAAGAATAAAAGTATGATTAGTTTATTATTAATAATGATTAATTGTAAAAAAAAATAAAAAAAAAATAGTTAAATATGATAGCAATGATTGTTTAATGATTGAGTTATGTTATAAATGAAATAAATGATAATAATTATTTGTAATGATTAGTCTATAGTGGAGTGACTTTTCTAAATTGACAGGGTAAAAACCGACAATGCCTTTAAATATAAACTACTTATTACATCATCTATCTAACATCAAGATTCAATTGATGCTCCAATTTCATGACAAGTGAGCAAATTATCAATTTCAGTGCTCTTTAATAGATAATTTAGATAAGTATAAACTACTTATGACATCATCTATCTAAAATCAAGATTCAATTAAGGCTCCAATTTCATGACATTAGCATAAAGTGCTCTTTAATAGATAGTATATACATACTCTAGATATTTCAACCCTAAACCTAATTCATCTAATAGACACCACACAATCTTTATCATATTTATCTTCTTTAAAATAACATACACTCAAAAAAATTCTTGTAATTCCAACGTTTTCTTGAACCAATCGGAAATACAAATTTGCGTTGATTTAATAGCAAAATATATGAACCAGCCACAAACACCTCTTAAGTTTTTATTTTTTGAAATCCTGAACCACAAACCCAAATTGAAAAACATGAACCACAAAGATAAGGTTATTTTTGTTGTGGGTTTTGATTGCTAAGTCTTTGATAAAGTATTGGTAGTATTATTTATCAAGAAAAACGTGGGTATATGTTTCAAGATCTTTAACAAGGTCTCGGGTAGGTGTTTGGTTGTTTTTCTTTCATTTAAGATCGATGATGGGGTTTTGATGATCTTTATAGATCTTATCTTGAAATATCCAGACTTGAGATCTTTTTTTTTCTTGTTCTTTTTATTTTTGTTTAAGGAGAAGGATAATAATGTGGTCGCAAATAGTCACTTTTAACAACATGGATAGTACTTCAATCGTTACACAAAAAGTCACGTATCTAACATAAGGGTTGTCGGTGCAATGGTACTTGACAAATAGTACTGTTGTTGCAATCACATTTAACGACAAGATGGATTTTGAAATTTATGAAGGACTGTTTCGAAAATAAAAGTTAACTTGAGGGACTATTTTTGTTGTAAATGAACAACGATTCTCCTCACAAAGAAGTAAAAAAACATTTGTGTGTGAGATATGAAATGGTTTGTGCGGATTTATATGGTGGATGCAGTTACACATTTTTAATAATCATTATTGATAGCAATGATTTTTAGCGGTTACACATTTTTTAATAATCATTGACCAATGTATTTATTAGTTTTGGTCGTTTTATTTGATAGCAAAAGTGACACATTTCCTTCCATTTTAAGCAAGCGTCTTGTTTGAATTTTTTAAACCTTCTATTTTAGGAATGTCCCAAATACATTATAAATTAGTATAAATAGTACTAAGACAATTAGTAGATGAGTTAAGATGAAAAGTGGCACTTGAATCCATATTCTACCCACCATTACTAGAGTCATGTAGAGTCATGGCACAAAACGTATTAGGCAACAAAGTTTCTTGACCGAAGCTAGTAGCAACATGAGAACCAATATGTTGTGGGGCTTGAATAGTAGACGAATGTAAACATGTAGTACCATTCGGTCCAACAGTGGATGAATACAAACCAAACCTAGTTGGGTCATGAGGTATGGTTGTGGGCCGATATGTAGTATGAGATGTTTGGACTAAGTTTGAAGATCAGGCCCAACCTGACGAATTGGACATATAATACGGGGCCAATAATTCTTGTTGGGCGTGAATTAGTGCCAGCATGTGGTCCTGCAAAATATTGTGAGTGCCAGACAAATCGAGCCCAAATTGCCCATTGGGAATAACATTCGAACGAGGGGTATTCGACCACGGGGAGTTGTTATGAACTTGTTTATCACGTGAGGAATATGGTTCATGTAAGAATCTACAGTTAGCACCAAAGCAACAATATCCCTTATTAAATTTGTGACACGCCTTAGTTTAGTGATTGTCGCAAGTATCCTTGCGACATGTAGTGTTGCTTTCGTCCAAAAGAACCGTTGGAGATGAGGAGGTAGCATTAGTGGATAAAGTGTGTGACTTTGACTTCAACCACATCTCTTCATTAGTAACTATAGACCATACCATGTTTAGATCCGGGAAAGGGTCCCGATGAGCAATGATATCCGCAAATTGTTCATATTTTTCATTTGGGCCATTAAAGCATAGGTAACAACATCATCGTTGCTCAAAAGAGATCCAAGATTTGTCAAAAGCGTAGTGATAAACTCAACTTTTCTAAAGTAAGCATCCACTAAAAAGATTACAATCTGAATCATCTATAGTTCCCCCTTTAAAGCAATTGTCTTGGTTCGTCGGTTGTCAATAAAAAAATTTCTCAATATGATCCCCAAGCATCCTTAGCAGTTTTTGGATCAGCAACAACGAGACCTTCTTGGAGAGCATCCAAAATGGTTAAGAAAATCTATGACTTGACAATGGAGTCAGCTTTACAACCATTCAGCAGTTGGAGGAGCCGCAACAGCCCCATTAGATGATTCACCTTTGATGTGTTTGACAATGATTTTAAAAAAAATAACGCCAAGAGGAATAATTCAGTTGTTGTTAGCAGTAAGTAATTTGTCAGTAAGGGATAAAGCAGGTGGAAATGTTGGACTAGTCATGATTGATTTGATGTGAACAAATTTGATTAAAGTATTAAAGGTAAAGAAATGAGGTCTGTTAATACAAATAAGCTGTAAAAACGTTTATTTATATTTTACGATCTTCTAATATTTTATCGATAACAAACGTAAAATCATTTTAATAAACAAATAAAATACGTAAATGGTTTGGTTCAATAGTTTTCTAACACACTTACGGTTTCACATAAAACGCTAAAACAAGTATAAGTGATTTTATGATTTAATAATACATATGTCAACAACCAGTGTTTACATATCGGGCAAATATATACATAACTAAGATGTATTATAATGGGTAAAACTACAACCCATGGGCAGATCCATAACCCACCAGATTGACCCATACCCATTCGACCAGACGCATCAGATCTATTGTGACATTGTATCTAATGAAATACCCATCGATCAACCCATAACCCATGACCCATGACCCAAAACCCACGGGCAAACGGAGCGTCCCACGGATCCCCACTATTGACCGGACGGATCCGCCAGTGAGGATCAGGTGGAAGACATTTTCTCTCTATAAATAGTGAGTCGTTTCTTCACTGTTTCTCACCCTTCTCAC
The DNA here is from genome assembly GCA_022545495.1 of Chrysanthemum lavandulifolium. Lineage (NCBI taxonomy): Eukaryota > Viridiplantae > Streptophyta > Magnoliopsida > Asterales > Asteraceae > Chrysanthemum > Chrysanthemum lavandulifolium. Next base: position 105,808,765 of record CM040242.1, on the reverse strand, counting down.
ATACTTTCTCTTTGAGTTAAAAACTCTAAACCCGGATCCAAGTGATCTATGTATGTAGTTTTGTTTTGTGTGATCCTCTGGTTCTCTTAAAGCGAGATCACCACCTTTGAAGTCAAGCAAGCTCAAGTCCATGAGTTGCCATGCTTCCTCATCATCAAGACTACTAAAGTTCTCCGTTGATGATTCTTTTCTTTCTCCCAAGTGTAGTGTTGAAGACATTTGTGAAAGATGTCTCAGTGTCAAGACGAAGACATTAGTGAAGGGTGCCGATCGTCCGTATTATAAGCACTTGTGAAGAGTGCTTAAAAGTCAAGACTAGAGGCATTAGTGAAGGGTGCCTAGAAGTCAAGATACAAGACATTAGTGAAGGGTGTCTTAAAGATTGAGTCGAAGGCATTAGTGAAAGGTGCCTAAGATGTACATTCGATATGGTGTGATTCGATGTACAAGATAGATTAGTATTGGGTCAAAGGATATTGTTATCCTTATTGATATTATTATAAGGAGTAGATCTCCTTTGGGGTTAGGTGATTGGTGTAGTGTTGGGTAGTAGTTCCTCCATTGTAATGGAACTTGGTATCTAGCCTAATCTTAGGATAAAGGGTATCTTGACGTTGTGATAGGATTGGTTCTCCTTGGTGAAAAGGACCCGATATCTAGCCTTGTACTGGTTAAAGTGTAGGCAACGCTGAAGGTTTCTCCACCATAAGGATTCGGTGTTGTGTAGTGATTATGAACTCTCGAGTAGGTGACTCGGGGAGCAAGTAGGCAAGGAAGGTGTCCTTGTAGCCGAACCACTATAAATACTGCGTTGTGGTTTTGTACTTTTTACTTTTATCTTTTCATTACATATTTATATTTCTATATGTTTGTTTATCAACATCCAACACACAACCAAATAGATTGACATAAGTCGATCTAAATAGTTTAAAACGAGTTTTAATTAGTAAAACTATTCAAACCCCCTCTTCTAGTTTTCCACAATTGGCATCAGAGCTTCGTTATCAAGTTTCTTAAAGTATATTGTACTTTAAAAACTTGATACGATCCGTGGTTAATTGAAAACTACAAAGAAGGTTTTTCATAAAAACAAACACTATGTCTTTGAAACTCATTGTTTGGATGTTGATTAGATGACAACATTTTTTATTATTTACTATTATTTTAATTGCACTAATCTTCTTTGTCATGTTGCTTAGTTAAAACTCATACCTACCAAGCCATAGGAATCGCTTGGTAACAAGAATACCTTCCCTAAGAAGGTATCTTAAACACAAAGGAGCCGGAATTGTCTACTGACATTTGTTGTGTCATTTAAAGACATTTCTAAGTGTATTAGAGGTATGACTTTCCACTTATCTCTAAATAACATTAGTTTGATAAATAAGTATGCTTACATAGGTATTTATATGATTATCTTTTGTGCATATTCATGTATTACATGTAGCTTCATTAGGAAGCCTTTCTCACATACGTGTTACTTTTTCGTCTAAAGTCATGGTTTATAAAATTTGTGTTTTATTTTATTTAATCCAAAAATCATATCCTTCTAATAATAAAATAAAACAAAAATCTCAAAAATGTCTCCTTCCCCATAAAAACCCCTCCGTCATCCACTATATCAAATCCCCACATTTTCAAATCTTCCACTTTCAAAAATTACCTCTCATTCAAAACTTCATCTTCCTCTTCATCTCATCTCATCTCAAACCAAGAAGGTTCGTCATCAACATGGTTTACATCACCCTCGTGCTCATCGCCTTAATGCTCATCGCTTTTGTGTTCCCTATGATGAAGTTCTCATACGGAGACATATACTTTGTGTTGTTAATCTACATTAGGGTTAAATACCCAATCCATTGTATCATTCTTAGCATTGAAATGAAATATTACTAATATTCTAGTTTATCTAGTTTATTATCTTAATGTGTTTTTTCATTTCCTTTGATTTATATCTTTCGCATCTTTTCGTGATACATTAGAAACCATTAATGCATGCTAAAAGAAACTGTAGGCTAATACACATATCTTGGTATAAAAGTATAAAAATTATGTTTTTATCAAAAATCTGCTTCTATTACTATAGATCTACGGATCCCTGTAAGTATACTAGCCGGATCCCTGATAGAAGGGAACCATCCTTCTGGATAACAGATTTTCCATGCAAAATAAAAATCACTTTCTTCCTAAAAAGAAATGTCCTACTAGAATGTCAAACATTAAGTGAGTTAAATGTCATTGTTAATAAACATCTTGTAAAAACGTTAGGTAATCATTGTTTTACCCGTGTACGTCACATCCTATTAACTTCTCTTTCCTTCATGTTTCACTATGTCGCATGAATATGAGTTTGATTTTCACCACCAGCGCGTCTACACTCCTAACATCTCCCTCGAGCCCAACACACCGCAATCATGTCCGTGGGTTCAATAATCTCGAAACCCGTCACTTCCACGAAGGACGTATTGTCGACACCCTCTACAATTTGAAGAAGGTATCAATACTTCCTTCCGAGCAATAGGACTAGAATGTCTTCTCGAAATTAACGAGAAAATATGTCCAAGGTTTGTATTGGAATTCTTCCGTCAAGTTGAACTCGTTCAGTAACTAGGATCGCTCTCTCATCTCTTTGGTTTTGGATCAAAACCAAAAGTTTGTTTTAACCTGGGCAATTTGCTCACATCCTCCGGATTCTAAATCATGGACAATGTGCCTTCATCAAGATTGGTCTCTTGATTCTCTCTTCAACTTTCGTGAAGAAAATAGCCCATATTGTTCACACATACCTTCCCTAAGACTTGAACCGCATAATATGCAAACCCCATTACTCCGATCCAAAATTATCCATACACGGATATCAGAAAAGTACAAGCCCCTTGCACTCATCCCACGTGAAAATGTTTGGAGCCTTAGGGAAATCGAGAATCCTTCCCGCTTGTTGTGCTTACATAATGTATTGTTTGCTAACACAACAACCATACAATCTCGCCTACTTCTTCGCAAGGCGGTTGTAAATCTTCAAGGCTCCAAGAATAAACTAATCCCTTATGGAATGTTCTTGACACGCCTTTATCATAACATCATGTACTTTCATCCTCAATTTCAAAGTCCGTTATGCGTGCTTGTGAACAAGATGATGGAAACTCTAAACGTATCTCTCATGAAGACTTTCTTCATTCACGAATTGGCAAACACTCATCAACCATTTGATGATCCATCTAGCGAAAACGCCATGAACTCGACCTTCTTTCTAAATAGGATCAATCCTTAGTATCCATGCTTTATCAATGTAATCCAATTTCCTTCATGAAATGAAACATCTTACATTTGATATCTTAGTGTTAGAACCTCTTAGAAAAACTAACTTTGAAATATGATGCATTGTTAAAATCCTTGCATACCTTTTGTAAAGGTTCTGCTTAGCAGAGAAACAGATCCTAAAGTTTGCACTAGACGGATCCCTACTCTTAGGGAACCGTAGGATCCGGCAAACAGAAAATACAATTGCAATCATTGTATTTCAAACATGTCTTTAGATCACCTCACACTAAGCTAGACATAGTGCCTTAAGGCAAATTGAGTCCCTATCAAAATTGATTAAATTTTTCGTACTCACACATAACTCATTTAGATCACACTCGAAACACCCGTAGATTTATCGTCTCACCAAAACTCATTACTCTTCCGCTCTTATACTCATACATGATCCCTCACATGTTAAAACATCTAGCTTTGTAAATCTCTCAAAACTAATTATAATTATCCTTACCTCAAAATTGGTCAAAATTGATCAAATTCTAGTTTTTCCATTTTAAACTCTTAGGATATCCTCCAAGACATTATCCTAAGTTACTATCTTATCTCTAGGATCATTTAGTTCCATTTGACACTCTCAAAATCCTTAGTGTCATCTTTGGTTACTCATTGGTACTCTTAAAAGTTCCAACTTCTTCCATAAAAGGCAATCATTAGCTACATCACTCATTACCCTTAAGTATTTAAGTACCTCTTCATTTAAGACACTTAGATGGATTTGAAACACTCAAGAAGAAATAGGCATTAGATCTTACAAACATCATTGTTATCCTTTCTTAGTCTGCCGAGACGGATCCCTAGGATTAGCCTAGACGGATCCCTCATTGAAGGGAACTGTGGGATCCGTATGACAGATTTATGTCAACTCTAGCTAAAACAATCATTTCAAACTCATCTTGATAACTTGAACACTCCATCTCATCTTAAATAAGTTCATAGATCAGTACAACTTTGAAGTTGACTCTTGTGCATGCTAATCATCACATTCCAAAGAAGTTTAGTGGCTTAAGTCTTGAATGCACTTGCCAAATCCCTTGCTTTATAAACCACATTGTTAGGACTCCTAAAGTCATCATCTTCATCCTCATTTTCAGCACTTAGAAACATTTACAAATCTCTTTGAATCATCTCATCATGAGGAAAGCTCCAAGTGGTAACTCATCCACCAAAGGACCACCCAAGAAAATTGCTCGTATTATACACGAAATTTCTTCAACCGAATCATCTCCGGTCAAATCCACAAATGCAAGGATTTTGTGGAAAACTAGAAGGGGGTTGAATAGTTTTACCAATTTAAAACTTCCTTTTAAATATTTAGATCGACTTATGTCAATCTATTTGGATGAGTATGTTGGACATTGATAGATGGATATAATAAATGTGTAATGAAAGATAAAGAGTAAGAAGCACATAACCACGACACAAGTATTTATAGTGGTTCGCCACAAGGACACCTTCCTTGCCTACTCCACTCCCGAGTCACCTACTCGAGTTTGTAATCACTACACGACACCAACTCCTTATGGCGGAGAAGCCTTCACAACGTTGCCTACTCTTTTTCCCAGACTAGGCTAACCACCGGGTTCTTTCACACCAAGGTGAACCACACCTACCACAACGTCGCCTACCCTTTATCGGTACTAGGCTAAGTACCTAGTTCTTTCACACCAGGTGAACCACACCTACCACAACGTCGCTTACCCTTTATTAGGTACTAGGTTAAGTACCTAGTTCCATTAGAATGGAGGAACTACTACCCAACACTACACCAATCACCTAACCCCAAAGGAGATCAACTCTTTATTACAACATCATCAAGGATATCAATATCCTTGGATCCAATACTAATCTATCTTGTACATCGAAACACACCATATCGAATGTACACCTTAGGCACTTTCACTAATGCCTTTGACTAATCCTTCAAGCCCTTTCACTAATGCCTTCAAGATCTTTCAAGACACCACCCTTCACTAGTGCCTTTGACACGAACGATCGACACCTTTCACTAATGTCTTCGTCTTGACTCTCGAGACATCTTTCACTAATGTCTTCAACACTACACTTCTTATGAGAAAGAAGAGAACTATCAACAAGAGAACCTCAGTAGTCTTGATGATAACGCATCATGGCAACTCATGGACTTGAGCTTGCTTGACTTCAAAAGGTGGTGATCTCGCCTTTAATAGGAACCTAGAGAATCACACAAAAACAAAACTACATACATAGATCACTTGGATCCGAAGTTAGAGAGTTTATAACTCAAGGAGAAAATATGTGAGAAAGGGGCGAGAAACAATGAAGAAATGGCTCACTATTTATAGAGAGAAATAGCTATCGTTCCACGGATCCCACGGATCCTCCTCGAGGATCCGTCCAGCTGTATTATTGGGGATCCGTGGGACGCCCCTTTACCCATGGGTTTTGGGTCATGGGTCATGGGTTATGGGTTATGGGTACCAAGTAGATTCATGTATCTACAAGATGCAATGCATCTAGTCCATGGTTTTGAGTGCCCACCAAGGTACAATGTATCTAGACATTGGGTATGGGTCATGGGTTATGGGTACCAAGTAGATTCAATGTATGTACAAGATGCAATGCATCTAGTCCATGGTTTTGAGTGCCCACCAAGGTACAATGTATCTAGACATTGGGTATGGGTCATGGGTTTTGGGTTTTACCCAACTACATTCAATGTATTTGGTCAATGGGTCAAATACTTAAGTTTCTACCCAATTGTATTACCCATTATAATATATACTAGTTATGTATATTTTCACTCAATATGTAAACACTAGTTGTTATACATATGTATTACTAAATCATAAAATCACTTATACTTGTTTTAGTGTTTTATGTGAAAACGTAAGTGTGTTAGAAAACTATTGGCTCAAACCAATTACGTATTTTATTTGTTTCGTTAAAATGATTTTACGTTTGTTATCGACAAAACATTAGAAGATCGTAAAATATAAATAAACGTTTTTACGGCTTATTTGTATTAACAATCTCCCTTTTGTTGATGACAAAACATAAAATTATTTTAAGGAAAACTAAAATTGTAAAAGTTTGAGTTTGTAGTTTTACTTTCTTCTCCCTTTTTGTCGAAACAAAAGAGCTTTGAAAGGAACTAACACATTGTTTTAAGAAAACATGTGAAAGAAAAAATAGAAAGCAAGTGACGGGAAGAGTTCTCGTCTTAACTCCCCCTAGACGAGTCCATCCCTTTGTTAGGGCGTCAAGAAAAACAAAATACTAAGCTAATTCATTTGCAACTAAGTTTGCAAAAGATTTCGTCTAATTGACGAATATGCTCCCCCTTGATGATTGCAACTTTGCAAAGGGACGTTATGAAATGTAATCCTAATATTGCAAGTAATTTTGCAATGTATTACGTTGACACAAAGCTCCCCCTAGCTTAGAGTGTCAAAGTCTTCACGTGTAAATTGAAAATCTACAAAACAAATATTAGAGGACAAGTATATAATGCATAATTTCCTGCAAATACGACTCAAGTTAGTAGAAAACTAGTCTTCATTGTCACGGCTCCCTCATTGACGGATCCCACGGTTCCCTCCTTGAGGATCCGTGTAAGCACAATGTAGGGATCCGTCTATCTGTAACTAAGATACAGAAAATGTGATGTACCAAGAAAAATTTGGCATCAAAATGAGATATGAACTATACCAATAATCATATACTCAGAAATATAGAAAATATCATGTTGAATTTAACCGGAGATGATTCGGTTGAAGAAATTTCGTGTACAACACGAGCAATTTTCTTGGGTGGTCCTTTGGTGGATGAGTTACCACTTGGAGCTTTCCTCATGATGAGATGATTCAAAGAGGTTTGTAAAGATTTCTAAGTGCTAAAAATGAAGATGAAGATGATGACTTTAGGAGTCCTAACAATGTGGTTTATAAAGCAAGGGATTTGTCAAGTGCATTCAAGACTTAAGCCACTAAAATTCCTTGGAATGTGATGATTAGCATGCACAAGAGTCAACTTCAGAGTTGTACTGATCTAGGAGCTTAATTAAGATGAGATGGAGTGTTCAAGTTAGCAAGATGAGCTTGAAATGATTTGTTTTAACTAGAGTTGACATGAATCTGTCATACGGATCCCACGTTTCCCTCCAATGAGGGATCCGTCTAGGCTAATCCTAGGGATCCGTCTCTCAGCAGCTAAGAAAAGATAACAATGATGTTTGTAAGGTCTAATGTCTATACCTTCTTTAGTGTTTCAGTCCATCTAAGTGTCTTAAATGAAAGGGTACTTCAATGCTTAAGGGCAATGAGTGATGTAGCTAATGATTGCCTTTTATGGAAGAAATTGGAACTTTTATAAGTACCAATGAGTGACCAAGGATGACACTAAAGATTTGAGAGTGTCAAATGGAGCTAAATGATCCTAGAGATCAGATAATAACTTAAGGTAATCTTTTGGAGGATATCCTAAAAGTTTAAGATGGAAAAGCTAAAATTTGACCCATTTCGACCTATTTTCAGGTAAGGATGACTACGATCAATTTGCTAAAATTGAAATATTTCTAAAGCTAGATGTATTAACATGTGAGGATCATGTGAGTATAAGAGCGGAAGAGTAATGAGTTTTGATGAAACGATATATCTACAAGCACCTTGAAAATGATCCTAAGTTATCTATGAGTGAGTTTGAGACCCATCGAGCTTGAGGAAGACATAAATGATCCTAAGGTATCATGTTTAGCTAGTATGAGAAGGTCCGAAGGTTGGATTGATGCAAGGAAGCAAGAAATGCACTCGTCCACCCGGATCCCACGGATCCTTCACTGAGGATCCGACTAGTTATAGCCAGGATCCCAGATCCGAGATGATTCCTTATCACCGATTGCAACATTTTGTTCTAAGTATCGAAATTAGAAACTAATGATCTCTACAGTAAGTATACATGTATACAAGTAAAACATACTAAGTATAGCATGTAGAAATGGCACATAAGCAAACAAGTGAGATCGAGCTCACAAACAACACACATGTTTATCAACTTTAGCAAGCGCTATTCAAGAAGCTTAAAGTGGATTTATGATCTAGATTAGTAAATCGTTTGTATTAACAATGGCGTGCAAGGTATGTGTCAAGAAAGGAAAGAGTACATGATGGTGTTCAAGACAATAGAGTTGTGAGGTGCTAGTTCGGGACAATCTTAGACTTCGTTTAGATCTAGATGGTGTTCAAGTACGGTTTTGTGAGTTGGTTTAAGCTAAGAGATGTTTACCTATGTGTTGGTATTTTGAAGAGTAAGAAAACACATGTATATGCGTCCTTAAGAAAGTGAATTGTTTAGAAGGTTGTTTTGGTTTAGTGAAGGTAATGAACTAAGTGTAGTTATTACGGATGGTGATTAGCGTACAATGAACTTCATCCTTGAAGTAATGTAGCTCTTCTCGATCAAAGCAAGATAATCGCTTGATGAGGCAAGTGGTTGGGATTAACTAAAAGAAAAATTAATTTTACAACTTGTTTGATTAGTAATCCTAAGACAACGCAAAGTATTTCCATTGTAAACTTACTTTAGGAAAACATAGGAGTATAGATTTCCCATGTGAGAGAATGAATATGAGACTATTACTAGTGGTGCTCAATTACGGCTAAACACAACCATTTTACGGTGATTCCACATACTCAACTTCTATCAAGGAAGCAATTCAACCGTTAGGTCAAATTGAGTTTCTAGTGCAATAAGTTCTCCAAGATTCATTCTCGTTAGGAAAATTTATATTCCTACAATGGCCTATCAAGAGTAACAATGATGATACTTTGCTTCGCTTTTATTAATATTATTTCGAAACAACTAAGGTGACAAAGGTGTCATGTTTAAATATAAAATCTAAAGTTGTCCATAAGGTGAACAAAAATGGTTGTGTGAGCTAGTTCAACATATGTTGTTGGAAAGCTAGAGTTCGGATTTTCGGATATGACCAATTATATTTTCGTTGCAAAATAATTTACTTGAGTATATCGGATGAAATAATCAAGTTGTCAATCCTACTATGAAGCTTGGAAAGCGATCATGAAACGGAAAACGGGAGAGTACATCATCAACACAAGTGTAGGTTATGATCCGATGTACATTCTTGTGGTTTTTAGAAAACGACACAAGAAATATGAAATCAAGAAATCATATAAGCACATAAAACATTTATGTTGCACATATGACAAACTTAACAAGAAGCCTTTTAGTATATTACATGTTTTAAACATTTTTGAACTTATATGACTTATCTAAGTATTTAAACTAACATTTTCGACACACCTAGATGTTATCCCAAACACTCCTTCAAATAGCACATTGATTAATAAAATATTACTAAATCGACAAACAAGAGAATGAATAGCAAGGTGAGGAAACCACATATGTTATTCAAACAAAAAAGCACAAAAACTATTTGAGATAAGCAAATAATCAAGTAATGCAAGGTAAGACAATTTATCATTTAGCATAGCATACGAAAGTTCTTTTCATCGCTTTGTGTTAAATATAAACATGTATACCAAGCTTGATTAGTTTCTTTTATAAATATGATCAAAACCTTAATTTCAAAAGAGGACACATTCTTATTCAAGGACGAAAACATCCGTCTCCAATTAGATCAAAAGTTTGTGCAAAAGTTATGACCGAAAAATGACTTTCTATTATGAATCAATGATTCTGTAAATTATTGTCTTGAATCAGTTTATGAAATCATTTTAAATGAAAGTAGACTCAAATACCTTTAAAACAATAGGTGGCACGACTTCTAACGACTTACGGTTAATTAGTTATGAATTTTTGAAATTGCATAAAAATGTCTTTACCACCATGGATCCCTTGCTTGAGGGATCCGTCCAGATCTAAACGAGGGATCCGCGGATCGACACGTAAATACAAAATGCATGTTTTGACCCGACGAAAAGGTTTAACCTTTGTAGACTTATTAGTGAAGTTATATTACCCATTTTACCTTTATTCAAGCTTGATTAACAAGATATCTAACAACAAAACTTTAAAAAAAATCAACAAAACACTTTTCAAATTATGCTTATTATAAGAGAGAAGCATATATCACCATTTTATCCACAAGCAATTAGCACGTTTTTTACCAACTAATTGTAACTAAGAGAACATACCTTTGCTATATTCCCTTTGTATGGTTTTAGAAACCATAGACGCGAAAAACTTCATGAGCTTTAAAAATACTTAATGGTATTTGGAAAAGCAAGTTGTGGTCACTTTGTATTCTTCTTTGGGTGTTGACTTCTTTTTCTTTGGATAGAACGAAGTCATTGGAAGAATTCTAGTATGAAGATTTCTCAAAAGAAAATGTTAGAATGATCTATCACTATCCAACATTTAAAAAATGATGATTTATAAAAACATGACTTTTTATTTTAAGAAATTCCCTTCTTTGTAGTTTTCAAACATACACGGATCGTATCAAGTTTTCAAAGTACAATATACTTTAAAAGACTTGGTAACGAAGCTCTGATGCCAATTGTGGAAAACTAGAAGGGGGGTTGAATAGTTTTACCAATTTAAAACTTTCTTTTAAATATTTAGATCGACTTATGTCAATCTATTTGGATGAGTATGTTGGATATTGATAGATGGATATAATAAATGTGTAATGAAAGATAAAGAGTAAGAAGAACATAACCACGACACAAGTATTTATAGTGGTTCGGCTACAAGGACACCTTCCTTGCCCTACTCCACTCCCCGAGTCACCTACTCGAGAGTTTGTAATCACTACACGACACCAACTCCTAATAGCGGAGAAGCCTTCACAACGTCGCCTACTCTTTTCCCAGACTAGGCTAACCACCGGGTTCTTTCACACCAGGTGAACCACACCTACCACAACGTCGCCTACCCTTTATCGGTACTAGGCTAAGTACCTAGTTCTTTCACACCAAGGTGAACCACACCTACCACAACGTTGCCTACCATTTATTAGGTACTAGGCTAAGTACCTAGTTCCATTACAATGGAGGAACTACTACCCAACACTACACCAATCACCTAACCCCAAAGGAGATCAACTCCTTATTACAACATCATCAAGGATATCTATATCCTTGGATCCAATACTAATCTATCTTGTACATCGAAACACACCATATCGAATGTACATCTAAGGCACCTTTCACTAATGCCTTTAACTAGATCTTCAAGACACCCTTCACTAATGTCTTATGACTTGACTTCTAGGCACCCTTCACTAATGCCTCTAGCCTTGACTTCTACGCACCCTTCACTAGTGCTTTCAATACGGACGATCGACACCCTTCACTAATGTCTTCGTCTTGACTCTTGAGACATCTTTCACTAATGTCTTCAACACTACACTTCTATATGAGAAGAAGAGAACTATCAACAAGAGAACCTCGGTAGTCTTGATGATAACGAAGCATGGCAACTCATGGACTTGAGCTTGCTCGACTTCAAAAGGTGGTGATCTCGCCTTTAAGAGGAACCTAGAGAATCACACAAAACAAAACTACATACATAGATCACTTGGATCCGGGGTTAGAGAGTTTATAACTCAAGGAGAAAATATGTGAGAAAGGGTGAGAAACAATGAAGAAATGGCTCACTATTTATAGAGAAAAATAGCTACTTGCTCCACGGATCCCACGGATCTCTCCTCGAGGGATCCGTCCGATGTATTACTTGGGATCCGTGGACGCCCCTTTACCCATGGGTTTTGGGTCATGGGTCATGGGTTATGGGTTATGGGTACCAAGTAGATTCAATGTATCTACAAGATGGAATGCATCTAGTCCATGGTTTTGAGTGCCCACCAAGGTACAATGTATCTAGACATTGGGTATGGGTCATGGGTTATGGGTACCAAGTAGATTCAATGTATCTACAAGATGCAATGCATCTAGTCCATGGTTTTGAGTGTCCACCAAGGTACAATGTATCTAGACACTGGGTATGGGTCATGGATTTTAGGTTTTACCCAACTACATTCAATGTATTTGGTCAATGGGTAAAATACTTAAGTTTCTACCCAATTGTATTACCCATTATAATATATACTAGTTATGTATATTTTCACTCAATATGTAAACACTAGTTGTTGTACATATGTATTACTAAATCATAAAATCACTTATACTTGTTTTAGTGTTTTATGTGAAAACGTAAGTGTGTTAGAAAACTATTGGCTCAAACCAATTACGTATTTTATTTGTTTCATTAAAATGATTTTACGTTTGTTATCGACAAAACATTAGAAGATCGTAAAATATAAATAAACGTTTTTACGGCTTATTTGTATTAATGATTTCTCATCCTCCTCCACCGCAACATTCTCCTCATTAGAGGAATAATGGTACAAAATCAAGGTGTTGAGTCAACACTATCTCCGCTTCCTTTTCGCCGTCACCATCAAATAATCCCATTTGGATTATGAGAAATTATCAAAGTCAACCACCCGACCACATGGAAGTTGACACTTCTACCACCACCATCATTCTTGGTCGATCCATCTTCAAATGCGCCCCCACCAATTCCTCCGTCGTTTGAGGCTCCTCAACCCGCTTCACTTGATCCTTCGCATCAAGCAATTTCCTTTCTTCCACCACCACTACCTAGCCATGACAAAGATTGTTATCATTGTCAACATGTTGAAAGTTTGATACATGAAATGCGGAAGATCAACGTTTCATGTTCTATCACCTCCTCGAGCGTTTCGACGAGATTAAACCTAAACAAACTTGAGCTAGAGGATTTTAGTGGTGTCCTAGTATCAGCGTTACTTAGATAAGTCTAGTAATTCCAAGTCATGTATCGTTCATTTTCTTAGTTTTAGAGTCATGTATATCATATCTCTAGTTTTATTAAATGAAATTACATGATACTTGATATATTTCAGTCTATGATTATGTTGTATAATACATATCTCACTTTGATGTTAACATTATTTGTTATATCACCATTGTTGAATTTAGTCATCACCGCACGGATCCTTGATATTTGCTGAGCGGATCCCCAAAGGAGGGAACGTGGGATCCGTGCAATGTAAAACTAGTTTTCTACTAACTTGAGTCATATTTGCAAGAAATTATGCATTATATATTTGTTTTTCTAACCTTTGTTTTGTAGTTGTTCAATTTACACATGAATACTTTGACACTCTAAGCTAGGGGGAGCTTTGTGTCAAAGCAATACATTGCAAAATCACTTACAATATTAGGATTACATTTCATGACTTCCTTTTGCAAAGTTGCAATCATCAAGGGGGAGCATATTCGTCGCATAGAGGAAATCTTTTGCAAACTTAGTTGCAAATGAACTAGCTTAGTATTATTTTTTTCTTGACGCCCTCACATAGGGATGGACTCGTCAAGGGTGAGTTAAGACGAGATCTTTTCCCGTTACTTGCTCTTTATTTTCTTTCTTTTCTTCTTTTCACATGTTTTTCTTAAAACAACGTGTTAGTTTATTTTTGAAGCTCTTTTTGTTTCGACAAAAAGGGGGAGAAGAAAGTAAAACTACTAATTCAAACTTTTACAATTTTAGTTTTCATTAAAATAATTCTATGTTTTGTCATCAACAAAAGGGAGATTGTTAATACAAATAAGCCGTAAAAACATTTATTTATATTTTACGATCTTCTAATGTTTTGTCGATAACAAACGTAAAATCATTTTAACAAAACAAATAAAATACGTAAATGGTTTGAGCCAATAGTTTTCTAACACACTTACGTTTTCACATAAAATGCTAAAACAAGTATAAGTGATTTTATGATCAAATAATATATATGTACAACAACTAGTGTTTACATATTGGGCAAATATATACATAACTAGTATGTATTATAATGGGTAAAAAATACAACCCATGGAGCATATCCATAACCCATGGTATTGACCCATACCCATTTGACTAGATGCATGGCATCTATTAGGTACATTGTATCTAATAAATTCCCATGGATCAACCCATAACCCATGACCCATGACCCAAAACCCATGGGCAAAGGGAGCGTCCCACGGATCCCGAAGATTACCTTTGGATGGATCCTCAGTGAGGGATCCGTGGAATGTAAGGCATTTTCTCTCATAAATAGTGAGCCATTTCTTCATTGTTTCTCACCCTTTCTCACATACTTTCTCTTTGAGTTAAAACTCTCTAACCCCGGATCCAAGTGATCTATGTATGTAGTTTTATTTTGTGTGATCCTCAGGTTCCTCTTAAAGGCGAGATCACCACCTTGAAGTCAAGCAAGCTCAAGTCCATGAGTTTCCATGCTTCCTCATCATCAAGACCATCAAGTTCTCTGTTGATGGTTCTTTTCTTTCTCCCAAGAAGTGTAGTGTTGAAGACATTTGTGAAAGATGTCTCAAGTGTCAAGACGAAGACATGAGTGAAGGGTGTCGATCGTCCGTATTATAAGCACTTGTGAAGAGTGCTTAGAAGTCAAGACTAGAGGCATTAGTGAAGGGTGCCTAGAAGTCAAGATACAAGACATTAGTGAAGGGTGTCTTGAAGATCGAGTCGAAGGCATTAGTGAAAGGTGCCTAAGATGTACATTCGATATGGTGTGATTCGATGTACAAGATAGATTAGTATTGGGTCAAAGGATATTGTTATCCTTATTGATATTATTATAAGGAGTAGATCTCCTTTGGGGTTAGGTGATTGGTGTAGTGTTGGGTAGTAGTTCCTCCATTGTAATGGAACTCGTATTCAGCCCAGTCTGGGATAAAGGGTATCTGACGTTGTGATAGGATTGGTTCTCCTTGGTGAAAAGGACCCGTTATCAGCCTTGTACCTTAAAGTGTAGGCAACGTTGTGAAGGTTTCTCCACCATAAGGAGTCGATTGTGGTGTAGTGATTACGAACTCGAGTAGGTGACTTGGGAGTGGAATAGGGTAAGGAAGGTGTCCTCAGTGGCCGAACCACTATAAATACTCGTGTTGTGGTTTTGTGCTTCTTACTCTTTATCTTTTCATTACATATTTATATTTCTATATGTTTGTTTATCAACATCCAACACACAACCAAATAGATTGACGTAAGTCGATCTAAATAGTTTAAAACGAGTTTTAATTGGTAAAACTATTCAACCCCCCCTTCTAGTTTTCCACAAGGTCGACTGAATTTTGGGGATGGGTTAAGTGTTAGGGTTTATGTAGGGGTTTAGTATCTTTGGCTTTGATACCACATTAAGGTGAATGGTTAATTGATTTATTCTATAAGGGTGTTGATATGCACATCATTTTATTTGATAAATACACTATCTTATAAAACTATATAATATATCGTACAACACTGTAATGCATAAAATGTGATGTGTGTGCATCAAAAGAAGTGTTGTATGTATCAACCCCGATTCTATAATGTCATAATACAAAATAAATAACAATATAAGATGGGTAGGCTTTCCAACACCAACTAATGGGCTTAGACAAATATAATCCACTAAGAGTCACTGGATCTCTATTAATATTTGTTAGAGATCAAAAGGTCTTAGACAAGTAAGTGACCCAACAACAAAGGGGTTTATGTGAGAATTGTGGGTGACATAGGTGGTATACGTTACTCCATCTGTTTCAAAATTATAGTTCACATTTCTTTTTTAGGATGTTTTAAAATAATTGTCTACTTTTTCTTTTTAAGTAAAATCTAAATAATATATTAGGAGAATATTCTTTTTAAGTGGTTGAGATTTATAGTGATCTTATTTTATTAAACTTTGTAATTTCTCTCTTGAAATGCAGAGAGTATTAAATTTTGATTTATAAAAAAAATGCTTGAGAAGTGTGAAGTGATGTGTACGATTCTTTTTTCTTTTAAGAATGCATAAACATAAATACAATTAAGTAAGCTTTTTAGATAACAAACTTAATCAACTTGAGAAACTTTATTATTATTTACCAAAAACGTGAATGTATTATGCATAAAAATTTCGGAGGTGACCATCACAATAAACTTGACTAAAATAAGGTCAAAATGTATGTGCGCTAGCCTATTTGTTATTTACTTATAATTTTGTATCACGCGGACAAGATGTTAAAAAAGAATTCAATTTCACCACTTGGTTGATGTCGTTTATGATTTATCCACTGACCGTCCCACCTCCTCACTATGTTTAAAGTCTTACCGACAACTTCAATGCTATATATGGCATAAAACGAGAATATGCTAGGAATATCATGTTTAAAGGAACTCCGTTTGCAAAATTTGTATAAAACACCCATTGAAATATAATTAATCTTAAATGGGTTTTGTTAACAACTTTGGGTGTTAGTATAAGTTTTTCTTAATTAAAAACATTTTCAAATATGACCTTACTTGATATTAATACATTTATTGAAACTCATTTACCTTAAATGTGTTTAAATCATGTAGAAATGATTAGTTCATATTTAAAAACGTTTTAAACTAAAAAAAGCTTAAACAACACTTATAGGGTTCTTATTAGCAAAAGCATCTTCAATTAATTAAGTAATCAGTAATAAACTTAAAAAAGGTTTTATCATAATTTGATCAAACCAAGTCTAGGCAAATGATTTGGTAATCCTTCTTCTTTTAGTTAAATGGAGTATTATTATACACAAAAACAATAATAACTTTTACAATAGAATAGAATTATGTAAAACGAATAAAATTACTAGTATAAGTTAATGACGTAAATAGTGTTTATGTTGCCCGGCCCTGCACTAGGATTAACATTTATATATATATAAGTCAAGTTTATTTTGATTTTACATTTTTATCTGTAAAACCTCTATAAATTAATATTCGATAAATTAATAAACTCAATAAAATTAATAATGTTTTCGGTCTCAACTTGAGACCAATACAAATTTGGACCCAATTGATAAAATAATAATTTTTTTTTAAATCCCATTGTATATCTATTGGTCTCAACGACACTATAAATTAATAATTACAAAAAAAAAAAGTTTTACAGTTTCTTAAATGTCTTGAACCTCGTAACATTCATTAATTTCTTCAATGACTTGAATTCACAAAATATTAATTGAAATTTGTTTTTCTAATTTATTTTTAATCTCTAACAAGTATAAATTGTATTTGGACTTGAAAATTTAAAAGCAATACGTAAAACCTCTTTAAGTTATAAATTATTAATTTATTGATATAATAATATCTCGCTAAATTATAAAATATGATGATCCCAGCACTATTAATTTATAAAGATTTTACTGTATCTTTTTTCCTATTATCTTTTGTTTTGCCTATTGTGGTTTGGGTGTGTACATAATGTAGTTAAACAATACCATATCACTTAATAGCCTCTAGTTTAGGAAATATGGGTTACAATCTTATAAAGAGTATGAGAAAACCCATTTTTTAAAAGTGTAAAGGGGCGTTTAGTTTCTAAGAAAGACTGCAGACAGTGGTCAAACTCGCCGTCTGTTTCGCGCCAAACCGCCACGTCAGCGGCTTTTGAGTTTAGACAGAAAGTGTTTGGCACCACATTTCAGATCACGTTAAGACCGTAATTTCGGTGCTAAACTCAATTTTTTTATTTTTATTTTTTATAAAATTTAAAACAATATATCCTAAAATTACTTTATTCATTAAAAAAACATTACAATAAAAAAACATAAAACTTAAAAGATAAAAATTACAAACTAGTTATAATTTCTCCAAACATGTTCCACAAGGTCATCTCAAGATCGTTGTATTTTGCTATCTCTCGAGTTCTTTGTGTTTCGAACATGTAAATCACATCTTTCGGTCCATTCCGTGTAATGTCCGGCGTTGGATCAACGAACACATCTCTTAAATTCACTACGTAATTTTCGCCTTCCAATATCATGTTATGCAACATTACACGCAATTCATGATCCTTGTCAGCGTTGATTTCGAAAGCGTGCGGGTTGTCGATAATTCCCAACGACCAGTAGGACTCAAAGCTCTTTCGATATCCTTTCTAGAACTTTCTCGAATTATTTTAAACCTCAACGCTTTTTCGCACCTTGCAATGTAAAAACGCCACAAACACGGACCATGTTGGATAAATGCCATCGGCTAGATAGTAACCTTTGTTGTACACATGCCCATTTACTTCAAACGGGCATTCCGGAAAAGTCAAGCAAGTTCATCATCAAATAACGAGAACCATATAAAACATTTAGATCATTATTTGCACCAGAACCCCAAAATAAGCATGCCATATCCATAACCGTTGATCCGCAACCGCTTCTAACATAATAGTTAGGTATTTATGGCCACGCCTTTGAATTGAGGGCTAAGGCTTTGGGCAATTTTTCCAATCCCAATGCATACAATCAATACTCCCGAGCATTCCCGGAGTCCATGTTTTGTTTATGCAATTCATATAACATTTCAATATCGCCTAAAGTGGGCTTCCTTAAATACTTCTCAACGATAAAACATGTATGCATTTTGTAAAGTCGATTAAACATTGTCGTTGAGTTCGTTCGACAATTTGCAAGTACTCATCAAACGATCGGTGCGGTCTGACGCTAATTGTCATAGCGTATGTGATCTTCAAAATAGGATCAATACTTTTACGACCGGTAGCATCATAACCATCTCTAAAAATTGAAAGTATTTGGGAAGAATGGGCATCATAACTTAGAATAGCATTAACTATTTTTTTAAAAAGTGTAGAGCTCATACGATACCTTCGTCGAAAATTCTCTTACGGATATTTAGGACCAATCTGCGTCGCCGAAATAGTCGTCGATTAGACGTTCGCCGCCGCTTCTCGTTGACGTGGTATATATGCCCTCCTTTTAGGACTCGATCTTGATCCACCCCTCTTGATTACACAAATTCATATATTGTTCATACTCTTCATACGAACGAATATATCTCTCTCATCGTCTTTAAAAAATCTTCATAATTGTCTAAAGTGCTTCCGTAGGGATGGTTTGGATCCATAATGAAAGAAAAATGAGTGTTTTTGAGGTGTGAATTAGGTTTGAAGGTGTGTGAAAATATGGAAGAATAAGGAGGTTATTATAAAAATTTGGGTACAAATTCAAAAAAGCAGCTATATTTGCCACCTCCAACGGCTACTTTTTCAAAAAAAAAAAAAAAAAAAAAAAAAAAAAAAAAAAAAATCTTGGTACATTAGTTTTGGCGCGAGGTACTTTGGCGAGAGGGGTATCGGTGCCAAGCTTGGCGTCAGCCAAACTCGTTGGCACCAAGTTTGGCACCACCGTACCCCCTGCTCTAAAGGTATGATGGGTATTGATATGGGAATGAGTTTGTAAACCCACAAGTTTTGGTGAGTTTTGATAATGCCTAGTTTTGAGGGTTTGATTCCCAATTTTTTAATAAATATAACAAACACAATAGTAATGAAAGTCATTCTTTCATACCCAAACCCTCAAACCAAATACCTTCTAAAAGATATTCTTAACCCAACACTTGTTTCACCTTTTGCCTCATTTCATTTTCATAGTGTCACTTTTAATTCTTATCTCTCACAACTTACCTAAATTTTTATCTCAATTTTAATTTAAAAAACTATCCAAAATAACAAAATTAGGTTTTGATGTCTATTTTCCTTCAATCTCTACAAATTACAACCCTTTTCAAAAATTCAAATTTTATCAAAAGTAGGATTTAATTCAATTTGATATGAAACGAAATTACTATAACAAATGTTGATGTATAAACCTTAAACTATCATCCATTATTCATATTTTTATGTTTTTTTCAAGTTTTTCTCACAAAATTTCAAATAAATCACGTCTTTATAAAAACACCCATAAAGTGTTTGATGAAATATATCAATAAGACTAAAATACACCGTTGGTCCTTAAACTTGTTACTGCGCATCGCGATGGGACAAACATGGGCGTTATCATCGCTGGAGGTCCAAAACATGCGCGTTATATGCCAAACTCGTCCCTTGACCACTAACGTCGAGATCAACGTCTAATTTATGTTAGTTAGTGGAGGGTATTATAGTCCATACACATTTATACCACACCTTAGTTAATTCTAACCCAAGACTATTCCACCAACATATAAAGGGGTGATTGTTTGAGCGAATTATACCATTATACCTGACCACTTAAGTATGACTTTATAAAAGTCAACTGCTAAACAATGTATGATCTCACAGAATTTTACCCAGGACAAACAAACAAATTTATACATAACCAACTACTTAGCAAGTTGACTTATAACAGTCAACTATATGTTCAATGTTTGATGAAAGTGGAAAATAACTGATACTACGGAGTCATTGTCTGATACATGGTTATATTGACATTTCACAAAATATAAAAGATGAATTTGGTCCCACTTCAAAACGTTCAACTGCTGAACCTTCAAATGATCTACACATCTCTGATCGATATCCATAAACTGTTGAACCCACAAAACATGAACCTTAAAGTGATGATGCTACTGCTACCTTGTCTGCAAAAACAAGTATGCAAACAACAAA
The DNA here is from genome assembly GCA_022545495.1 of Chrysanthemum lavandulifolium. Classification (NCBI taxonomy): domain Eukaryota; kingdom Viridiplantae; phylum Streptophyta; class Magnoliopsida; order Asterales; family Asteraceae; genus Chrysanthemum; species Chrysanthemum lavandulifolium. The sequence continues at coordinate 105,788,004 of CM040242.1, read as the reverse complement.
CATATAAGTTAGGTACTGTACTGTTACAACTTAATGGAATTAAACACATGACATGATATTCATCACTGAAACATCACCTAGGATGGCCATTGGGCGAACAGTGCAAGGACGCAGTTTGTAATCTTTTCTTTCCTCCTAAAAGGTGTCTTAACACCGCTAGAAACATCAGCAGCAGCACCACCAACCCTTTTAGCCTTCCCATTCCCATCAAAACCAGGCAAGTTCTCAATATCAAACCCTGCAAACTCAACCATTTTAGCCTTCCCCTTCCCATCTAAACCTCGCTTAAATTCTTGAACAACTTCCTTCCCCTTTTTTTTGTGCAAAACATCCTCTTCCTCAACCAGCTTTCCTTTTCCTTTTTCCTTTCATTTTCTCCCTTTTTTTAGCTACGACCCCTTGTTCATCTTTGATTACAACACCACCTTTCATTGTTGGTGTCTTGGTTCCACTCCCGTGCATTTTTTTCTTATCTATCCCCTGTCATTTACGTCTAGTCCTAAAAGGTGTTGGACTAAGCATTCTAAAGTTAGCATCTTGCTCTACCCAACCCACAACTTCAAACCGATGTTTTTTAAGTAAAATTGTGTTAACTTTTGGGGCTTGTGGCAATCTAAGATATCAACTGACTCATGTGTTTCACCCAGTGCAAACAAAGTATGAACATTATCATCAGTATGAATCAAATGCAAACCATTTTCTAGGGATTCTTTAGGATCACAGAAAAACAACGCCCATTTTTGTTCATTAATCATTGATAATACATTATCAAGGCTTGAACTAAATATATCCCTATCACTGGTAAAGGCACACATATTAGTTAATGAACCTCCTTCATACGTGAGTGGGCTATAATAAAAAAAACCTATTACAGTGGATTCTGAACAAGACCTCACCTTCTTCTTCTTCCTTCACATCCTTAAAAGTTGAGACGAATATGCTCCTGTCTTTCATTTTTTTTACGAATGAGTTTGACTAGATGTGTGTTCGATGACGTGAGTCCGGATGTATGTTAGGTTTGGTTTGGATTGGTTTTGTTAATTGGGTCAAGTTATTATGATAGTGTTTATGGTTTCGGATCTTGTTAGTTGGGTTGATTTGGTGTTTGCCAACACATTAATTATGTATAAGCGTATCAAGGAAGGCAAAGGTCAAGTTGCGGTGGTAATGTTTCAAATGTCACACTTGGTCCCCGAATTTGGTCGATTAGCCGTTTTGCACTTAAAATTCCCGCGTATTTTTACTCACAAACTTGACTATTTCTCTTTTGACTTACTTCACAATTAGTCCCTGAATTTGGAACGTCCCGTTGTTTTTGGTATTTATGGGTTAATAACCTATACCATTTGCATACCAACAATAAAAAAAATTCTAACAAAATCTCAACAACCTCCCAATGGCTGACTTCCCACTTCTTCAAGAACTCGCCAAAGCTTTGAATTTTGACTACATGTTTGACTCGATTTCTCTCTTTTATCAGAGAGAAAACGATAAGGACATCAAAATTGTTAATGGCCTCCAAAACACTTTGACTGACTTGATTCTTGGTATGAAGGAAACCCAAGAATACATCTCTGAGCTCGAAGGCTTTAGAAATACAGTGATGAACTACAAGTTTCTTGAGGATCTTCGCAAGAAGCAAAAGGCTAATGCCTTGAAGGCGTTGTAGATAAGGAGGATGATCTGTCAAACACACTCACAGGTGTGTGACAGGAACAACTTTCTTGATGATCTTAGGAAGACAAAGTGTTGAGAAGGGAAATGAAGTGGTTATGTTTTCCTTTTTTTTTGGAAAAATATGTACTGAATATTTAATGTTTAATATGAAATTAATGAATCTATATGTTATGTTCTAGTGTTATAATTTGTTAATTTTGTTGTTAATTTTTGTATTCGTCATAGATAGTTGCTATATCGGTTTTGATTGTATTGGGTGTTGGTAGAACTATGGCCCTTGTTTAAACAGTTTAAGAGTATAGGGGACTAAGGTTTTAGTCCCCTATCTTGTCCTCACATTTGCATTAAGTTATAGGAATCACTTTATTCTCACATTTTACCCCAAATTTGAATTCATAAATATAAAGCCTCAATTAAGTGAAATTGCATCAAAATGGGTAAATCTAGAGCTCGTAAACAGATTAAATGCTCCAATTGTCAAATTGTTGGACATAATAAGTCTAGCTGTCACAAGGATCAAGTACCAAAACCAACAAAGGAAACAAAGGTTCGAGGTAGAAAAATGCATTGTGATGGCAAAAGGCAACATGTATTCATTTAATTGTCATTTGCATAACGATTGTTCTTGTGTGTTTACATTCTAGTTGATGTGCAAATGTATTACTTTTGTAGTGGATGGATAAAGACGATATAAGGAAGACTATGGAACAAGAGTTTCTTGAAGCTCTTTATGAGCAAGAAGAAGAACACATAATTTTGGAGGAAGATGAAGAGCAGTCAAGGTTAGATGAAGAAGCATTCCAGCAGTTTTTGGAAGAGGAAAGAATGTACAAAAGAATTGAAGAGGAAAGAGAGAGGAAAAATTGGCTTGAAGATGCAGAGTTTGAGGCGACTTACTATGGAGTGTCATGGAGGAGTTATATCCAAGACATCCATATGTGCCGGATAAAAGATGTTGAATGGTGTTCAAGGTTGTAGGCTTCTACTCTTCTAGCCATTTGTAATTTGGATAATATCATGTTTGAACATGTTTTGTTTTTTTACTTTATAAGTCGGGTGGTTATTCCTAACACCCCTAAACTCATGATCTTGACTAGATTTTAAGAATTTATGTTGTTTTTACTCCTATCTACTTGTTCAACAACCACAACTCCCATCTACTTATATAATACATCTTAACTCATCAATTCTTTATCATACCAACATATTATCACCATGGATGCAGAAAATGATTGTCAAATGGTATGCATTGACTGTTGGGTTGCAAGTGAAAACAGGGCTGGATTGACCTTTTTGCAAGGCGTCCACCTTATACTGATTTCATGTGGTATGTTTGTCCGGTGTGCCTTGAGATAAGTGGGAAACGATCTTATCTTGGTAGAGATGGTGCTACAAGGAAAACACAACCACGGAGATAGTGGTGAATATGTGATGGGTTTACATATTTACGCACCTACTAGTGTTGGTGCTTACTTGGCGATGAAGAAGAAAGTGAACCACTACAATTTGAAATAGCAAGTGGAGGCGCCCAAGCCAAAGACCACGTGAAGCACCCGCAATCGAAAGACCAAATGGAGAACGCCCAAGACAAACACCACTTGAACCAACTGAATCGATGCACCAAATGGATCACCTACTAGTCATTTAACGCAGTGAATTACCCGCAAGAAATGCTATGTTGTCTTCGGCCTAAATGTAACTTAACCGATATGTGTGCTTCTTTTGTTATAAGAATTGAATTTTGGTTACAATTTGAATCTGTTGACTTTATAAGTCAAAAAAATGAGATTTTAAAGACTAACAATTCAGTGTGGTTCCTCTAATATTTTGGTTTATGTTGACCTTATAAGTAAAAATGGGTTTTCCTAAACACCCACCTAAACTGCATAAGCAACTGCAAACTACAAAATGAAAACAAGAAATCCAAAATATACATACACCACCACCTAATTACACCATATCAAGCAAAATATACATGTTAACAAGTATCGCTTTCAAGAACCATCATCACCAAAAATATACACCTTCATTACATCAACAACTAAAAATAACAGTGAACTTCTTGATGAGAGACTTGATATTCATGGGGAGACTTGAGGTCCTTAGGGAGGCACATACCACTCATTCCTATTTGTCTTGGAGCATCCCACACCGCTACAAGACCAAGTACAACATTGGGAGCGGAAGCCTTGGAAGCTTAGGAGTGGAACCTTTCAAAGTAGTAGTCTTAGAAGACATGTTCCCACACTCATCATCGGATGTATCGAAATAATGATGACATCAACTTCATTTCCTTTCACGTTAGTATCCGGAAGATAGACAAAGCAGAAAGAAATCGAGTTCACCCATTACAACTTTCTTAGCTTGCAAACATTAACTCTAACCTTTCTCGGACTCCTTATTCTCATATTTTTCCCACAAGTCTTCAAGTATCACATCGGCAATGTCATCTCCTATATCCCACTTATTCCATAAGTAGCCATGGCATACTCAATCATATCTTCGATACCTTTAGCTTGCTATAATCCTTTTATTTGGCGATTCGACCTTTGCTTCGGATTCTGTCAAATAAAATAGAGTTATCTATGCTTATCCCTTAAAATGCCAATCACACAAATACAAAAACCGACTAACCTTTCATCACTTGACTTCTTTCATAAATCTGCATAAATCTTCAAACATTTCATCGACATTTCATCTTCTTGTAACCAAGTATCCCCATATTTTGCCTTCACATATTTTACCATCTCATCGATTCATCTTTGTAAAAGTAAGCTCCTTGTCCGCCATTGTTAAAGTGTGTGTGGGTTATGTGACGAGGAGGAAGCGATCAAGATGGTATACGGAAGCTTTTCTCGGAATTAACTAAGGTGTGGTATAAATGTGTATGGACTATAATACCCTCCACTAACTAACATAAATTAGACGTTGACCTCGGGTTAGTGGTCAAGGGGACGAGTTTGGCATATAAAGCCCATGTTTTGGACCTCCAGCGATGATAATGCCCAACTTTGTCCCATCGCGATGCGCAGTAACAAGTTTAGGGACCAACGGTGTATTTTAGTCTATCAATAAAGCAATTTTGTAATTTTAGAGATTGAAAGTTTTCATTATAATATAAATGTTTTAGCAATTCATAAAGCTTCAATATTTTGATAAAAAAATTAAAAATTGTGATGAACAAAACTTTGAATTTGCAATTATTCATTAGTTCATCAGTTCATCAAAGAAATTTCAGCAAAGAAGTTGTTCGTCAAAAGATGTGGAAGAAACAAAACTATTCATCAAGTAATTTTTCATCAATGAATATTTAACAAGATAGTTGTCTATCAAAGAAAGTTGATGAAACAAAATTATACATAATAAAGAAAAATATGTTTTAATATGTTCATCAAATAATACAAAAAATGAGTGGGATGTTCATCCCTTTTTATGTTCATCAATACGTGTTCATCAATATAAAATGTTTATCAATATACTGCCAAAATGTTCATATATCCAAACCATTCATCAATACAAAATGTACATTAATATCCAAATGGTCATCAATATCCAAATGTTTATCAATATTGCGCCTGTAATCAATACTTTGTTCAAAACAAACAAAAAGTGACACATGTCAACAATTGATGACTTCTTAGACTTTTTAGGAGGGAGTCAACTTTTTATTTAAATCATAGGTAATATAGGGTGTGTGTAGCTAAAATTTTATTTAGTTAGTCGGTTTGATATGTAAAACTTGGATGTTCAACCAATTCGCGAGAAGGGAGTCATTTATTTATTTATTATCTCGTAACTTCAATTGTTTTCTTTGTCTAAAAATAATGACCCAATGAACAAAAACTATACCGTTTAAGAAAAATAATGAATACTGTTTTTTTTCTTTTTCTTTTATTGAATGATAGTTTTACGTTGTAACTAATTAATTAATGTTTTTTTAAAAAAATATGTAAAGATAACATGGTAAATTCGATCAAACTTCTTTATTAAGAAAACATTACTGATTTCTTTTTCTTACTTTTTTCACTTTTATAAAATGAAAGTTTTATGTTCAACAAATCAATTAATGTTTTTATTTTCAATTTTGTAATAATAATTTGTTATAAAAATAAACTCGGTCAAACTTTTTTATTTATTTTTAACATTACACGATTAGTTTAAATATTAGGTTACATGGAGTAAAAATTAGAATCACTTACTATACTAGCATGTTTCACTTTGTAGATTAATGTAAGACTGGATGTAATGATAGGTGATGCATCACTGGTGGTGATCGATCATCATCACACGTGATCTCCTTTACACATCTTATGATTTATGCGCCCACCTACAACTTTTACACCAATTTGATGATGCGCTCTTTTACTTTTTTTTTTCCTCTTAATATTGAGTGTTCATTAGAAGATGCCAATGAATGCATGCACTCTGCAGTGCATAATTTTATGGCGAGCAAATATTTTTATCTATCGTTTTTTAACATAGCTTTACGAATGAATATAACTTTTAATTAAAATAACTATAATCAATATGATGCAAATTATTTCATATCCAAATAAAGTTGTCATTCTATTCTATAATCGGAGAAGCAAATCTTATTTATTTCATCTGTAGAGAATCGAACACCAAGATGAGAGTAGATTTATCGAATTTTGTGTGTCTTTTGATCGGTCTTCGGAAAAAAAAAGTGTGTTCGTATTGGTGTTTGTCTCATTAGGTTGAACATATCTTATTGAGGTTTGGGTTGTTATAAGTCGACGATTAATGGATTAATATAAATATTTGATTGTATTAATGGTTTGTATAAATATTTGAAGGGATATTCTTTTTATTTATGAAAATTATCATGGAAGGTTATATGGTGAATAACGTTAACTAATAAACATTACTTTCCTATTAAATAAATGTTTTTGTCTTAAAAATTTTAAAACTTCTTTATTTAGAAAAGACAAAACACTTTTGTAAAGTAGTATAGATGTCTTGATTTGGTTGGAGGTCATTACACGTGTTTGATACGTAGTAAGTTTTTTTTTTTTTTTTTTTGAACTATGTGTTTGATAGTAAGTTAATGATGTGTTAAAATGTTTCTAAAGATATACACACAATCAAAATTGAGTCAAATTACACATTATCTTCACTGAAAAAGTTCGGGATAGAAACGAATAAAGTGCAACAAAATCGACTAAAAAATAAACTAACAATTTCAGAAAATGCCAAGTCAGCAATCTACATGTCATTCCACATAAGCAATCATAAACCATCCCCTAATCCAACGGCAAAGATTAAACAAAAGCGTATGCCAAAAACACATAAAAGCATGTCAAACTCCTAACCATCGCGCGCGAACGAGTGCTAAACTCCCTTCACATGCCACGTCACATCAAACGGTGCACAAATTTTTATACAACCATGTTTTAAAAAATATAACAAATCCAACGACCCATATTTAAAATACCACTCCAACAAAAAGAAGCATTCCTCATGATAATCACACTTCCACGCAACCAAAAAATATATTCATTTCAATCCAATATCTCACACAATCTAACAAATTACCCTTTAGCGAATCCAGTTTTTTAGTTACAAAAATGGAGGTAACAGGAGCTGTATTTGGTCAGGTACCATGTTTTACGGATTGTGTGCATGGTTTGAAACAACATAGGATGTTTTGTCGGACACGTGTGAGATGTTGTGATGGGTTTAGTGATAAGAGTCATGTGGAGTATTATAATGGTGGTACGAGGATGGAGGTTAAGGTTAAGGAAGAAAAGAAGGAATTAAAGAAGAAGATGAAGTTGTTAAAGGGTTTGTCTAAGAATTTGGGTATGTTTTCTGACATGGGGTTTGGTTTGAGTGTTGATGGGGAGATTGAGTTGGATCAGAAACTTAAAGGACAGATTATTTCGGTATGTTTGGTTTTCTGTTTGGTTTTTATAGTTAAGTACTTATTGTGTCTTTGAAAAAAATATAGATTTTTTCTAACTGCATCTTAAATGCGTGGTCTATCAAAATGTGTTTTTAGTTTTATTTAGTTAGTATACTTACAAAAAAGTGTGTGCACGGGTCATATTTGGTCCTGCTCTGAGGTAGATTTGAGGTTTAATTGGTATCAAAGTAATACTTATTTTTGGACTAATGGAGAGTATTTACCATTGAGATTATATGAATACAACATTTACTCATTATTGAATAGAAATAGGACTTTATAGTGATCAATAGCTAGATGAATATGTGATGTATATGTTGAATCCAGTGGTCAATTTCATAATATTGGGTATGAAAATTTATGTTACTAACAATTTATAATTAGCGACTTTAGTGATACATTGGATGTAGATTAGTGCGTGTATTCATTCCCTTCAATTAAGTTTGTTAATTATACAAGTTAATATGATTAACATTTGTCAAAGATAAATCAGTGTGATTAATGGTGAATATCGATGATTGTGCAGGAAGCAACAGATGTGTTAGTTGCACAATTACAAAAGCTAAAAGCAGAGAAGATGGAATCAAAGAGGATTAAGAAAGAAGAGAAGGCGAAAAAGAAAGCTGCCAAGATGATGATGATGGAGTGCAAGGAATCATCATCATCCGAGAGTTCATCTTCCTCGGAATCGGATTGTGATAATGTCATGAACATGAAGGAAATAAAGACCCAAAAAACCTCAAATACTTGTCAAGAAACACCATTATCTTTGGCTCTTCCGGTGACTGTTCCTGTTCAAATATCTGAAAAAGTGGAAAACAAAGTGATCGAGAATGCAATGTTGAAGGATCTTACTTTGGTAGAAGAAGGTTGCAAGAAGATCGAGGTTTGTATGGGAGGAAAGTGCAAGAAATCCGGAGCCGCAATGTTGATGGAGAATTTTCAAAACGCAGTTGGAGAGGAAGTGGCCGTTGTGGGTTGCAAATGTATGGGAAAATGTAAGGATGGTCCAAATGTGAGAGTACGTAGTGAGGATGGTGCGATGGCAAATCCTTTGTGCACCGGGGTTGGTCTAGAGGATGTTGATACAATTGTGGCCAACTTCCTTGGCGAGGGTCAGAGATCATATTCTGTCATGGTACCGGCCTTGTCGAGTGTTTGATCCGCATATAGACGTTCAAACATGAGATGCGATCGATTCGAATTGTAAATGTAGTATCGGGTTGGATTCCTTTGGTTTAGGTCAGACAATTATATTGATTATGGTTAGTCAATGTTGTAGATACAGTTGGGTCTTCGGTTTATTGATTATATGTGAAATATATAGAGCAAGTTGCTAATATTTTTAAGCTGTTCTTTTTATTATTAGCGAGCAAGTATAAGTCTCTTTCATAGACATTTGAATCTTTAAACATAACATACTAAAATTAATTGGTTAGCCAATAAGTTTTAGTTTCACTTTCCACTTTTTTGTTTTTATGTTATGTGATTTTTAATAATTGTAAGCCTTCAAGACGTGCTAGTCAAAAGTGTCGACTCGTGCTTAAGGAACATGCTCCCTATTCAACATTATTGTTTCATTCACGTCATTTTCATGAGTTGAATAAGAGAATCGCGTACAAGCATATTCGTTTTACCAATTTTAGTGCTATTGGACTATTCGGATATGAATGCTTGTACGTTTAGATTGTTGCTGTTTTCCCAAGTTATATTAGAGGGTCAGGTTTGGAATTGCACTGGGCTACAATCTCTCTTCGTATCTAACTAATGTGTTCGCAGAATAATTAGTCTTTGGCCAACTCTTTCAAATATATCTAAATTCATATAGAAATCTTTTTAACATGTTGGTTTGGGATCGTGATTGCGAACAGTATTTAAGACCTCTAATGATCACATATTTACAATCATAAATGCTAGAATGGGGTTTTAATAGATCATTAAATATTGAGACTTTAATTTACCATCGCTAAAAGTCGTCACATCATGAGTGTGGACACTAGGGTGAGCATCGGGTCAAAACCAACCCAACCCGACTTGATAAAACCGAAACCCGAAACTTGAAAAAAATCTAGACTGAAACCGAAATTACTCGGTTTTTCTCGGTTCGGTTCAGTTTTTTTCGGTTTTTTTCTCAAATCGGACTGACTCGACCCGAACTGAAACCGAAACTTGGTAAAAACCTAAACCAAGTTTTGTCGGTTCGTTCGGCCCGATTTTTTCGGGTTTCTCAGTTCGGTTTGGGTTTAATTGGGTTTTGCTCACCCCTAGTGAACAGTGTAGCAATTCTTCAACTCTAGCCATTTTCAATAACTTATAAATTGGGCCATGATTCAGAAAAAAGGCTAATTGTCTAAAAAAATAATCGAACTTGTCACTTTTCTTTTTGTAGGTAACCATCTTTTAATTTTTCTAATAGATGCAAATGTTTTCCTAATTTTCCTATTCTACTCCTATAACGAGAAGGATTTGACGTGACATATTTTAATCATTTTTCAACATGTTTTCTTTACAACTTACCCGTTATTTTGGGGCTACAATATGAATATTATCAAGACTCTTCATTTCTTATCTTTTTGAACAAAATGATGGTCACCAAAAACACAAACCCAGATTTTTTTTGTCCTTTTGTTCCTTTTTTGAACAAAATCACTTTAACACACAACCTATTACCAATATTATAGTTGGACATACAAATGAAATCACTGCAAAGATTAAATAAACATAAACAAAATAATAACACCTACTGATGAACAATCCTACAATTGTTTGAATTCAAATACATTACTCTACTATTGAACATTTGAACATATACCTACTAGTTAACAAGCATTAACAATCCAAATGGTTTTGTTCTGAAAATACATACTCCCAAAAGATCAAACTGCATATTAGAAACATACACCTACTCATGAACAAGCATTAACACAACTAAATGGAATCATTAAATACCAAAAGCTCCTACTCCCACCCAATCACTGATTTAACAAGTACTTGCAAAAACTGATGAGGATTAGTGAGAGGAGGATCAAAGAAAGTGAAAAGGTGGCTAGCAAATTTTATATTTGCTTAGGAATGAGTTATGATGGCCTTGTAGTCATAAGGAATGTTTCCAGTGGTATAGAATTGATCCCATGTGTAATACTGATGGCCTTGCAGTCATATTCATAAGGATAATGGGATATTGATAGCTAACTATGCAGAACTAGGTGATGGCAAGAGTACTTACATGTGGCATGATAAGTGGAATGAGTATGGCCCTTTGAATAGCATTATTCCTATGGAGGATGTTTTAAAAGCTAACATAAACAGTCAAGTCAAAGTTGCTGATATGATTGATCAGGGTGTTTGGCAATGGCTTGTAAATTGGTGTAATGATGTTCTTGTGATAAATTCAATCCAAGTACCTCTCCTCAATATTAAAAAGAAAGATAAAGTCATGTGGCGGACTAGTAAGGATGATAACAAAATTTATGTGGCAAGAGTTTGGGATGAAATCAAAAGGAAAGTAGACAACATAAGATAGATGATGAGTTTCAAATACTCATCATTTTTACTTAATCTAAACTGCAAATTCATCCGAAAGCGCTCAAAACACATCAAAATGATCAAATTATCACAAATCAGTGTTTTATGTGTTTTAAATTCAAAAATATCAAAATCGGATGAAAAATGTATCAAGTTTGCAAAATTGGCGCTTTAGTCCCCGAGTTTTAAAAGTTGTCAAATCTAGTCCACGAAATTCAAAAATGTGGAAAGTTATCATTCAAGGTCCTGAAGTATTCTAAGTTGTTTAAAATGATCCTTGAATGATTCTTTGGTCAATTGGCAAGAAAGGTCCATTAACTTTGGAAAATTGTAAAATAGTCCTTGGGCCTTTAAAATAGATTTTATGCAAAAGGGTCATTGTTTTATCAAAGTTAGTCAAGTTTGGTCCTTATGGGAGTATTGGAAAAATATCACTTTTAATCCTTGGAGTTTGGCAAATTGCAAAATTGGTCCTTGTTTAATTCACAAACCAAGCGGATCAATATATCAAAAGCCCAATCCAAATCCAATAATCCAAGCCCAATCCATCCCCTTGACCCTTTGCCTATTGCCCCAGTCACAACTGTTTTGACCCCCGCCACAAACCCCATTTGACCCCATGATTTTAACTCTTGATCGACCCAAAGTCAAAACCGGAGTGCGCGCCCTAATACCGTAAACACTGTAGCTCTTCTCTCCCAACACAGAAACACCAAAACCAGACCCTGGTTTCACCACATTTTCAACCCCCCTCCATGCCTTGTCCCCTCCACATCCTATAAACTCCAAATATCTTTAAATTATCTCAACCAATCCAATTAAAGCAAAAACCTGCTTTGAAGAAATTTTTGGCGCCAAATTGCTAGGTGGACGGATATGATTAGTCTCAAGCATCCAATGGCTAAAACTTGGTGGGATTCAATCAGAAGCACGTGGGGATTGCTGAAAAGTCTATAAGAGAGAGAGTTATGCATTGTAAAGGAGTTATCTAGTGTAATTTTATTTTCTTAGTCGTTTTTTTAGTTTAAGCTTTTCAATATATGTTTTTAATTTCAAGTACTTTATTTAAGCATCTCAAATGTATTTGAACCTCTTTTGATTAGTAATTTCAAGTTTTAATCAATTTTCAAGTTTATGCAATTTGTCATATTTATGCAAAATCTCAAATGTTTCAAAGGATGTTGTTTGTTGTTTGAATGGATTAGAATAACTCATTTAAGCTCCCATATAGCTTTTATAAGCTATTAGAAACCATAAAATTCAGTTTAGAAGAAAAAAATAGAAAATCACAAAAATCCAAGTTAAATACTTCAAAAATCAAAAATCACTTGAAATTGGTAATCACAGCTGGAGCAAGGTATATCCTGGATGGCCTTGGTTTAGAGCTCTGTGGAGAGCATTTAGGATTGGTTTTCAGTTCATAGTTCTCAGTTTATGCTTCAAAGTCAATTGTAAGCCTTTTTAAGTAATTTTGCATTTAACTGTTGTAGTTAGTTAGTTGTTATAATTTCTTGTTCTTAGTCTTAATTAGTCATATTTAAGTTAGTTTAAACCTTAAATTCAGTAGCTTGTTTGTTTAAATTCATAGTTTACAAAAAATTTGGTTTTAACAGTAAAAAGTGCATTTTGGTTAATTCTCAGTTTAGTGCTGTAATGGTTGTTGTTTAAGGATTCATTAGTACTATAAAGAGATAATACAAGGTTTGAAATCAAGTTCATGGTTTAAAACTTTGTTTTGCTTTGAAAACATCAAAACAGTCACCATTAAGGTGTGTTTGGTTTGTGGTGTTTAAAGGTTTTGGGTCTTTGGTTTTGTTGGATTGTCTCACTTAGTTTAAACTAATAAATTCGACCAAGAAATCAAGTATTTGTTCATCAAAGTCAAAAATCCATTTGAGCTTGTATCTGCGATTCTTGTTGGCGATAAAGGATCTAAGATCATCATTTGGTGTTAGAAAGTTGATAATCTTGCTAAAATCAATCTTAGTTCACATCATAACATCATAATCGGTGCTTTAGATCAAATCAAAATCCAACTTAGTCAACTTTTGGTTTTTCTCAAAAGTCAAAATTTCAAAAGGTCGTTTTGAATAAAGTTTGGAATTTCATTGTGGGATCATTAGTAGGTTTCAGAGTTTGAGCTTTTGGGGATTTGTAGTCTAGTTGCTCAAGAAAAATACAAAAATAATAGTTTGTAGTTTCTTAGCTTGTTTAGTGCTTATTTCTCTGCTTATTTGAGGCACCCCATCTGCACAAGTGCCCTGTGCACAGTACTTGGTCCCAACTTCAAAAGCTTGCATTGAGCTTTTTACTTGTCCAATCTTTGAGTTCTCTGGTTCCTTGGAAAGCCAACCTGGTCTTCTTGAGTTGTCAATTTTTGTTTTCACTTTGGAGCTTGTTAACTAGGGCTATATAAGCTTAAAGATTGTCCCGTTTCTTTTTCATCATCCAAAAATAGCTTAATGGCTTATTAGAGCTTTTCAGTTTAAGTTTTTGTATCTTTTAGCTTCTTGTTAGTTGGTCTAGCCTATTTTTATCTTAATCTAGCTTTTGTTTCAAAGTTGCAAGCTTGTTTGAGCTTATTCCAAAAAAATAAGCTCATAAACCCACTGTTGGGCTTTTTACATATCAAAACTGCTTATTTGGCTTTTGTAAATTTTTTGTCTTTATTAAAGTTTCATAATATTAGTGTATAAGTAGTTTTCAAAAAGAAAAATCACAAAAACATAAATATAAAAATAGTGATAGCGTTTATTTAAGACTTTTTAGCTTTTTGATTTTTCTTTTCAACTTATTAATAAGCAACTCTTGTTTTTCTATTTTTCTTAGGATTCTGTCATCATATAGGATTTTTAGAAAAAGTTTCAGATTTTTCTTTATCTTTTAGTATTTATTATAATTTTAATTAGTTATAAATAATAAATAATTAGTAATAAATAATTAAAAGTCTAAAAATATATTTTCTGTTTTAAAATTAGTTTTATCATATTTTAGATTTTCAAAGTTAAAATTTTATTTTCCAAGTTTATTTTCTATTTTCTAGTAATTAAGTGTATTTTAAATAGTTATTAATTAATAATAATTAGATAAAAAGTGTGAAAAATATATTTTTAGTTTTAAAATTAGTTTTATAGTATTTTAGATTTTTCAGAATCATAAGTTTATTTTTCTAGCCTTATTTCCTATTTTCTTCTATTTTAAATTATTTATTAAGTAGTTAAATTAGTTTTTAATTAATAATAATTAATTAAATAGCGTTAAAAATTATTTTCTTTTCTAATAATTTTCTTTTATTTTAGGATTCCAAAATGTTTTTTTATATTTTAGGCCTTTTATTTCTTAGTTTTCATTTTTATTTTGTGCGTATCGTAGTTTCTAAAACTTACGTTTACGTTTCTTTGATCTGGTTGTTGTGCTTTCCAATTACGTGTCCAATTCTATTCCAAATCAATCAATAGTGTAATTTCTAATCATAACCTTCTGGATCACTATCCTTAGTGATCATCCCATCATCTGAATCGAGTTTTACACACCATTGAGTCTCCTTGGGACTAAACGACCGGAATTCAATCTATTCTCCAGGACTTAATTGTATTTGTGTACGAGCTGTTTTAAGTCTTTTAGACTTGACGGTTTAGCACCAATCAAATTTTAGCGCACGGGGGAGGCTTTAGCGTGTGTCTAGCCATTTTCGATCCATTGTTGCACATACCCACCATTTGTAAAAGGTTTTTGTAAAGTTATAGAAAATCAAAAAAAAGTCATTAACACTTTTCCTAAAGTGTTAAAACACCAAAAAAATATAAAACAACAAAACAATCGGAACGTTTTCTATTTTGTATTCTCTTTTAAGGTGATTCTTGAAGAGATACGATTTGGCTAAACGGAACGATAACAAAAATATTGTCCAAAAGTTTTTGATCCCATCTGCACAGATCTTACCTACGTCTTTTCAGTGGTACTTAATTAAATAGATAAAAATCAACCACCGCAAACCAAGGCAGTGCACTACCTAACTGGGGGTGCGACCATTAATAAGTTCCGAACATCGATTTAAAACTTGCCTTTGTGTCACTTGTGATTTGGTGTACCTTTTCAAAAGCCATTTCATCTGTGATTATTGGTTAAGTTCACTTGTGTTTTGCCTCATTTGTTTTGAAAATTGGTTTTATACATAGTGCATGCGCTCTGCTCTTCCGCCTACAAGTCCACTATTAGAACTTGGAAAGATTCCTCGAAGACGTAGAGGGCGTTCGGCTCCTTGGTAGTGATGAGGCGTCTACCACCACCACATCCCGCCGAAATGGCGGACGAGCGTACTATGGCGGAAATGCTCCGGGCACCCACCGAGGGTTATGGAGATGCCATCGTTTTACCGTAATCAATTCGATCACTTGAATTGAAGACACATTTGATCCAACTTGTGTCTACAAATCAATTCCACGGGTTTGATCGTGAAGACCCGTATGCACACATCCGTTGGTTTAACAAATTGACTTCAACTATCAATTACAAGGATGTGCCACAAAAGTCATCAAGTTGATGCTTTTCCATTCTCTCTTGAGGGACAGCCGGTTTGGTGGAAAAAGAACCCCTCGATCTATCGAAACTTGGGAGGATCTTGTTCAAAAGTTTGTGAACTACTTCTTTCCTCCATCAAAGGCGACTAATCTCAAAAATGAAATTTCGATTTCGTCAAAATTTCGATGAAAACTTTGGAGAGGCATGGGAGAGATTCAAAGATCTCCTCGAAATGCCCCATCATGAATTCACAGAGCTTCAACAAGTCAATATCTTTTACAATGGGTTGAGCGGTAATGATCAAGATTCCTTGAATGCAGCTGCAGCGCAATATCTTGAACCGTAGACCTAAAGATGTGATTGAGATTTGCGAGCAAAATCAAAAGTTCCTATTTCTCGCAACAAAGTCAATACTCCTAACACTCTGCTCCTTCATCCAAGAACTCTTACGAGTTAGCGACTCCGATAGTTGCTCTAACGGATGCCATTCGTTGTATGATTAAGGATGTTAAGGAAATCAAAAGCGAAATTCATAAGCTGAGCCGACCAAAGCAAGAAACAAGGTGTGTGAAACTTGTAGTGGTCCACACGCGTACTATGATTGTCAAGCAACCGATGCTTCCTTTTACCAAGCCCGTAGCTTGGTAAACCATAATCGATACCGACCACATCTTGAACCACACTACCGTGCTAACACTAATCGTGCACCACCGGTTTCAACCAGAATCATAACATGCAAACCGAACCAAAACCAACCAAGAATGAACCAAGGTTATCAAAACCAAGGTAATTTCTATCCGGACCCAATCAAGGTTTCCAACATCGGGAACCTTCATCAAAACAATTTCAATCGAGGGAATCAATTTCATGGGAATACGAATCCTAATCAAGGGAATTTTGGTCATAATCAAAACATACGACCTCAAATTGTCCTTCCAGCTCCTCCGTCATTACTCCTCCGGGACCATCATCGATGAGTTCTTGAGCGGTTATGAAATCCCAAGATGAAATGAATAGGTTGTTGGTCGGTCAGTTGTCGATCCGAAGAAGTCTTTAAATGATCGACCCTCGGGCTCGGTACTTTACCGAGCAACACGATCGCTAACCCGAGGGGCGATGCCAAGGCGATCACAACCCAGTGGTGTTTCATACCACGGACTGCTTGTTCCTACTACCTCTTCTTCTTCTTCCTTCCTAAGGTAGTGGACGGTGAACCTCCAAAACATAATGGACCTCGACTCCAATGCCACCTCCACCAGTGCCAATGAGTCAAGTCACCAAGGATACTACGGACAAGGTGCATAATTCAAGCCCATGGCATCAAGACACGTCCAACCTTGGTAGTCCAACCTCAAGTGGTCCGAAACCCCAATCTAATCAAAGAGTTGTTTTGAACCTCCTATAGCTCTGTTGAGAATCGAATCCAAATCTTCTATTCCTTACCCATCACGCTTGAACGAGCAAAGCTCATGAGAAAGCTAGTCATCAAATGGATAAATTTTTCCAAATTTTCCAAGAGTTACACTTTGACATAAGCTTTGGATGCTATCATGTTGATGCCCAAATTTGCATCTACTCAAGCACATGTTAAGCAATAAGGAAAAGTCGTTTGAAATGGCTAAGACTCCTCTTAACGAGAACCGCTTTCGTGATTATTCGAAAAAGCTTCTGAAAGCTTGGAGATCCCGGGAAATTTCTCTTACCTTGTGTATTCCGGGGATGGTTGAATGCTTTGCTCTAGCGATCTTGGTGCAAGCATTAATCTTATGCCATATTCGGTGTGGAAGAAACTCTCTCTTAGGAACTCACTCCTACATGCATGACTCTCGAGCTTGCGATCGTTCCATATCCCGTCCTCTTGGTATTGCCGAGGGCGTGTTTGTAAAGTAGGAAAGTTCCATTTCGGTGACTTCGTGGTTGTTGATTTTGATGCCGATCATCGGGTTCCTCTCATTGTTGGTCGAGGATTCACGAGAACGGGCCGTGCTCTCATAGATGTATTTGAGCAAGAAATCACATTGCGTGTTGGTAATGAAGTCACCCTTCAATCTTGACCAAACTTGAGATACTCCGCAAATTATGATTACGAATCGATCAACCGAATAGATATCATTGATGTTGCTTCTGACGAGTACTCTCAAGAAGTTCTTGGTTATTCTCATAATTCTGTGAGTGGGGATTCCACCACATCTTCTCAGCCTATCATAGCCAATTCTACTCCTTCTATCACTCCGTTTGAGGGAAGTGACTTCATCTTAGATGAGATTGAAGCATATTTGGCTAGTGATTCTGTACCTTGGGAGATTGATCACGCTCCAATTGATATTGAGGGGGACATACGTCTTATTGAGAAGTTGCTCAATGAGGATCCATCATCAGCCCCTCATCCCAGTGATTCAATCCCAGTTGAGATTAATCAAAATAAGATTAATCTGGAGGGAGATATTCTTCTTGAGAAAGTGTCAAATCTGGATACTTCTTTTCCTCTCCCTCCCATCAAGCTTCATAACGAGGAAGTCAATTCAGTTGAGAAAACTGAAGAATTTCCTGAGGTTGAGCTTAAGGACTTACCTCCTCATCTCGAGTATGCATTCCTTGAGGGTGATGATAAGTTACCCGTCATTATTGCTCGAGATTTGAGTAAAGATGAAAAAGTGCTCTCATTACAATCTTGAAGTCACACAAGCAAGCAATTGCTTGGAAACTCTCCGACATCAAAGGTATAAACCACGAGTTACGTACTCATAAAATCTTGATGGAAGATGACTTCAAACCCGCAGCTCAACATCGAGGCGAGTGAATCCAAAAATCCATGATGTTATCAAACAAGAGGTTATCAAACTTCTTGATGCGAGATTGATTTACCCGATCTCGAGACGGTCCTTGGGTCAGCCCAATTCATTGTGTCCCGAAAAAGGGTGGTATTACTGTTATCACAAATGAAGATAACGAGTTAATTCCAACTCGATTGGTTACGGGATGGCGTGTGTGCATCGACTATCGTAAGCTGAATGACGCCACTCGTAAAGACCATTTTCCTCTACCCTTCATGGACCAGATGCTTGAGAGACTAGCAGGGAATGAGTACTATTGTTTCCTAGATGGTTTCTCGGGTTATTTTCAGATCCCTATTGATCCACAGGATCAAGAGAAGACCACATTCACTTGCCCATACGGAACTTTTGCCTACAAACGTATGCCTTTTGGCTTATGTAATGCTCCTGGCACGTTCCAACGATGTATGATGGCCATATTCCACGACATGATCGGGGAAACAATGGAAGTGTTTATGGATGACTTCTCGGTTATTGGGGATTCTTTTCAATCATGTCTCTCCATTTGGATAAAATGCTTCAAAGGTGTGAAGACACCAATCTTTGTCTAAACCGGGAGAAGAGCCACTTTATGGTCAAAGAAGGCATTGTCCTTGGCCATAAGATTTCAAAGAACGGATTGAGGTAGATAGAGCAAAGGTCGATGTTATTGCTAAATTACCTCATCCTACTACCGTCAAGGGTATTAGGAGTTTTTGGGTCATGCCGGTTTCTATCGCAGATTCATACAAGATTTTCCAAAATCGCCCGCCTATGACCCATCTTCTTGAAAAGGATGCTCCTTTTATCTTCTCACCGAGTGCATCATAGCTTTTGAAGCATTGAAGAAAAAGCTAATGAAGCACCCATTCTCGTTGCTCCCGATCGGGACTTGCCTTTTGAACTCATGTGCGATGCAAGTGATTTTGCTATCGGTGCAGTCCTTGGGCAACGAAGAAATAAACATTTTCAACCTATTCACTACGCAAGCAAAACTATGACCGAGGCTCAAACTCATTACACCACCACGTAAAAAGAGCTATTAGCCGTGGTGTATGCTTTTGAGAAGTTTCGCCGTATCTTATCTTGACCAAATGCGTAGTGTATACGGATCACTCGGCTCTTAAATATCTCTTTGCAAAACAGATGCAAAGCCGAGATTGCTTCGTTGGATTCTCCTCCTCCAAGAATTTGATATCATCATACGTGATAAAAAGGAGTCGAAAATCTAGCGGTGATCATCTCGTCGATTAGAAAACCCTCACCAAGATGTTTTCGAGAAAAGGATATAAATGAAACATTTCCTCTCGAGACACTTGAATGCGGTTTCTTTTCGTGGAAATTCTACCACCCCATGGTTTGTCGACTTTGCAAATTACCATGCGGGTAACTTCATTAATGAAAGGGATGTCGACCCAGCAGAAGAACAAATTCTTCAAAGATGTTAAACATTATTTCGGGACGACCCTTTCTTGTTCAAAATCTGTGCGGATCAAGTCATCCGACGGTGTGTTTATGGACAAGAAGCTCTTGACATTCTCAAAGCTTGTCATCTTTGGACCCACGGGGCCATCATAGTCCAAACTACACCGCCAAAAAGGTGTTTGATTCCGGATTCTATTGGCCCACAATCTATAAAGATGCCCACGATTTTGTCAAAGCCTGTGACGCTTGTCAGCGTCATGGTAATATATCTCAAAGGAATGAAATGCCGCAAAATGCCATTCAAGTTTGTGAGATATTTGACATATGGGGTATTGATTTTATGGGGCCATTTCCATCTTCTCGTGGTAACAAGTACATACTCGTGGCTGTTGATTATTTGTCGAAATGGGTTGAAGCAAAAGCTTTACCTACAAATGATGCCCGAGTTGTTGTGAAATTTTGAAATCTCTGTTTGCAGTTTGGAACTCAGGAGAGCGATAATCGATGATCGTGGTACACATTTCGTAATGACCAATTTGAAAGAGTCATGCAAAATATGGTGTTACCCACCGTCTCTCTCGCATACCACCCCAAACAAATGGGCGGTGGAAGTTTCAAATCGTGGTATTAAAAGAATACTTGAAAGGACGATGGGTGAAAATCGTGCATCCCGGTCGGATAAACCGGATGGCGACTCGGGCTTTTCGTACTGACTTACAAAACACCAATTGGGTGTACTCCATACAAGCTAGTGTACGGAAAGGCATGTCATCTTCCGATCGAGTTAGAGCACAAGGCTTCTGGGCCTTAAAGCATGCAAACTTTGATATTCGAGACGGTAGGTGATCATAGAAAAGTTCAAATAAATGAACTAAATGAACTTCGTGATCAAGCTTATGAGAACTCTTTGATCTACAAGCAAAGACAAAGAAGATCCATGACTCCAAGATCAAGAACCGCGTTTTCAACGTTGGTGATCGAGTCCTTCTTTTCAATTCCGTTGAAAATTTTCTGAAAGCTCAAGTCCCTACCGCGGTCCATTCACTATTGCTAAGGTTTATCCTTATGGTACCGTTGAGTTATCTCAACCCGATGGTCCTAATTTTAAAGTGAATGGTCATCGAGTTAAGCATTACTTTGGAGAGGACATTCCCCCATGGTTGTCCGGATTTACAAACATTCCCCATGAACCAATGAATGCGGGGATCGAGTCAAGCTAGTGACTCGGTAATCAAAAACATTAGCACGCATCATATGGGTTTTCACCCATAATTGCCTTCTTATCCCTTTCTACCACCCTAGTGTGGGGAGTTTTCCCACATCGTTGTATATTCTCAATCTTTCTAAAAAAAAAAAAAAAAAAAAAAAAAAAAAAAAAACTTTCTAAATAATGGCCGTAATATTTCCTTTCACGTTCTTTGTTTCGGCATAACATGCAGGTACTTTGAATATCGAGGGCGATATTCATTTCTAAGTGTGGGGAATTCTCACAATTTCATATATATTATCTACCCAATTCCCGTTTTGGCCAAAAATTTTTTTGGAGTAAGTGTTTTACACTTTCTCATTAGGTTATCGATCCGCCTTGTGCGTAAGACAAAAGGATTAGCTAATCCAGAGCAAACGGCTCTTGGTAAAGATTAATCAAATCCGTTTATATGGCTTGCAATTTGCCCAAAATTGTATGGTTCTTGACTCCCATCATCCTCAAAAGATAATGAGTGGCTAGCCCAAGGTTATGGCTTGTGGTAAAGGCGATGGAAAATCCATAATTGGTATTCACTCACCAAAGATAATCTCGATAATTTATCTAAGAGTTGGCTAGTCCGTAAGGGTACGGCTTACGGTAAAGACACATCAAATCCGTTATATGGTTTATGATTTGCCAATAAATCATCCGGTTATCGTTGTACCAAGATTCTTACTTGAATCAAAACAATCGGCTACTCCGAGTGATGGCTTTTGGTAAAGAGTTTTCAAATCCATCAAAGTTTTCTCAAATCATTGCTAGGGACTAGCAATATCTCGATGTGGGGTTGATGAGTTTCAAATACTCATCATTTTACTTAATCTAAACTGCAAATTCATCTGAAACGCTCAAAACACATCAAAATGATCAAATTATCACAAATCAGTGTTTTATGTGTTTTAAATTCAAAAATATCAAAATCGGATGAAAATGTATCAAGTTTGCAAAATTGGCGCTTTAGTCCCCGAGTTTTAAAAGTTGTCAAATCTAGTCCACGAAATTCAAAATGTGGAAAGTTATCATTCAAGGTCCCTGAAGTATTCTAAGTTGTTTAAAATGATCCTTGAATGATTCTTTGGTCAATTGGCAAGAAAGGTCCCTTAACTTTGGAAAATTGTAAAAATAGTCCTTGGGCCTTTAAAAATAGATTTTATGCAAAAAGGGTCATTGTTTTATCAAAGTTAGTCAAGTTTGGTCCTTATGGGAGTATTGGAAAAATATCACTTTTAATCCTTGGAGTTTGGCAAAATTGCAAAATTGGTCCTTGTTTAATTCACAAACCAAACGGATCAATATATCAAAAAGCCCAATCCAAATCCAATAATCCAAGCCCAATCCACCGCCTTGACCCATTTGCCTATTGCCCTCCAGTCACAACCTGTTTTTGACCCCTGCCACAAACCCCATTCGACCCCCATGATTTTAACTCTTGATCAACCCAAAGTCAAAACCGAGTGCGGCTCTAATACCGTTCAACACTGTAGCTCTTCTCTCCCAACACGAAACACCAAAACCAGACCCTGGTTTCACCACATTTTCAACCCCCCTCCATGCCTTGTCCCCTCCACATCCTATAAACTCCAAATATCTTTAAATTATCTCAACCAATCCAATTAAAGCAAAAACCTGCTTTGAAGAAATTTTTGGCGCCAAATTGCTAGGTGGACGGATATGATTAGTCTCAAGCATCCAATGGCTAAAACTTGGTGGGATTCAATCAGAAGCACGTGGGGATTGCTGAAAAGTCTATAAGAGAGAGAGTTATGCATTGTAAAGGAGTTATCTAGTGTAATTTTATTTTCTTAGTCGTTTTTTTTAGTTTAAGCTTTTCAATATATGTTTTTAATTTCAAGTACTTTATTTAAGCATCTCAAATGTATTTGAACCTCTTTTGATTAGTAATTTCAAGTTTTAATCAATTTTCAAGTTTATGCAATTTGTCATATTTATGCAAAATCTCAAATGTTTCAAAGGATGTTGTTTGTTGTTTGAATGGATTAGAATAACTCATTTAAGCTCCCATATAGCTTTTATAAGCTATTAGAAACCATAAAATTCAGTTTAGAAGAAAAAATAGAAAATCACAAAATCCAAGTTAAATACTTCAAAATCAAAAATCACTTGAAATTGGTAATCACAATTTGGAGCAAGGTATATCCTGGATGGCCTTGGTTTAGAGCTCTGTGGAGAGCATTTAGGATTGGTTTTCAGTTCATAGTTCTCAGTTTATGCTTCAAAGTCAATTGTAAGCCTTTTTAAGTAATTTTGCATTTAACTATTGTAGTTAGTTAGTTGTTATAATTTCTTGTTCTTAGTCTTAATTAGTCATATTTAAGTTAGTTTAAACCTTAAATTCAAGAGCTTGTTTGTTTAAATTCATAGTTTACAAAAATTTGGTTTTAACGATAAAAAGTGCATTTTGGTTAATTCTCGGTTTAGTCTTTGTAATGGTTGTTGTTTAAGGATTCATTAGTACTATAAAGAGATAATACAAGGTTTGAAATCAAGTTCATGGTTTAAAACTTTGTTTTGCTTTGAAAACATCAAAACATCACCATTAAGGTGTGTTTGGTTTGTGGTGTTTAAAGGTTTTTGGGTCTTTGGTTTTGTTGGATTTCCATCTCACTTAGTTTAAACTAATAAATTCAGTCAAGAAATCAAGTATTTGTTCATCAAAAGTCAAAAAAATCCATTTGAGCTTGTATCTGCAGTTACTGTTGGCAGTAAAGGATCTAAGATCATCATTTGGTGTTAGAAAGTTGATAATCTTGCTAAAATCAATCTTAGTTCACATCATAACATCATAATCAGTGCTTTAGATCAAATCAAAATCCAACTTAGTCAACTTTTGGTTTTTCTCAAAAAGTCAAAATTTCAAAAGGGTCGTTTTTGAATAAAGTTTGGAATTTCATTGTGGGATCATTAGTAGGTTTCAGAGTTTGAGCTTTTGGGGATTTGTAGTCTAGTTGCTCAAGAAAAATACAAAAATAATAGTTTGTAGTTTCTTAGCTTGTTTAGTGCTTATTTCTCTGCTTATTTGAGGCACCCCATCTGCACAAGTGCCCTGTGCACAGTACTTGGTCCCAACTTCAAAAGCTTGCATTGAGCTTTTTACTTGTCCAATCTTTGAGTTCTCTGGTTCCTTGGAAAGCCAACCTGGTCTTCTTGAGTTGTCAATTTTTATTTTTCACTTTGGAGCTTGTTAACTAGGGTCGCTATAAGCTTAAAGATTGTCCCATTTTTTTTCATCATCCACACCAAATAGCTTAATGGCTTATTAGAGCTTTTCAGTTTAAGTTTTTGTATCTTTTAGCTTCTTGTTAGTTGGTTTAGCCTATTTTTATCTTAATCTAGCTTTTGTTTCAAAGTTGCAAGCTTGTTTGAGCTTATTCCAAAAAATAAGCTCATAAACCCACCGTTGGGCTTTTTACATATCAAACCGCTTATTTGGCTTTTGTAAATTTTTTGTCTTTATTAAAGTTTCATAATATTAGTGTATAAGTAGTTTTCAAAAGAAAAATCACAAAACATAAATATAAAAATAGTGATAGCGTTTATTTAAGACTTTTAGCTTTTTGATTTTTCTTTTCAACTTATTAATAAGCAACTCTTGTTTTTCTATTTTTCTTAGGATTCTGTCATCATATAGGATTTTAGAAAAGTTTCAGATTTTCTTTATCTTTTAGTATTTATTATAATTTTAATTAGTTATAAATAATAAATAATTAGTAATAAATAATTAAAAAGTCTAAAAATATATTTTCTGTTTTAAAATTAGTTTTATCATATTTTAGATTTTTCAAAGTTAAAATTTTATTTTTCCAAGTTTATTTTCTATTTTCTAGTAATTAAGTGTATTTTAAATAGTTATTAATTAATAATAATTAGATAAAAAGTGTGAAAATATATTTTAGTTTTAAAATTAGTTTTATAGTATTTTAGATTTTTCAGAATCATAAGTTTATTTTTCTAGCCTTATTTCCTATTTTCTTCTATTTTAAATTATTTATTAAGTAGTTAAATTAGTTTTTAATTAATAATAATTAATTAAATAGCGTTAAAAATTATTTTTCTTTTCTAATAATTTTCTTTTATTTTTAGGATTCCAAAAATGTTTTTTTTATATTTTTAGGCCTTTTATTTCTTAGTTTTCATTTTTTATTTTGTGCGTATACGTAGTTTCTAAAACTTACGTTTACGTTTCTTTGATCTGGTTGTTGTGCTTTCCAATTCTGTGTCCAATTCTATTCCAAATCAATCAGTAGTGTAATTTCTAATCATAACCTTTACAGATCACTATCCTTAGTGATCATCCCATCATCTGAATCAGAGTTTTACACACCATTGAGTCTCCTTGGGACTAAACGACCCGGGAATTCAATCTATTCTCCAGGACTTAATTGTATTTGTGTCTGAGCTGTTTTAAGTCTTTTAGACTTGACGGTTTAGCACCAATCAATAGAATAGCCAAGCCACACATTGTATTCCAAGACACACATTCATCCTTGTTGTATTGTAGTCTAGAACTATTTTGCTATATAGAGGTTTACTAGTCTAGAACTATTCCAAGACACACATTGTATTCCAAGTGCAAATACCCCTCATTAGTCAATTACTAGTCTAGAACTATTTTGCTGATGCAGTATTGCTGATGCTTGTGATCAGTCAATTACTAGTCTATAACTATTTTGGTGATACAGTATTGCTAATGCATATGTGACTATGGGATTTTGGCTGAGCCATCAAGAATCTATTTTGCAAAGATGAAATTCAAGATAACTACAGACTATGGTTTTATGCTAGGATAGCCAAATGGTCAAAATGCAAAAACCATACCCCTGATTAGTCAAATTGAAAATGATGTATATGTTACCTTTTTGAAAAACAGTCCCAATACGCAATTTGTGATTTTGACATCGCTTCTGAGTTTTGGCAAATTGTCCATTTTTTTACCATTTCTTGTTCCATCCTTAGTGTAGGGAAACGATTACACTTTTATTAATAAAATCTAAATTACAATAAATAAAATTAACAGTAAATAAATAACAGAAAATTAAATACAAACAGAATGTAAGCAGATAAATGATAATTAAATAAAGGAAAAATGAGGCAAATAGACCAGGCGCCCTGAGGCTTATCACTTTCCAGACCACGCATTTTTTTAATTTGAAACTAGACCGGTTTCCCACCGATTTTCTTGGACCCAACGAGGGGCTGCCACGTGGCCGACAACTTATGACACAAGTACGTATTTTGAAAGTATATGTCATGTATTGTAAGGTATTGTTTTTTGGGCAACTTGTATTGTTTTTTGGGCATCTTTATATTTTTTGGCAACTTGTATTTATACACGAGGATACTTTGGTCATTTTACATGTTAAATTAAAAAAAAAAAAAAAAAAAAAATCAAACGCCCACACAAAACAAATACTCACACACCTCTTGTCCTCCACATAAACCATCACAACTAACACCACCACAACCACCCAACAACCCGACGCCACCAACATCCGGCGGCACCACCACACGCGCCACCACCATCCGGCGGCACCACCACACAATTGAACCTTCTTGTGCAGTGGCCTGTTCTTGTTACAGGTAATTCAAATCACCTGAAGAAATCTTTTATTATTATCTACTTAAGTGTCAAAAAATGAATCCTATCAAAATTGCTTGTATCCAAACACAATCTTTTATTATTATCTACTTAATGTGTTTTATCTTTGATTTAATCTGTAATTTTAGTTAAATTTGCATTTGTGGTTGTTCCCTTGATGAAAGTCAAAATTAGGGTTATCACCCTTAAACCGAAATTCAGGTTTTGTAAATTTCTTAATTTGATGCAATTATGTTCTGCTAAAAAACATGTGAATCAGGCTTGGTATTGATTATTGTATCTAAATTATTATATCTTGTTTTATACTCTAGATATATTTAGGAGGAATGGTGTTCTGAATGTGAGACATTGATTTGCAAATGGAGCAACTATAGCTTGTTAGGACTTCTTTTCTATGATATTTTAAGGTATTGTTTGAATTGATTTTGTCTAGCATACAAGTACTTCTAACCTTTAAGCTTTTATATCTTATCTTAAGCTTTTCAAGTAGTCATGAAGTTTATATCTACTATTTTCGGTCTAAAGGCGTTGGACGACTTTTATATGTCCGCACACTTGGATGTATGGGTTGATTTGATGTGGTTGTTTAGACCACCGATGCAGATTGGGCTTTGGCGGTGTAATTTATGACTCAAATCCTAGATGGCAAAATGCCTACCATTTATTCGAGATGGCACAACATACCCCGTGGCTTGTCGAGATGTTGAAAAGGTCGGTTTGGCGACTCTTACCGTATAACACTACGCTTATAAACACTTATAATATTCGCATTTGTTTTATATATTAGGTGTAGTTTCCGTGAATGAAACTGAAATCACTGGGTACTCATGTGCTCCATATCCGCACCGGCGTTGTTTACCTTTATGACTCTCTCGGTCACCGGAAGAGGTGCTTGTGGTGGCGAGGTTTGAAGAGAAAGTTACAAACACAACTTAAATTGTACCTAACAAAGGTCGGGTACCGCATAGTAAGGGCATATCACCGGGGATTATATAATCACATACCGGTGTCCAAAAGTCCCACAACAATCGACTTATATGGCGATCATGAGTATAGGTGTGCATTATTTTGTACATATTGCTCGTAACTAGCCTCTGAAGTAGACGACCCTCTTCAAAAATAAGTTAGCTTACCGTGAACGGATGTTTGAATACTCGAAGCACAAGGTTGAATACACAAATTGATAGCCGTCTTTCAAGGTACGATCCTTAATGTCCGTTTGACCCATAATTATTGTCAAATGTTCACTTGTGAAGTCTTTTTCTTTCAACTTTTACTATATGTATTTTTACTTGTGTTATATATTAGTCGATTATTATATTTTTTTTAACTCAACGACATTTCTTTTGTAAATACCCGTGCACATACACAAAAGTGCCTATGGTTTGCAAACCACTTCTATATTGGTTATGTATACTTTATTAATATTTGGTATATAGCATAATATAATATTTGGTTGCCCAAAAGTACATCACGGTACATGTCCTTTAATGTCTTCTGTTCTCAATCTCTTTCTTCAATACAAATCTTTCTTATTTTGTTTAACAAAATCTTTCTTTCTTCTTTTGGTCTATTCACTTCATATCTTTATCCCAATCTTTCTGCTTTTGTTTAACAAAATGTCTGACAATATCCCACTGGATGTTCAACTAGATATCATCCGTAGGCTACCTCCTAAGTCTATACTCCAGCTACGTAGTGTTTGCAAGTTATGGAAGGCTAGTATAGATTGTGGAAGCTTCATCTTTAATTACGGTGTTCGTCGTAATGATGAGTGTTTTTTACGCTAACATTCGATATGGGTCACCAAGGTTTTATGTTAGCTTTAGATGAACAGCTAATCGCTACGCCACTTCATACAGATTTAATGCTTTCATCTATGATTGCAGTTGGCAATTCTAATGGTCTTTCGTGTTTTGTCTATGGTTCTAATCTAATGTCTGTTATTTGGAACCCGACAATCAAAAAATCACTTGCAGTATTTGTCCCGCTTTACACGCATCAAATTGAATGTCAAAAGATTTGTTTTGGTTTTGGCGTCCGTCCGGACACTCTTGACCCGACGATCGTGAAGGTCTCCTATCCTGTTTTCCAAAGTGGTTTCTGGTATGTGTCTGTCTTTTCTTTGAACTCGTTAAGGTGGACACGCTTTAAAATTTTCCACCCCTCGTGAAACTATCAAATTGAAACGTAAAAGTCATGCAGTTGTAGGTCGTTTTATGTATTGGATTGGGAGTGAAAAGTTAACTAATGAGGACGGTGTTATTTACAAGATTTATATGTTGATTTCTTTTGATTTGGTAACCAGCCAATTTAAAGTTATAGACCTACCGCATATTTTAAAAAATGAACTCCTAGTTCCATTCAATGTTTTCGATCTTGGAACCTCTCTAGTGATTTCTGGGATGATCATTGGTGAAGATATTCCATTGTTTTGCGGATGGTTGTTGGACGTGAATGGTTCTTCCATAAGATCATTTAGAAGCCTATTCGCCATCCCTACCCTATTTTCGGTTCGTTTGCTTGGGTTTACAAAGGATCAGGCTCTAATAGTGGAAGCGTACAGCGTCATTCATTTGGGTCACTCGGTATTTGTGTACAACAAAGAACTTGAATTATTTGTCTGCATAGGAATGTTAGGAGATGCGGATCTTTCTACATCGCCACATACAAAGAATCTCTTCTTTTGTTAAATCACCAGCCGTCTTGTGTATAGTATGTTTTATTTTAACTTACCATTCTATTCATGTTTTATTTTAACTTACCATTATATTCATGTTCAACAGTTTGTTCGGCAGGTTAGGGATCATGCTTAATGGGAATGAAGCTTTGTGGTTTTAGTACGTCTGTATGGGAAGGAAGCATGGAGTGGTTAGCTTTTTCTCGTGCATCACCGAATGTTATAAATCAAGTGGTTATATAATATGTAACCATTAAACTTATAATTATGTAGTAATCGTAATATGTAGTAGTTTGTCCGTATGAAACGTTGTATGTCAACGTATTTACTATTTCCTCCGCTCGTAATCCCATTATACATGTTTGTTTAATCTAGGCAACTAGCGCTGTTTCCAAAATCAATTTGGCAACTAACTGCTGTAATGTAGGGCAACTTCTTTTCCCTATGGACTACTTTTATAAACCAAGGAGTCCTTCTAGTTGTTACAATTCAGTATTCTACAATCTAGTAATAACTACCAACTAGTGACTATGCACACTTACAAAAACAGATTTACCATTCAACACTAGTACAATATAACTAGCGCTTGTAAGTTTAATACTAGCAAAGACTAAACGACTATGTGCCTATTCGGGCCCGTAATAGTAAGAGCAACACCTACACAAGAGCACCGTAATGGTATCAGCAGCACCTACACACGGGCAGTACAAACACGACCATACACAACAACATTAACGACTGTGGCATCATTTCATTGATGTCTTCTATCACTAGCAGTAGTTAAAATAGCTAGCAGTTGTAAGCGTATTACTAGCAGCTGTAAGTATACAACCAATTCAGTTTTACTAGCAGTAGTAAAAATAAATAGCGGTAGTAAAAATAACTAGCAGTTGTAAGTATACAACCAATTCATTTTATAATTTGAGATATTTAATTTAAGTAATCGAGCTTAAAAGCAGTGTAGCATTTTTTACGTTTAGAAATGTCGCATATAGCTCAAAATAATCAACTCAAATGAATTTAACTCCGCCACTGCATATTACCATGCCTTACTAAAATATACCACTACGTAATATTTTAGGGACCAAATTTGAAAAGCTTGTATCTTGGGCGCGCGAATCAATGAACCAACCCAACAACCACATTTAATGATCATAATAACACACCCCTGTTCTGACCATCAATTGCAAATCAAAAACCCTCATCCAAAGGCTCCTGTCGAGAATTCAAAAAACCAACAAAATTTTCTTGAAAACCATGTCGTTTCGAGCTAATGTTAACACCAATATGAGAGATTATATTAGAAACATGCCAGATATATTGATCGGTAACATTTTGAATCGGTTGCCAATAAAAGAAGCGGTGAGCACCTTTACTTTATCTACAAACTGGAGGTTTAAGTGGACTTTGCTCACCGAAGTCATAATTGATGAGGATTTTTTTTATTATTTAACATATAAGTTTGATGGGAGGCATGTTACTAGACTATTAAATCACCACGGGTCCCATAAAAAGCTTGTCTTCTCAGAGATCCCAAACCGTTTTCGGAATGGAAGACTTGAATTATGAAGAGATTCGTGATTGGCTTATGTTTTGGCACCGCAAGGAATTGAGGACTGAAATTAGAAACTGGTATGGACAACCGCTTACATTGCCATCCCAACTTTACTCTCGTATGGAATTGAAACATCTAGAAATTCATTGTTGTGCTTTTCCGAGTTTGGTGTTTTTACTACTTTTCCAAATTTATCGAGCTTAGAATTGTGTTTAGTCAATTTTCTAACCGGCAGCTTTAGGATTTAATTGTTGGTTGTCCTTACTTGAGTCTCTTAGAATGGATGTTGAGAGTACAAACGAGATGAGACTATGGAATCTCGCAAGTCTTAGGAATTTGAAGAAGTTATCATAGCATCCGATATCTTTCACCTGACAAGACTTCCATCTCTTAAGACCCTTACATTGGATTTTGACGATTGCAAGGTAAGACCGTTTTGAGTTTTACACTTCTAATTTTACAATGTTAAAGATATGTGTAACTCTAACGACATTTAATCTTTACTAACCCAAAAGTCGATATGTTGTAGTTGATGCGTGATGGTAATTCCAGGATGAATGTCCCTTTGCCGTTTGTATCCCTCGTTAATCTGAATATAAAAGGAGTTGATTTTGGTGATACTGTTATCGTGTCACTCATCGTCCAAATGATTCGCGGATCTCCAAACTTGAAAATGCTGGAAACCAGAGTAAGTGTAATACTTTATTTCATACGTATCAAATAAACATCCGTAAATTGGCATGTTTTTGTATCTCAATACTATTTGATTTTCCAGGCTGCACACACGCTTAGTGTTTTACCTTTGGAACAAGTTTCATTAGATTTTTACACAACCACATTCAGCCATGGGCGATTGAGACTGTGCTTTTTCGATCCTTTCCTAGATCAGAGAATGAATTACACATAATAAAGTTTATACTTGCTTGTTCCACGTCGCTAAAGAAAATATATATCGTACGCCGATTTGGTGGACGATGGTTATGATAATATCAAGAAGAATTGGGAGTTCGCTAGGAAGCTGTTGAAACTCCCCCGATCTTTCGTCACAGCCGTTGTAGACTTGTTTTAGTGGTTGTAGTTTTATGCGTTGGTTGAATACCGTGTGTCAATTAAATTTTTGTACAGAAAGTTTGGTGTCTCTGTATATCAAGTGGTTATATAATATGTAACCATTAAATTTATAATTATGTAGTAATCGTAATATGTAGTAGGTTGTCTGTATGAAACGTTGTATGTCAACGTATTTACTATTTCCTCTGCTCGTAATCCCATTATCCATTTTTATTTCATCTGGGCAACTAGCGATTGTTTCCAAAATGAATTTGGCAACTAACTGTTGTAATGTAGGGCAACTTATTTTCCTTTGGACTACTTTTATAAACCAAGGAGTCCTTCTAGTCGCATAAGTCGTATTATACAATCTACTAATAACTACCAACTAGTGACTATTCACACTTACAAAAAACAGCTTTATCATTCAGCACTAGTACAATTTAACTAGAAGTTGTAAGTTAACTACCATTTCATTGAGGTATTCTATCACCGGGCACGTAGTAAAATTAAGTAGTAGTTGTGAGTATACTACTAGCATTGTAAAACCAAGTAGTATGGGCCTATTCGGGCGATAATGGTATTCGGACCACCCACACCTACGGTCGCCAGAAACGCCATACACAACAAAGATCAATGACTAGCATAATTTCGTTGATGTCTTCTATTACTAGCGCTTGTTAGAATAACTAGCGGTTGTGCGTATAATACTAGCGAGTTGTAAGTATACAACCTATTTAGTTTACTAGCGCAATGTAATAACTAGCGTAGTAAAAATAACTAGCAGCTTGTAAGTATACAACCAATTCATTTTATAATTTGAGATATTTAATTTAAGTAATCGCGATAAAAGCGATGTAGCATTTTTTACGCTTAGAAATGTTGGTAAATTTAGTGCACTTATGGGATTAGTTCACACCGGTTTTGGGTTAGAGGTACGGAGGTACACCCATGAGGTCCCTCAACACCGACTCGACTTAGTAGTGGTTTGTCTTGCTAGTGTATTGGTTACTCTCGCTAGTGTAGTAACCGATGGTTCCTACCGTAGTGTTATGGTTCCTGCCGCTAGTGTAATGGTTCCTGCCGATGGTTTCTGCCGGTAGTGTATGGTTCCCGCCGCTAGTGTAATGGTTCCTACCGGTAGTGTTGCGTTGATTAATTTGTAACACTTTGACTCATTTAATTGGTTGTTATGACCGCTTTATGACCACGCTTAATTAGTCATGTAACCACTATTCCTATGATAATGGAGGCTTATTATGAGTGATTAATTGGCCGTTAATCATCTATAATGTCCATTAACTAGGAGTGAGTATTCTCTACTATAAATTGAGATGGTTTTCATCAGCATGAAAATATTGAGAAACACACTGAAAATAAAAATACCAGGAGAAACAAACTGAAAGCATAAACACTTGAAAGCAAAGGGTTGTTGAGTTGTGCCTAAATCAATAACATACATTTGGTCTTATCTCAAGTAGATATTCGTGATACCCATGCATTAGGGTCGAGTAGTTTACTTTGGAAAGTGATTACACGATTCCAAGTGATATCCGGTAACCACCTAGTGGTATTGCAGTTGCTACTGATTATCTTACCCTGCAGCTGGGCGAATAACCACCAACAATCAAAGTAAACTATCTGTGATAATCAATGGTTGCTGCTGCAATGAAACACATGGCTTCAAACTTTGCCAAGCTTGATAATTTTGAAGGGTGGACTTTAGGAGATGGCAGAAGAAGATGCACTTCTTGCCGCCAAGCATGAGTGTGCTCTATGTTCGACTACACCTATTCCTCGACATGGGATGATGCTACTGTGGAGCGGATCGGGAGGAGGAGCAAATGGGAGAATGATGACTACATTTGCAGAGGTTTAATTCTCAATGGTATGTCCGATTCTCTATTTGACATTTATCATAACTTTGAATCTTCCAAAGAACTATGGATTCCTTGTATGCCAAATATATGGTCGAGGATGCATCAAGTAAGAAGTTCCTTGTAAGTAATTTCACAAATTAAAAATGACCGATTCCGGACAGCTTATGGAACAATACAATGAACTTCTTGGTATACTTGGAAGGTTTACACAACACAATATGAACATGGATGAGGCTATTTCATCTCTTGTGTCATTGATAAACTTCCCTTCTTGGAAAGATTTCAAGCATACCTTGAAACATAAGAAGGATGAATTAACTCGTTGAGTTGGGCGCCATCTGCGCATTGAGGAATCTCTCGGGTGCATGATAATGACAAGCCAAAGAGTAGCAATGCTATCGGTGCATCTGTCAATATGGTGGAGCATAACAACTCCACCGGTACAATGACAATAAAGGCAAACGTAAACATCATGATAACACAAGGCGATCCTAACAAGAAGGCAACACCTACTTGTTGGAAATGTGGCAAACCGGTCACATTAAAAGGGATTGCAAAGGTGTTAAAGTTAGTGGTAAAGCCAATGGATCGTGCACTAATGGTTCGTGGAGTGGTGGTTCTACCAACTCACCGAAAGGTCGAATATGTTTAACAAGTCTTTTCGTATTTATTATGTTACATATGTATCTCGAATCTTATTATGTGCGGGATGATGATGTTGCGTGGTGGGTTGACTCGTGCAACAGCTCATGTGTGCAAAGATTGAAGTTGGTTCAAGACTTATGAGTCACCGAATGATGGTTCTATTCTTTACATGGGAAATGAGTCAATGACCTTGGTGCATGGTCGTGGTTGTGTAGATCTTAAGTTTAGTTCGGAAAGATTGTAACTTTGTTTAATGTTATTCATGTTCCCGATATAAGGAAGAACTTGGTTTCAAGTAGTGTTTTGAATAATCATGAATATAAACAAGTAATTGAGTCTGATAAATTTGTCTTGTCTAAAAGTGGTGTTTTTATTGGTTTTGGTTATTTGTGTAACTAAATGTTCAGGCTTAATATTGTCACTGATAGTGTTAATTTAGCCTTTGTGACCACCTCTGACCAGACTGACTCTACCCTATGCATGCTAGACTTGGCCATGTACACTATAAAAGGATGCAAGAAATTTCTAAGGATGGGTTAATCCCAGCATTTGACATGGACACTGAAAAGTGTAAAACTTGCATGTTGACCAAGATAACCAAGAAACCTTTTCAAGGTGTTAATCGTGAATCTAAGCTCTTGGAGCTAATACACAGTGACCTGTGTGACTTGCATGCCACTCCCTCCTTGGGGAATAAGAAGTACTTTGTGACATTTATTGATGATGCTTCTTGATTCGTGTAAAGTAAACACAAATATCAACAATATCAAATTAACCGTAAAACTCGATAAATCAACCCTTTAGGAAAAAGGTCAACGTATCAAATCTCACGGGTGTGATAAAAGTGATACCGGGAAAGTGATTTCCCCGGGTCGTGTCCCAACGAGGTGTGAAATTGACGGAATCGTTGAGTTTCGTGATTATGGACTTGAGTCGGATAAACGGGTTTTTAGAATTGTGATTACGTATTCTACAAAATAAAGAACGAAAATGAAAATAAAGCATGTAAAACTAAGAAAACACTAAATAAACTACGACTAAGCCTAAGAAACAATAAAACAACGCTACACTAAGTCCTAGGGCATTCAAACTAAAAACGCGAAACCCAGAACGCATCGAGCCTAAAACGTGAGAATTATGAAATTTAAGGCCTCACGGTGCAAAACCAATTTTCCTACGCTCTACATGACCAAAAATAATTTTAGGAAAAGCGGAATATTTTTTGAGTTTTAAATTATTTATTATGAATTAATTACTAATTTAATCTAATTAATTAATAAAAATACTAAACATTTTAAAAAAATCTA
This sequence comes from Chrysanthemum lavandulifolium, assembly GCA_022545495.1. Classification (NCBI taxonomy): domain Eukaryota; kingdom Viridiplantae; phylum Streptophyta; class Magnoliopsida; order Asterales; family Asteraceae; genus Chrysanthemum; species Chrysanthemum lavandulifolium. The sequence goes on along the minus strand of CM040242.1, from coordinate 105,752,137 downwards.
CAAAAACTACGAAAATACTTTAAACTAAACTAACTTGAAGAAAAATAAAAAGTTATACACTACTTTTGAAATAAACTCATAAAAAGTCCTATTAAGCTTGAAGGCTTAAACTTCTAAATGTGTTTATATAATTAACAAACGGATAGCTAAACACAAGATGTACTAGCGCAGATGGATATGGTGCGTTGGTTTGGCGTTGCTAAAGGTTGAGGTCGGGGTTCGACCCACCCAAATACCTTTTGTTCTCTCATTTTTTTTTTGTTGGCATTCAATGGAAAATTGCAAATCAAATGAAAAACTATCTTAATATAACAAAAACATTAGACAGTAACTAATAGAAATATCAAAAGGAAACAGCCAAAGGGGCTTATGACAGTAAGTTTCAAGCAGGAACATAAGGTTCAGTTTAGGAGTAAAAAGCTACCCCTTGTTTTTACAAAACTAAACTACCAAACCCGATAATTGAACTACAAAACCTCAAGAAGAAATGAAAGCCGAAAATAATTACTAAGGGACCGTTTGGGACAGATTAGCTACGAAGAATTAACATGTTTTAACGATGGTCACGTGATCAATCATTGCACTGTGACGACATATAACCAAACACACCTTTGCAAACTTTGGACTTAAACGAAGATAATAACAAACACACCTTTTTGGACAGATTCCAAGATCCAACCAAACACCCCTTTTTGGATCTAAACTACTTTTTAAGACAGAAATTTGAAGAAAATATGACCCTAACTTAAATGAAATCAACAACTGACAATTAAAATCATCTCAGAAACCTTTTCAAATCAGAGTTGTACCAAAAATTAAGCTGCAAAAACGTGGAGTTTCACCCTGCTGTTGTTGTGCAGGCCCAAGGGGAGACTTTTGTGCTTATCAATAAGCCACTAGAAGACTTCCAATTCTGAAAATAAGCTAAGCACTAATAACTTGGCAGTAGAGGGTTTCTAAAAAATAACTAGATGGAGCAATGGGGCTTTGACAAATTTATAAATAAGTCGCCAAGAAGGCCTTTGGGACTGCAGCTTCAGCAAGGTAACACCTATTTGGGCTTATTGAAGGCCAAGAATAAGCAAGCATCCTAATCATAAAATCCAAAACAAATCTAAACTGATACTAACCAACCTGTGACCTGATTGTAAAACTAAAAATCATAATCTAAATCTAACAAGAACCTAGCTAAATTGAACTAACAAAGTGATGGATTAGACAAAGAAACTATAAAATGTAATAAAAAAACAAAAAGAAGCTACTTAAAGGAGAATATTCAAACTAACACTTGAACAACTAAACTAAAGTGTGACGTTAACTTTAACAAACTGCTTTAAGAACCCAACATGGGTCAAAATGTGAAACCGACCAAAGAATGTGCAAACCAAACACCCTCTTAGGAGGTGATACTAGAACTGCTCAAGATTTAAGCAAAGAAAACTTAAAAACCAAGTTGCTCAAACTCAAATTCAGTGTAAAACACTTAAACAAACTCTTGCAAAACTCAAATATAAGATTTTAAGAACGTGAGTAAAAATAAAGACTGACTAAACTGGAAACTGGAAATAAACTGGAAATTGAATTGCATTAGCTTGAAATTAAAGAGTACAAATTTAAAATGACAAAGGGTATTAAAAGTGGGACTAGAACAAGATTTCTAGACAAACTTTTACAAAAGGCTACATGTTTCAATTTATACTAAAAGCTCTTTGGGTCTTCATCTGCTCTTGTGTTTCTTCTGTGAGGGGAAACCAGCCAAGAGCTTCTTGTGCTTTCTTGCATTGATCTCAGCCATCCATATAGTAGGTACAAGTGAGAGGAGCAATCAGAGCCGTCAGTTGGATGATTTATGCTAGGATTGCCACCATGGCACATCTTGGGGAAGGGGAAAAGAAGGTTAGTGGGTTTGGGAAATGGGTAAAACTGGGTAAAGGGGTGAGATTAAGGTTGAGTCTTCTTGGTTGTGGAGAAAGAAGATTAGGGTTCTTGGGTTTCGGATTTGGGTAACAGGAAAGAAAAGGGAGAGTTTAGGAGGAAAAAGAGTGGTCGGGTTGGTTGGTTGGGTCGTGGGTTTTGTTATCTGGGTTGGGTTTATGATTTGGGTAGGGTATTATTAGATTTAAGGATTAATAATGGATACAAGGAATATTTAGGGACCAATTGTGTCCAAACCGAAAATCCAGGATCACTCATGTAACTTCTCGAAAATTGATCCAAGTGTCGGACTTGTAAATCTCAAATAATGTAGGGACCATTTTGCCAATTCAATCTTCGTGGACCGAATTTGCTATTTTCTCGATTTTTGCTCGTTTGGCTCGATCCTTTGTACCGCAAGACACAAAACACACTCGAGGATATTTTAACATATTTAGAGCATATTTGAGTGTTTTAGACATTTTGAGGTTTTGCTGGTAAAAAGATGGGTGAATGAGCACTCATCACTTCTAGGTTTTGTTATGTCTATCTATTACATACTAAGGATGAAGCATTAGATAAATTCAAAGTATTTAAAATCAAGTTGAATTACAACTTGGGTCTTTGATCAAAAGATTAAGGATCGATAGGGAGGTGAGTACATGGATACTCAGATTTTCAATCATGGTATAATCCATGAAACGATCGCTCCTATACTCCTCAACAAAATGGTATTTCGAAGGAAAACATGGTCTTTGAAGGAGATGGTTAATTCCATGTTGTCCTATTCAGATCGAGTCAAGGGTTCCGGGTGAAGCTATGTTAATGACTTGTTATTTATTAAATAGGGTTTCCAACAAAAGGAACAAGGTTACCCTTATGAACTCGACTAAAGGAAACCCAACTCAACTATCTCGTGGTCCGGGTTGTAGGGTCGTTGTAAGACTCTCAATCCAAAGTCGAAAACTTTGGGTGAAAGAGGCATTGATCGCATCTTTGTTGGATATGCCGAGCATTCCAAGGGTTTTAGGTTCTATGTTATTGAACCTAATGAATATGTTTCAATTAACTCCATAATTGAATCAAGGGATGCAAACTTTGATGAGAATAGATTCTCATCGCCCCTAGACCAAGTCGAGGAATCTTAATGGGACTCATGACACCGGTGTATCGATGTCCCCGATGAAGTGCCATCGAGGTCCCCGATGAGGTTGTGGTTCAACAACCTGAACCTATGCTTAGAAAGAGCAAAGGGTCGGAATCCAAAGTCATTTGGACTCGAGTTTCAACTATACTTAGTTGAAGGAACAAGGGATGAGGTCTCGACCAATACTCCTATTGCTTCATTTTGAGGATGATCCCAAGACATTTGAAGAAGCAATGAAGTCCCGTGATATTGCTTTCGGAAAGAAGCAATCAATGATGAGATGGATTCCATCATGGGCAAAAACACTGGGTGTTGGTTGATCTACCACCGTGTTTCAAACCTTTGGGTTGCAAATGGATTTTCAAAAGGAAAATGAAGGTAAATGGAACTATTGAAAAGTTCAAGGCTAGACTAGTCATTCAAGGCTTTAAACAAAAGTCAAGAATTGACTATTTTGATACTCATGCCCTCGTAGCTCGTGATCGCATTCATTAGATAGTTGATTGCTTTGGCATTAATTCACAACCGATTATTCATCGATGGATGTGAAAACAAACTTTCTTGAATGGTGAATTGATGAGGAGGTTTATATGAACCAACCTCGTGGCTTCATCATGCCTAGCAATAAAAAAAGGTGTGTAAACCGATTAAGTTTCTTTATGGACTAAAGCACGCACCTAAGCAATGTCATCAAAATTTGATGAAGTGGTTTTGTCTAGTGGTTATGTTCTTAACCAAGTCGTGTATATAGCAAATTTGTCAATCGGTAAAAGAGTCATCATTTGTCTATATGTTGATGACATGTTGATCTTTGGTACCGACCAAAATCGTGTTGACTTGACAAAGGAATTTTTGTCATCAAGGTTCTCCATGAAGGACATCGGGAGGCCGATGTTATCCTTGGTATAAGGATTAAACATGAAAGTAAAAGAATTTCTATCTCTCGGCCTCATTATATTGAGAAGGTGCCGAGGAAATTAATTACTTTGATTGTACTCAGTGAGTACATCTATGGATACTCGAGAAGTTGATGCCTAATAATGGCAAGGTTGTGTCTCAACTTGAGTATTCTAGGTAATTGGCTGCCCGATGTATGCCATGACTTGTACAAGACCCGATATTGCTTTTGCAAAGGGGAAAATTGAGCAGTATACTAGTAATCCTAGTGGTCATCACCGAAAGCGCTCAGAGGGTAATCAAGTATTTGAAGAGAACTATGGATTATGGTCTCATATATCGCTATCCTTCAATGTTGGAAGGATACACCGATGCAAGTTAGATCAAGAACAATCAAGATAATTCGCTCACCGGTGGTCGGGTATTCCTACTTAGTGGAGGTGCAATTTTTGGGCATCCAAGAAGCAAACTTGCATCACCGGCTCGACAATGGAATCAATTTGTGGCCTTAGCAACTGGTAAAGAAGTCGAATGGTTGAAAACTTGCTTCTCGAGATTCCATTGTGGCCTAAACCTATAGCACCTATTTCTATCCGTTGATAGTGCACTACATTGGCAAAGGCTTATAGCCGATGTATAATGGGAAGTCTAGACACTTAGGTGTCAGACATAGCATGATTCGTGAGCTTATCATGAATGGGGTGATATCTATAGAGTTTGTTAGATCTCAACAAAATTTAGCTGATCACTTGACGAAGGGATGGGTTTGAGTCCAACTTAGTCACTGAATGCTAAGATACCCAACTCCCTCCTAAGGAAACTTGGGAGCTAAGTTTAATGTGGAAAGCTGAACATTCAGTGAACTGGAGCACATGTTTTATTTACATCCCAAGGTTGTGCTCGTAACTCACGAAAGGAGGATGAAGTCTTTACTTAATGGTTAATTTTCTTTGAAAACGTGCTTTAGGTGAGCATGAATAAAGAGGAACCACCTATGTAAATGTTGAAGTTTTGCGCCTGTGGAGCTATGGACTTTGGCTCTTACAACATTTATGAATTTGAATATGGACACATGGCTTGTATAGTGTCGGGAGCTTTTAAGTGTTTGAAAACTTGTGTATTTTATCTTCGTGTATTCAAATGGGTTGAAGGGTTCAATTCTTAGAACACCCCGATTCTCGAATATTTGAACGTGTAATGTATTAAGATGGAAATTCAATCCTCAAGATATTTTCGCTTATGCACATGTTTTGTTCGATGTTTATTTTTCTTGAAAAGGAAGTGAACTAAATTTGGGGAGGATTGTTGGTAAATTTAGTGCACTTGTGGGATTAGTTCACACCGGTTTTGGGTTAGAGGTACGGAGGTACACCCACGAGGTCCCCAACACTCGACTCGACTCGGAGTGGTTTGTACCGCCAGTGTATTGGTTACTACCGCTAGTGTAGTAACCGATGGTTCCTACCGGTAGTGTTATGGTTCCTCCGCTAGTGTAATGGTTCCCGCCGATGGTTCCCGCCGGTAGTGTATGGTTCCTGCCGCTAGTGTAATGGTTCCTACCGGTAGTGTTGCAGTTGATTAATTTGTAAACTTTGACTCATTCAATTGGTCATTATGACCGCTTATGACCACGCTTAATTGGTCATGTAACCACTATTATGAGTGATTAATTGGCCGTTAATCATCCATAATGTCCATTAACTAGGAGTGAGTATTCTCTACTATAAATAGAGATGGTTTTCATCAGCATGAAAATACTGAGAAACACACTGAAAATAAAAATACCAGGAGAAACAAACTGAAAGCATAAACACTTGAAAGCAAAGGGTTATTGATTTGTGCCTAAATCAATAACATACATTTGGTCTTATCCCAAGTAGATATTCGTGATACCGTGCATTAGGGTCGAATAGTTTACTTTGGAAAGTGATTACACGATTCCAAGTGATATCCGTAACCACCTAGTGGTATTGCAGCCACACGATTATCTTACCCCGCACCGGGCGAATAACCACCAACAATAAATGTCGCATAAAGCTCAAAATCATCAACTCAAATGAATGTAACTCTACACATCTAATAACCCGCGTTATGTGCTTACGTCAAAGTGAAGATGTTGATGTTTTTAGAATAAGTGATGGTCTATAAAATAGTTTCGTACATTGAGTCCGACTAAACGATCTACTACGTGTCGACTAAATGAACACAAGCTATTAAACACTATGCGGAATCTAGTGCTTAACCTTAAGAAGAACAATAATTAACGAACAATTATTCTGACTAAACACCTGGATATATTATTAATACACGAATACTCTTAATAGTATTAGCGTTTACAACCTCGAAGTGTATCGACTCTAGATATGACCAAAACTTATATCTAACTCTAACCTTTACAATATACAGTATGTACTATACAAGATAAATATACTTACCATACTTATCTAATACAAAACATCCTACCCAAGAAATTCTAGAATATTACATATTAAACCGACACAATCATACTAGCAGTGATAAACTACATTAGCAGTGGTACGCGACTTCTACTACCACCGGTTTGTCTTTTGGTCGACATTGTCATTTTCCTACCGGCTTTCCCAAGGGTATTTTGCCTTTCTCTTCTGAGTTCGGAATCCTTCTTCTTGTTTGCTATCATTTTCTTGAAGGATTCCCTGTGAGTTGCAGCAGAAGACTTGGGCACCATTGATGTTTATTTCGAAATTGATTGCAACAGATTGTTAGGGGTTGCGAATTATGCTGTGTGTGGGTCTAAACTATGTTTTGCGCTAGCAGTTGTAAGTCTTTATTTTTTATCCCCAAATGAATCGAAATTAATTTGTACTTTCAAAGCAACAGTTTTAACACTTGTAGCAGTTGTTAGTATTTTTGGGCGTATTTATCTCCAATTGTGTTGTTCTATTCAGCAAACGCAACCGTTATCGTCATCTATTATCTAGACACGAAAATTATGACAATCTAGTTTATGTTATTGGGCAATTTCGTTTGTACCTCAGGCCACCGTCCAATTTGCAATCTGGGCAACTAAATGCATTAATTGGGCAATGCTTCTTGTACAATCGGGCAACCATAATTCTTAACCATATGATCATAAATGATAGACTTAACAGCATAAAACTAACAGAACTAAGTTGGGCATAGAAGCACTATCTCATGGTTGGCAGCATAAACTCGTATTTTTTTTTAAAGACAACAAACATTCATAATAGGTGCAACTATGCATCTAAGGCATGTATTATGTTGTGTTGCGATATGATTGGTTGTAAGGCATTTGTTGCCTTATTCTTATTGGCTAAAAGAAATGTCCGAGTGATTTTCTAGAGTGGGTAAAACATTAATTAAAATAGAACTATTAATAGAAGGGTTCATGGATTAAATAAAGAATTTCTTTTCCTTCTCGGGCATATCCAGCTTGAGTTCCACACCTCCTCGTTGCAACAAGTTTTCATTTCCTTGTGCACTACCCCTTTTTCTCTCGATCTCGAACCTCTTTAAGTTTTCGTGATAGAAACACGCTTTGTTAGCTTCCTTCTTTTGAAAGGTGTTGCACTACCGCACCGCATGCCGTTGTCCTCTTCCCAGATACCATTTTTTGAAATAAAATTGTGACAAAGCCCGTTGTTTGTGCACAATGTAGACGTCCATGGATCCATTCTCATCCGCAAGGTCATACATTCGTCGAACGTCATTGTCTGTGTGCAACAATGTTAAACCATCTTTGAGTGCCTTATTTGGTGCACCATAAAATAAGGCCCATTTTCCTCTCCAATATCATTGAAAACATGATCAAGCACCCTGGTAAATGCACCCCTGGTGGAGCTAAAACACCAGACATCAGCAAGGCGACCGCCTACATAGCGGAGTGGCTGAAATTCAAATTTCCCGTTGTGGTGAACTTTAAATATGACTTCTTTGGTTTCCGCCATGTCCTGTAAAACATAAACCCTAATAACAATTAGAATCAAGCACTAGACTTAAAGGGGTATACTGACCATACCTATAAAACATAAACCCTAATAACAATTTCAATAACTTTTAATTAAATAAATATTTAATAATAGAATATAAAATATAAAGCTGCACAGTTATTTATATTCATGTACTCTATAAATATATGAACGAATAAGGTAACAAAGTACATACGAGAGACTACAACAAACCTGGATTTGTTTCTAAAAAAGAAAAAAAGAACAACGATTTTTTTATTTGGATTATTCAATGAAAGTGACCTAGGGTATAAGAAGGAATGTGAGGATGTTGATTGTTGGGACGATAAGGATAACTGATGTGTGGTTGCGACCATAAAAGGATAAGTGGTGTGTGGGGTAAAAAGGTTTATGTGTTTGTCATTCTAGGTCCCTCTTGTATATTACGATCATCACACTATAGACTAAAACCGCTTGTTCAAGTTAGATCATTAGTGTCAAGACCATATAATATTAACGTGTTGTTACTATATGTTGTCTAAGGTTTCAGAATAAATACTTAAAAAACAGCTATTACATGTTAGTACTACATGTTTTCTAAGGTTACTGCTGCTATTACAAATATAGGGATGCTTAACGTTACAACTGTCTGTGTACAATATAGGTATGTTATACTGGCAGTATGAACGAAGCTGATTAATTGGGTAGGTGTGTGTGTAAATGTGGGTATTTAATGCCTTTATCCTTTATAATAAGAAAGCCAAATGGGTAAATTTCAATGTTGGCTGACCTTTTATTTGACTACTCACAAGTTAATTGAATAGGTTGGAAAGAGTGTGTGTTACTCTTCAATTAAATTCTCCTACCAACTAGTATGACACACCATTCAAGTATAATAAATGAAGAGAAAAAAATACAGATGGTTATGCTAGTAGACGTTCTTATATAATCCGTGAATGCTATTCTTTTCTTTATAAAATCAAACAAGTTTCACCATGGCTGAGGAAACGGGTTGTGAAATGATATGCATTGGGTGCTGGCTGAAAATAGAAAACAAGGATGGATTGACCTTTGATGCAAGGCGTCCACCGAATAGAGAAATCATGTGGTATTGTTGTCCAATGCAATGACTTTATACACGATGACATGTCCAATAATCCACCTCTCAGATCAGGTTACACAGGTCGAAGTGGTGAGGATACTATGAAACTCATTCTTGAATTGATGGATAGATGCACAACTATGGAGTCAAATATCACTGGTCTTCAAAATTTGACAACTACTAAGGCTGAAACAATCAGGAGGTTGAAGCACAGGGTAAGTGTTTTGGAGAGACTAAGAAGGCCAAGGGTCACTGCATTCAGAAAGTGAAGAAACGGAAAAGAAAGCAAGCTCCTCGAATCAAAGTTTGGATGATGCATCCAAACAGGGAGGAGGAGAGTACAAATCTGGGGAGGCATTGGTAGATTAGGATTTGGATAGTGGAGACAAAGGTGAAGGTTATTTGGTGGCTCACATGGAAGGTAAAGAAGCAGTAATAGATGATTCTTTAAAGGCCGCAGTTGAAGAAAAGGAGAAGGAAGTGGTGCAGTAACCACCGCCGTTGTTGCCGCATCCATCGCTAGTATTGCAAGAACCACCGCCGCAACCAATGGTGCTATTATTCTACCCACTGCCAGTTCAGACGTTTTCCACTGTAGAGGCAACCATGTTTAAAATTATAACCACCGCAATAACACCAACACCAAAACCAAAAGAGGCTGAGAATGAGATTGCCATACAATTGCTCAACCTAAAGTAATCTCACCATATCCCTGCACCTAGACCTATTGCTAAGAGTCTAAACATTGGTGAACATGTGCAGAAGCTGTAGTTACTGAACCTGATATTGGAAAGGGTAAAGGAATTGCAGAGCCAACTTTGGTGTTTGAAAGTACAAAGGAGTAGATAGCTTTTGATGAACAATTTGCTAAAAGATTACATGTGGAAGTAAATGCTAAAGAAAAGGAAAGGGCAAAGCAGGAAGAAGCCTCTAAACAAGCTGTAGAAGAGTGGTAAATGGAACAGATGTATTTTACCCTACATAATTACGAAAAGTAGTTCGCTTTACTCGTAATGATTAACTTAGCTTCATAGTCCTAAAAGGGTCAACAAAACCAAAAATAATTAAGCCTATAGAAGGAATCTATACCAACGTCAGTAAACAATTGCATAGATGATGCATATAAACCACTCCTTATCGACCGCAAACCGCCACTAAATTTTTAATGAACCAATTTATGTTACATACCTAACTAACGACATCTAACGATTATACCCTACATAATTACTGAATCGATGTATATAAAAAAGGAGCAATGGATTATAAATGGAATTAACACCTATCTAACATAGGTATTAATCGAATAACAACAACGATTTATTATAGCATAGAACCAATTGCAAATAATCATATGTAATAAACAACGAGAAGAATATTTACGCACTATATTTGGCCACATTTAAAAAAAAAACTTGATCAATTGAATGTGGTTTGCATTCAACACCGTAGCTTTCTAGATGGTGACATAACCGACGTTACAAGGAAGAGAGGGTCGAAGAAGACGGTTTGATTTGTGAAAAAGAAGTAAGAATGCTTTTGTGCGAGAAGCAAAACAGAGAAAAACGGTAACTATGGATGTTTTTGTATGAGTGGCTATTGGAATTTGAATAGATATGTATTGTACTTTCACTATTCAAATGTGTACTTTCTATGTAATGTAAAATGATGAAACAACCCTTTTTAAAATATACGGTTGCCTAGCGAATTTTCGTTGCCCAAAAAACGATACCTTACACATACGGAACACTTGTCACAATGTCGATGAGTTGCCCAACGACAGCGGTTGCCCTCGGTCCATTTTCAAATAAAAAAAAAGTGGTCCGAAAAGTGATAAGCCTAAGGGCACGCGGTCCATTTGCATCATTTTTCTATAAATAAAATAATAAAATAGTCAAAAGACTTCCTTGATCACCAAATAGAGATCAACAAAGAAGCACTAAAATCCGAGGCACGTGTTTGACACACTTCCCTTAAAATAGATTCGTCGTCTGTTTCCCAGGGTACAACAGCCAAAACAATAAGTTGTATTGTCGAACTTAACTAAACTGCCAGAAAATTCATCTTAAGAAATGCGTATTCCTTACGTTGGAAATCAATAATACTTATTGATTTGATGTGTGTAAAACTTGTGGAATTAGGGCCTCTATTTATACACAATAGAATCCCTCTAAGTTTACCCATCCCACCGATGTGGGATTGAAAATAAACTACTTTTCCTCTTTAGGCATGGTACCAAATGCCTAACTTTGAGACCCGATATCTCATTCACATCAACTCTATTTTGGACACATAAAGGCTTATTGCGAAGCTCTCTTCGAGGAGAACGCGAACCTACAAACTATTACTCATATATGTGACACATACATATAGATAATTGTGTCCAAAGTTGGTCAAAAGTCACTTTTGCCAACCAATTTTCCAACAATCCCCCACATGAATGGAGATCGGTCGTAATACACAAAATTACGATGAAATTCTAATAGTTGAATCTTGCAAAGGATAGGTAGGTGTGACCCTTTGAACCTTCCTTGTGAAATGCACTTAGCCTCCTAGTTGTCGATGAGACGATGTCTTTGAACCGAGCTGCTTGTTTATGTAGACGACAATACATTTCACACAAGACTCTTCCTAACATTTTAAGCCCTCATAGTCATGTTCATTATGGTCCTGAACATTTTTTTGGTTCTGCAAGAGCTCTTAGGATTTGCGCCCCCTATAATTCCCTTCAAAGCGACCCCACTTTTCTCTCACATAGGTGATTTCATCTTGAATCATTAAAACCATATGCTTGCGATTTCATCTTGAATCATTATGCTTTATGATTTCATCTTGAATCATAAAAGCTATATGTTTAACCTCTCAACAAGTCACATTTATTATAGGAATGGACTAGGAAGTTACAATGTTAAGTAACTCCCCACATTGACGTGACTTCCCCACATTTATATGATTAGGTTGTCCTATTGAACCCGGATCTTGGGATCTCCAACAACTAGGTTAGGTTTTCCTTCATATAAACTCATTCCTTTAAGGGCTTTAGTCTCATTCCTTTAGACGACTTAGTAACTAACTCTCTGCTTAAGCCTTTCGTAAGCGGATCCGCGATGTTATCCATTGACTTTACGTAGTCAATCGTGATAACTCTAGTTGAGAGTAGTTGTCGCACCAATCAACGTCTATGATGGATATGTCTCGACTTACCGTTTTACATTGTGATATGAGCTCTGTCAATTTCCAATTGACTATCACACTTTATATAGATGGTCGTTACCGGTTTACGCCATCTTGGTATGTCCTCTACGAATTAACGTAGATATCCCACATATTCTATAAATTTATCTCAAATGATAAATTCAAATTCCATCATAGATTTAGCTATAAAAGTCTGTTTGAAATACTTTTAAGATTTCCAAGACATAGCTTCCCACATAGACTCAATACATCCGATCTAGTGGATCTAGATTCTTTTATGTAAGAATCCATATTTGCATTACTCTATCATTAGATAGCAGTTGGATATCTTCCAAAATGCAATATCATAAGTATCATAGTACTCGTGTAATTCTATTCAAATGGTCATCACTTGAATTATTGGTATATTTACGTAACCTGATTATAACTTCTAAATCAGGTCTCACATACGTCATTAGACACATAAGATGCCCAATATTCTTTGAGTATTCAAAATGGGCAACACCTCTACCTCTATTTTAAATAGATTTAAAAAGATTTCGTTGGAGTTCTAGCTTGGCCGGAATCCCCCACATTGAACCTCTCAAGAATATTGTCCTTATAGTGTTTTTTACTTCAAAAAAATCCACCTGGTTTCATATAATCTTAGTTCCAAAAACCATATCGAACAACCAATGTAGTTCATGTCAAATATTGACTCCAACATTTAATTGGTTGATTTGTTTACCTTGTTCTCACTTCCGGTGATAAGTATACCATCCATGTATAAACACACGATTACATATATACCAGTGATTTTTTTTCTTCCTTTTTTCCACATACATCCATTAATTTTGAATCCAAGTTCTGACATGACGTGGTAAAAAATTTAGATGTCATTGTTTGGGAGTTTTTTCTAAGCCATATAATGAGAGTTTTTTCTAAGCCATATAATGACTTTACAAGACTACAAACTTTGCTCTCTTGTCTAGGAGTCATGAAACCCTCAGGTTGGTTCATGTAGATTTCTTCTTCTAAATCCATGTTTAGTAATGCCATTCTCATATACATTTTTGGTAAACTTCCAAATTTCTTAAAGTGACAATACCAAGTACCATCCTAATAGAGGTTATTCGCGTAATCGATTTAATATGTATCAAAGTAAGCTAGACCTTCTCGTTGTCTAAACCCTTTAATTACCAATCTTGCTTTTTACTTATCAATGGTTCCATCGACAACCTTTGTGGTTGTTAGGTATAAACCATTTGTAGCCTAGTAGTTTACCACCATGAGGTAAAACCACGAGCTATAATGTATCCTTTTGTAAAATAGAATCTATTTCACATTTCATGGCTTCTTTCCATTGAGGCCATCCCGAGGAAGTTACCGCTTTTTGTAAGAAGTAGGTTCATTTTCAACCATAAAAGAAACAAAACTAGGTCCAAACAATTTCCGTTTCTTGCCCGCTTGCTTCTTTTTAGTTCAACTTATTCTTCCAGTTGATCTTGTCTCACATCATGAAGATCATAATCAATCTCTTGTTGTCTCTTATCGAACAACATTATCATCTTGATGTCTCTCATCATGAAGGACATCATCATTTAGTTGCCTCTCATCATGGACAACTATATCATCTAGTCTAGATGAACTTCCATTTTCCTCGGATAAATAAGGAAACACAATTTCAAACAATGAAAGTTTTCCTTGATTCCATTATCGTATCTTTGTATATATTCAGATTTTCTGAATCATATCCAAATAAATGATAAGCACTACTGTAATGAGCATATCACAAAAATATGCAATCCACAGTTTTAGGTCCAATATTTTGATCCTTGGGTGCCGGGACAGATAGACACCCCCACATTCGTAAGTACTTATAGGATGGTTTTCTTCCCATCCATAGTTCATAGAACTATCTTCTTTTCCTTACAAGGGATCTTATCTAAAAGATAAGTAGCCAATAAAATCACTTTCCCTCACATGCCATGGCTTAAACCATGACTTTAACAACATGGCATAACCATATCTTTAAGGCACAGTTCTTTCCTATCAACAATTATGTTGTGGCGTATAAGGAGCAATAAAGTTATGTCTTATTCCATGTTTAGAACATACATGAAATGGAGACACATATTCACCTCCAATATCACTATGAACCGCCTTGTTTTCGATAATAAGTTGATTCTTAACTTATTTGTATAGATCAATCTTGTCTATATCCTTACTCTCAAGTAAGTAAAAGTCGCAATATTTTGTACTACCATCAACAATTACGATGAAGTACCTAATTGCTACCTTAGTAGGTATCGATTCCAAATCACATAAAACTATGTGAATCAAGGGTTTGGTTAATTTTCGATCAACCAAGTGAAAAGACAATGTTGTCAATTTGGCTTCAACATAAGTTTTACTTTTGTAATCCGTGTTCATTTATTTAATTAAACAACGTATTGAGTTAAAATTAACATGTCCAAGTTGGCCATGCTATACATTCAAAGGATCAAATAAGATGAATTCATACTCATTTTTATTAAAACAACAACAACAACAAAAAAAAAAAAGATTTAGCTTAAACATTTAATGAAGGGCATAACCCGTACCGACCAAAATTTTGTTCAATGTTAACTCAATTTTATTTGATTAAAATAAAAATAAAGCCAAATTTATTAAGCAACCATCCAGACACAAGATTCCTACGAATCTCTGGCACATACAACGTGTTGGTTCACTTAAGCTCTTTTCCACATGTGAATTTCAACATCACATTTCTTTTTCCCTTGCTATTAGCAGTTGTAGAGTTGCCCATAAATTGCATCTCTCCATTTTCTGCTACTTTGAAAGAGTTAACCAAACTCTTATCATCATACTCATGACATGATGCCCAAGTGTTAATCCACCATTATCTAATGTCGGATCCCGCCTTGGCAACAATTTTCATTTCATTCAGGCCATTTAACCCATAGTTATGGCACATAAAATCTGAATGCTTTAAAACATCTACCGTACACATAACTCGAGTATCAGTCTACCTTTTATCAAGTTCGAGAGCAGATCCTTCAGATGTCACTCATGACATTCTGAATATTCTGTTAATACGAGATTTCGTTATTAGTCTAAAACTAAATTTGGAATAATTAACAACTTGCTATATCACAAAGTGTTTCTTAACAAACACGATAACATCGAATTTTGTTTAAAACACTATTGTTTTGTAAGATCCATTATACAAAACCGCTTTTAAACAAGTCTTTCGATTAAACAATTAAACAATATCGCATATTACATAATGTTTTTAAACAAAAACAAATTTGTAATATGATTTTGTCAATCTTCTTTAAGAATATCTTAATAGATCTGCATCACATGGTCTAATTCTACAATGAAACTCGACAAGGTTTCAAAATAGATTTACTCTTTCAAAGAAACTCAACAAGGTTTCTATAGATCTACTTGCAAATGCATAAAGTTTCAAGAACTATATTTAGTTTATAATTAAACTCAACCTGGTTTAAATAAGCTAAACAAGTCAAAGAAACTTTTCCACCAAATATGATAACAGCTTGTATATTATCATATTTTATTTCAAACAAACTTATCTTGGTTTCAATAAACACTTTCTAGTAATCTAATAAAATAACAACTTGTATTTTATGAGATTTGTTTCAAAGAAACTCCACTTGGTTTCAATGAATCTGATTTCATCATGATTTTTAACCATGTTAGTAACTAGCGCACCAATTACATTCGCAAGATTCACTAGGGTCACAAATTATGTTACCATCAGTTAACTTGTGAATATTTAAACACAAAAACAGTTAAAAAAACTGTTAAAACAATATGGTATCTAATAAACTCGACATGGTTTATGTAAACTTGTACCAAATATGATTCAGAGAAACACAAGCTTGGTTTCAGAATCCAGATTTAAACAATAACATATGCAATAAACAAACTAAATAAATCAGTTTGAAAAAGAAACTCATCATGGTTTCAATATAAACTGATTCAATAAACTGTTTTAAAAATCGTTTATAAATCTGTTATACCAAATCTGTTAATTAAAATTCTATTTAATTATAAAGCGATTTTCAAAGAAACACAATCTTGGTTTCAAAAAAAAACAGTTTGTATAAAATCATTAATTATATAAATCGATTTTAATAAAAGTGTTTTAATTACATTACACATAACTGCTTTAAGATTGTAGGAAACGGTTACACTTTTATTAATAAAATCTAAATTACAATAAATAAAATTAACAAGAAATAAATAACAAAAATTAAATACAAACAGAATGTAAGCGGATAAACGATAATTAAATAAAATAATAAAATAGTCAAAAGACTTACTTGATCACCAAATAGAGATCAACAAAGAAGCACTAAAAGCCGAGGCACGTGTTTGACACGCTTCCTTAAAATAGATTCGCCGTCTGCTCCCACTGTACAACAACCAAAACAAGAAGTTGTATTGTCGAACTTAACTAAACTGCCAGGAATTTCATCTAAGAGATGCGTATTCCTTACGTTGGAAATCAATAATACTTATTGATTTGATGTGTGTAAAACTTGTGGAATTATGGCCTCTATTTATACACAATAGAATTCCTCTAAGTTTACCCATCCCACCGATGTGGGATTGAAAATAAACTACTTTTCCTCTTTAGGCATGGTACCAAATGCCTAACTTTGAGACCCGATATCTCATTCACATCAACTCTATTTTGGACACATAAAGGCTTATTGCGAAGCTCTCTTCGAGGAGAACACGAACCTACATATGTGACACATACATATAGATAATTGTGTCCAGAGTTGGTCAAAAGTCACTTTTGCCAACCAATTTTCCAACACTTAGTTACTCTACTGCTTCCCATCTGCTATTCCCTTCCTCTCTTTTGAATGGATCTTTGATCAACCAAACACCTTCTACTATCTCCTTCTCCGATTCTTCATGCTCATTTACCTCATCCTGATAAGCCACACCCCCTTTTCCATTCCTTTTCTTGTCAAATTCAACCATGACACCCTTTCCTTTATCAACACGCTTACTTTTCTTGCCTAAAACACTATCATATTCAATCATGATACCCTTTCCTTTATTAAGACCCTTCCTTTTTCTTCCCTTTGTGAACAAGCTTCCTAGATACACCTTTGTTTTTAGCCTCCTTCTTAACCCCATTATTAACCACATTGTTAACCACATAATGAGGCCTGGAATTAAAAGGTGTTGAAGTTGAGCAACGCAAGCTAGCGTTTGCCTCAGACCAAGCTACAAGCTCCTCTAAACTTAAAGTTTTTTAAATAATACAGTGCTAACTTTTGTAGCTTATGACAAACAAACAAATCAATTGATCCATGTCTTACAGCCATGTCATACATTATATCAAGATCATCATCATTTTGAATCAACTTTAAACCATTTTCTAATGGCTATCGAGGAAAAAAAAAGGCCATATATTTCGCTTTAGCTTGCCAACAGCCCAATCTAAACCCTAAAACAATCCTATTATTGGAACAAGCATAAATATTCAGAACTGGGCCTTTTTCATACCTTAGTGAAAAATATTTAAACTTACTTTCTATGTGTATGTTGAAACAACTTCTTGGATATCCATTAAAGTTGCGGATTAGGGGATGTGAAATTGGGGTTTTGAAAATTAGGGTTTCAAGTGAAGATTTTGGTATTAACTTTCAGGTTGTGTGTAAAATTGGAACGGGTTGGTAAATTAGGTTTTTAATAACGGATTAAAAATAACGGGGCCAAGAATCCTTTTGTAGCACCAAATTTTGTTAACATTTCTATTGTAGCCAAAGAAAACGGGTTGCAAAGTGATTAAGTGCCACGTCAAATCCTCCCCGTTATAGGGTTAGAATAGGAAAATTAAGGGAAGATTTGCATCAATTAAAAAAATTAAAATATGGTTGCCAACAAAAGAAAAAAGTGACAAGTTCGATGATTTTTAGACAATTAGCCTTTTAGAAAACGGTTGTTTAAGCTTACGTGCTTTTTTGACATCCCTTAAAAGCAACTAAAAGCTTAAACAAGTGGCAGTAAATAGGGAAACTAATGTTGAATTGCGAATAAAACTAAACATGTAAGAGGAATGGAGAGAGAGCAGGATAACTGCGACAGGTGAACAAGAAAATGGCCATACAATGCTACAATCAGCTTCAGCAGATATTCTCTTCTACTGGGGTTATTTATGGATGATACAACCAAAAAGCTCTGCGTCAAACTTCAACAACGAGTTCAGTCGAACCTATATGTTATCATATCGTTTTAAAAAGATGTATAATGATTCTTTTAACAGGTTACACGTATAGTCCTGCACCTGTCTGTCGAACCCTAGAATTTAGTTCTTTAATGCGTATTTAGCTTATATTAGGAGCCCTTGCATTATGCCTTGTTCTTTTGTCATTTTTTAAACATTTGTTCCAACTAGTACAATTTAATGACGAACAAGAAAATAGCAAAAAATATCAAGATGATATATGTGTGTGTGGGATCTTCCAGAGAATTATATACACTTCACACTGCCTGTTAAACATACCTGATAACCTCGGAATCTGTTCCAACACTAAAATACATAATATGACCTATAATATCCACCGTCTCTAAGTCAGCTGTGCAAGCATATCTTGCTTTTATCCCATGCATTAACAAGCAATCAATGTCTGGGATGTTTGGGGTTAGACTCGTGTTCCGGGTTGGGTGTATTACAACGCTTCATAAATGAGTCCAGTGTTTTCTGCTTCGCAGGGCTGCTTCTTGGTTGGTTTAACAGGGCAGCTTCCGGGTTAGGTGTACCCTTCATAAATGAGTCCAATGTTTTCTGCTTCGCAGGGCTGCTTCTTGGTTGGTTAAACAGGTTAGATGAAACTTCCAGTGAATTCTCGTGCCCATCCAGCATCTATACGGTAACATGACCATAAGTCAGCTTAAACATGGTTGACCACAAAAAAGGTTTACAGAATACCTTCTTTTATTACTAGTTGGATACCCACGCACAGCGGCGGCGATAAATATAGTTATATAATAAATATAGTAAATGAATTGTTAACCCAACTCTCCTCGCAATTCCCTACCCGCTTAGTGAATTCATTTCACAACACTCCATTATTGGAGCTCTTTATTTAAATTTAAAAAAATTAAACGAATTAAAAGATATTTAAATTTAAAAATAAAGGTGATTAATTAGTTAAGAAGTGACATGTGTCACCCACATTATTGGAGCTCTTTATTTTAGTTTGTTAGAGCTCCTCCTTTTTTGTTATTTTTTAGTTAGAAGTGACACATGTCACTCAATGATTGGAGCTCCTTATCTTAATTTTTTGTGGAACCCACAACTTAAATGCTTTATATAGTAGTATAGATGAGCACAATTTTGAATGAACAAAACAACATGAAAGAGATGAGGAAAAACCTGTCCCAGATTTTCTAACTTGCTTTGCACCACATCCCTGAAAGAAAACATGAGATTATCTTGATTACTTGATGGACCGTGCTATAATATCTAAAAGTATGGTATCTGGAGTCTGAACATACCATATAATGTCATCAACTGTGTCATTTGCTAAGAGATAGTATACATTCACTGATGACACCTGAAAAAGATTGCAAGTTTATAACCAATAAACAGGCATCCGAATAACAAGACGGATTTTGCCATTAAAACTATACTGAACAGAATTAATATTGCTATAATACTATCACACATATTAGAATGGAAAAACAAAGGACAACACATCTTGCAAGTAGGCTTGTCAAGTAGAAAAAGTGCTTGATGCTGAAGTGCACAAATATATCTATTTTCTTGAAAGGCTACAAGAAAATCTGAAGAACACATCAACCCATGGAATATTTTGAGACTTTTTAAAGAAAATTATGGGTTATGTTTGGCTCATGGTCATGGGTTAGAGTGAACTAGTTTGGGTTAATATCTATAAAACTGGAAATCCTCCATACCAACATGAGGTGTTGGGTTTAAAAGTCCGTATCAGTTCCCCTCTGCTATAAACCCATATCCTAGTGATTCCTAACTATAAGACAAAATCCACCTTAATGGATGGACTTGCATAACAGTCCTATTTCAGAAGAGCATTCTTGTACCTGGCCAATTCTGTGAGCACGATCTTCCGCTTGAATAATGTCGCCTGGAGTCCAAGAAAGTTCAGCAAATATTACTGTGCTTGCCGCAGTTAACGTCAACCCAACACCACCAGCTTTGATAGACAGCTAAAAAAGTAAATGGTAAGTAAAGACATTTTCCCATAATTAGGCAACAAGTCTAAATTATCATAGAGAAATCATAACAGAGGGAAAACTGTAATACCACTGCTGCTTTAATAGCATCTTTTTCCTGAAAATCTGTAACCAATGATTGCCTTGATCCTGCTGGGGTACCACCATCTATCCGAATACAGCCAACCTTCTTTTTCTGGAAATTAGACCAAGGTGATTAAGAATCTGATGTTTGAAAAGTCAAACATAAATCTAAATCATCTTACAAGAAGAAATTGATGTATTGAATCAATCATCGACTGATGATGAGCGAACACAATAAACTTGCACCCTGCCTGCACCACAAGAGAATTACTGCAGTGAAATTAATTATAAGAAATATGAAGTTTAGAATAATGTTTGCAAGCATGTGGTAGATAGTTGCAAGATGACTTATGAAATTGAAGTCATTACTGGGGAACAACTTCAGAAGCTACTGTCTATGGTATGAACATGTCGTGTTACTGACTACCGGTCGTCATGGTTGTTGGAAAGAAGTTAATAAACTAATAACACACAAGTTGTGAATTTACCAAACTGACAGATTATCATTTAAAAAAAAGACGTTCTAACTATACTCACCACAATCCACATTAGTATAAAGCTCCACAGATGAGTGATTCACAATCACAGTTTCATTTATAACAACTCTCATCATTTTTTTGGGGGGTAACCTGGTTTTGACCTTTTGGTTGACTAATCCACGGGATTTGAGCCCGCCACCACAAAGGCTCAAACCGGGTAAAGCCCTCCCCTTTTCAGGGCGTGGCAACTTAGAGTTGTTTGTACCTAGCATGAATTGAACTTGAGACCTCTCAATAGTTAATACAAGCTCTTACCACTAGGCCACCCCTAAGTGGTTAACTCATCATATTCATATAGTAAGTAATGGGTATTTTAGTTGAGGTTGACACTAACGCAGTTAGGTGGATTAGAATGTGAAGCTTAATAAACAAGAAGCAACTACCAGTAGAACACTTTGAGAGGAAAATGGAAAGGCTTATAAAATTGGTTATGGAAACACGTTTATAATCCAAAAGTACAGATTCTGGACAAGTCCAGATGCAAATATTGTTCAGAAGCTTTATCACATTGATTGGAGATGGCCAAGGCGAATACTTAGATAAAGTTCACTTTTTAACAAGAAAAAAACCTGCTGCCCAAAATATATCACAAGATTACAGGCTCACATCCATTACCACTTGATTATCGAATTTATCTACTTGATTTTCCTGACTTCGATGCATTGTACATATAATCAACCCAAGGTTAGGATGCAAGCTAAGAGATCTGACTTGAGGATATATTGCCTCAAGAGCACTGTTTTGGGTGCTTTGCAGCTATGACATATTTATAGTTAAGGACCAAAGATTGCACAAGTAGGCTGTGTAGTCAATTTCGGTGGTATACCAGTGGTATTTCGGTTTTCGGTCCTCCAGTGGTATACCAGTCCAGAATTTTGGTCCAAATTTCGGTCCCGAGATTTTCGGTGAAATTTACCGAAATCTCACCGAAATTGGTCCAAATTTCAGTCCAAATTTCGGTGGTATACCGGTTTTCCAGGTTTTCTTAATTTTTTTTAATTTTTTTTTTGTCCAAACTTAAACACAACATAATAAACACTAATTTTTGCAAGTATTAACACTAATCTATCAAATATTGACACTTTTAAGCTTGAATTTTGTATTTTGATTAAGTACTAAGTATTAATTATTATATAGATATAGATATAGCATAATATTAAAATTACCGAAATACCACTGAAATCCCACCGAAATACCAAAAATTTCGTATCTCGGTCCTTGACCGAAACACCGAAATTTTGGTCCTTAACTACTTAGCAAGTAGGATGTTACAGCCTGCATGCCTACACCTTAAAAAATGATACATACCTCGATGACAGTCCCCAGGTAATCCAGAACAGCAGGGATTTTGGCTTCTGCAGACTCGTAGTAAATCTGGTCCAAAACAGCATTAATCAAATAGACAATAAAGAAACTTGCAATGAGAAGAACATTAATATACAGATAAAATGATAAGAGCATATGAAATATATGGATGAAGAACATATCTGCATTTATTATAAGGGTCATCCAGTAATTGCTAACTATCGCTAGGAGGTGGTTTGCCTTTAATAAATATTGATGATTCTTTTCCTGTCAATTTTCTTGAACCTTCATATCTTGATAGATTTTCGGTTAGTATGTTTCTGATTTAAAAATACAGACCCTTAAAAAACAACAATTTGGTTACGTTCTTGAGTGACTTAAGTTTGTTGTCTGTTTTTTAAACCACTTTTCTGTTTGAGATACTATCTTATAACAGGCTACTGGATAGAGTAGATTTTAATTGAATGTTCAACCTATTAAATTCATTTTTTTGGTACCGGCTCTCAACAAATCTTGTATTATCTTAATATTAGATATTAAAAATATAAATAACCATATAATAAAATGGATTGACTACAAGAATAGTCATCACACCCTAGAACTAAATTGACTTCTTTGATCATAGTCACCACATCAAACTTTATAATTCAATTATAGACTTATAGTTGCCTCAAATTGGTTTCTCTCCGAAAAGCAACACCACTCGCTTAAATCATTCACGTTAGTTTGTATCATACATATCAAAAGTTTTAATTTACTTCTAAAATCCACCTCAGTGACATAACTTAAACCCAGCTACGTCCTAACAACTACAAGATCTTATATGCAGATAGTAGACACCATACAACTAACACTTCCTCATATATGTCATCTCTAAACTCAAACTGATCAAGAGATAACAAAATGATTAGAGCTTGTTGCCAGTTCTCACCAGAATTCTATTGTGATCAAGAGATTAACAGGATACTATGTACAAATAGCATATGACACAAAGCTTCCTTTTGTAGTCTTTCATCATATGACTCATACATTCAGAACTCACTTCAGTTTTTTATTTTAGGCACATTTTCTTAAAACTTTCTACTCAGCAGTCAGCAACTGATGTATGAAAATTCACTTCCATGTGTGCATGGTATGGTTACTGAGCTTGATTGCGATAAACATTGTTCAACCCCAAAATAATCCTGTAGGCTATTATCTTTGAAGATTGCCATTAGAGCAATTATTCATCAACGCCTTAAGCATAACCTTAATTATGTCAAAAGCACAAAATAGCTACAAACTTTTGCTACATTCTTACTCTACCTTCAGGCTTCCAAACTTTATAATCTTCACCTTTCTTATACCTACATATATATTATTAGTCTTAAATAGAAAGTAACCCTCCACCTTTCTTATACCTACACAAAGTAACCCTCCACCTTTCCCCCTTGATGTGTCTTTCAAAGCGTTCAACATGCTTTGACTAGTGTTTTTTTCCCTCTGCTTCTTATAGATATATATGGTTCGTAAAAATTTCAGGTGATTTTCGCCATTAAGACTATATGATGATAATATGCATATGTACATATACACAGAGAACAACAGATTAAAAACTAGCATAAAAGTTGCGCGTGCACCTTATTTATGATGTTCTTCTCTTTAAGCTTAAGAGACTCCACTTCTTCTTGGGACTTGCCGGCCTTAATTTTGCATTTGATTACCTCCAACTGTGTAATGAAAAATATTACTAACCAGTACGATATTAACAAATTCCCAATTTGCAATAGTATATAACTGTCTGGCGTGCAAATCCATAGAGTCTAAGTACCAAAATAACATCACATAAGCAATTTACTATAGAATAGTAAATTGCCCATCATGTCCAAAATCGGACCACTTAACTCCAAACAAGAGAGAACCCACTCACATCTTTCAGTTCTCTTAATCAACACTAAAAAAGAAACTTTTCACAACATGTCCGAAGCAAAAAAAAGGCCAAAACTTGTAATACCTCACAGAATAAAGCATTGATTTGCTTCATATCCTTGTCTGCCAAGTCCAAGAAAACCTGGAAACAAGAAAAAGTATACATTAAGATAACCACTCCTCCAGTAGTTCATAATCACAATATATAACCAAGGAGTTCATAGTATGACGAAAGTAGCCCATTGATAATATCTTTGACTTTAAATACAAGGGGCAAGCCATATAAAGATCCAGCTTACATATTTTTAAGGTATACAAATATGAGTACCATGCACCCAGTATGGACATGGTTAGATTGAGTACCTGTTGCCTCCGTTTGACAGGCAGCTCAGTGAGAACCTCCTTTTTAAGTCTTCGAATCATCACAGTTGCTTTTATTAAATTGTGCAGTTCTTCATGATTACTTGCACCTTGATACATTCCAAAAACACCCTGGAAAAGTATTACAAGTATCAGGGTAAACTTCAATCAATTAACTTTCTGAGAGATAAAAACTGTGATGAAAATAGAAGCTGCTAGCAAAAGAAGTCCATCTTACACCCTGGCAATATCGGTTTCCATATTCATGAACGTTCTTATATACAGTAGGATACAATGCTTCAAGCTGTCAAAATATCCAAAGGTTAAGCTAGAGAAGAACATAGATTTACTAGACATAATAAACATATGGATGCTAGAACTAATATATAACCTGTTTATATAGCTCAATCGGTCGAGATAAAGCTGGAGTTCCACTAAGCAATATTGCATATCGAGCTTTCTACATTGAATGATAATAATAAACACATCAGCAAGAGTGTGGTGCATGTGCGTAAACAGATGTGTATGTGTCTACTCCTGACACATTTTCTTATGGGCAACTTGTACAGTTGACTGATTTGTTTTGTTAATACGCCTAATGAAGCTCACACAAGTTATAAATGGATACCAAGTGCTGATGAGTTAATGCTTAGATATTAGTTACTGAAAAAAAATCAGTTATGTAAACATCAGATAAAAGTCAGTAACCCATGACAGCATTCTTTGTTGTATGCTTGCAGCAAGTTGACATTTAAAAATCAACTTGGTTGTAGGTTTTCCTACCTTTTAGTGTAGTTGGCAGAGTACATAACAACAACAACAACAACAACATACCCAATCCCGAGGCGGATAAACCCGTAGTAGAGAGACTGCCCAACGAGACCTCCGGCAAGTGCAAAGTGTGCGGGTGAGAAAGAAAAGAAAAGAAAGGGAAATGAAACGACAAGCACAAGCAGGAAGGAAAGCAAGCAAAACAAGGCAAGGCACCAAAGACAAGCACTAAGAAAAGCAGGTAGACCTACGGGAGCAACAAAGCAAAGCAACAACAGCGCACGGGCCTAAAGCTAAGGCAAAGCAAAAACAGAGCACCAAAGCAAAGCAGGGCAAAGAAAGCAAGCAAGCCTAAACAAACACAGAGCAATACAAAGCAGCGCACGGGGCCTAAAACTACGGCAAAGCAAAAAAAAGGGGGCACCAAAAACCGAAACCCCGAGGGGCAAGGCTAAACAATAGGACGCCTAAAGTCTATCCCACCCAACCCATCTAAACCCACACAGACCCCACCAAGACTAACCGCAGATCCTAATCCTATCTCTCCACCCTTTCCTATCTGAGGTCATGTCCTCCGACAAGCGAAGCTCCGACATGTCAAGCTTAAGTCTATCCTCCCACCTGAGTTTGGGTCTGCCCCTTCTTCTCACGCCATCTACTACCGTCGACCCTTCTAACCTGCCACTGCTTTGAGGCCTCCTCCTAACATGACCGAACCACCTCAACCTTCCTTCTCTCATCTTCGCAATAATATTTCCGACTTCCAGTTTTGCTCTGAAAACTCCGTTCGGGATCATGTCTAGCAAGGTTTTACCACAAGTCCATCTTAGCATCCTCGCCTCTACCCTGTTAGCAAGAGCTTTGGAGATGGGCCAACACTCGGACCCGTATAGCATAGCGGGTCTAATCGCCACCCTATAAAATTTCCCCTTTAACTTTAAGGGGACGTTCCTGTCGCAAAGGACCCGGTGGGTTACGTCCTCATCAATCCTCCCTGATTTGTGAATCATCGATCCCAAATATCTAAAGGCCTCTTTGGGTGGCCTGGTCTCCGATACGAATATCCTCGTGGTGTTCTGACTCACTCCTTCCAAACTCACATCTCAGGTATTCGGTCTTCTCTCTCACCCGAAGCCCGTTGACTTCAAGAGCCTCCCTCCAGAGCTCAAGCATGCTGTTTAACCCTTCCGCCGAGATAAATCATGCTCCACGGGATGTCATCTTGTATCCCTCGAGATAAATCATCTAGAATCAAGGCGAGTTGGCAGAGTACATGAACATATAAAAACCCACACCAAGCCTCTTTGAGAGAGTCAACTCATTCCCAAAATTTTGCACGATTGATATGTACCCTCCAACATGAAGAGTGGTAAGATACATATTTTTTATGACGATCTGCATGTATCTCATGTACTTCTGATAGGGATGTACTTGTATTAGATGTCTTTACGATTATTATTGATACAGTTTATCCTTATCAATATAAACTGCTAAAGTGCATGAATAAATTATAAATCTCCTCAACCGTCTAATAAGCCAATTTCAAATAACCAAACAACTAATAACCCAATTTCAAATATCCAAATCACTAAGCAACTAATATCATGATTTCAAATAAATTGTTATAATAATGTCTGTGTTTTAAGTTTTAGATAGTATCCTAGTCCAGATATGTTCATGCCACTGGGTGTACATGTGTAGCAGCAAAAGATGTAAGACAGAGAGAGACCTGCAATATGGGAAGAGAGGCAGTCGTTCGCTTTGCTTGGGCATTCTTTAAGAAGTGTGACTCATCAGCAATTACAACCTAAATAAATTACTCACTATTAACAAAAACTTGCAAAGGAACAAAATTCCAAGCATGAAACAGTAGAATACATGCATAAGTTGTTCATGATA
Organism: Chrysanthemum lavandulifolium; assembly: GCA_022545495.1. NCBI lineage: Eukaryota > Viridiplantae > Streptophyta > Magnoliopsida > Asterales > Asteraceae > Chrysanthemum > Chrysanthemum lavandulifolium. Next base: position 105,724,846 of record CM040242.1, on the reverse strand, counting down.
AATATACTAAGGGATGAGAATGTGGTTCACCTATGTTCAGAACCTAAATACAATACTCATACTAACAAATAACTTGCATATGAACAGAATCACAAGGGAAGCAAAGCTTTTATGGATATGCTCATATGCACATGTTATTAACTTTTTAGCGAAATATATCTATCGATCAGAAGAAATTTTGTACCAGAATATAGAAAGATTATAAAGTCAAATTTCGGATGGTGGTTTGATTAGTTTCAGAAACAGACTCATAATACAGGTCACATTCTACAAAGATGCAATTACTGCATACATGCGCCCAACAGCCACATTGTTATGGGCTACATGATCCTTTTTTGTATACATAAACATATAACTCAAGCAACTGCCGTTCATTTATATCATGACATAACTATGTCCTGGAATTCCAGAGTAAAGTGTAAAATACACTTTTGCATGGACAAGATACAGATTATTTCCGAGGCTTACCTTAAAATCTGAATTCACTAGAACACCTTGAAGCTTGGGCACAGCATCATATGCGACAATGTTGAATAACCCATCAAGACGTATATCTCCCTTGGTATTCGATCGAATTATTGTGAATCCACCCTTGTTTGAACCACTATAACCAGACAAAACCACCTGCAAAGGACATAGGCAAGAAATTTTAGAAATTAAAGAATTTGGCTTTTTATGTAACATGACACTCTATGACCATATGTAGACTTTGTACTTGGACACTGTATCCTGTAGGACACTTTAATATCTGCAGGATCCTGGTTGGTCTACTCTAGTAGGACAGATTACATCCTACTAGTGATGGGCCGTCCCATATAAGCACAATTTGAGTTATCTATCGAAATTCACAATTAAAAATTCGATTACAACCTCAAGAGTAGTAATTCTAAGGAGTTACTTTACTTTAGCTTCAAAAAACCACAACTTGGGTAACCATGACTAATTGACAAGTAATAGCATTCTTTTACTCCGAGTCAAGACCAAGACCCCAAAACAGACAATGATCATTTTAAACGAAATTTAGATGCAATGTAATAACATTAGGAGTTGGGTAAAACAGTTGGTGGCATGCTTAAATTTTCATAAATGTATAATTAATAAGGTGAAAGGGAAAAGAAAGTAGGATGAAAATATCATACAAGTATGTCTGATGCAGGGATGTCTAGCCACTGCTGAATCATCTGTAAAGCGTTAACTATAACTTGTAAGTGCATGATGAGAAACTCTTCTTGTTCTCAGATAACAAGAAAAAAAGAGAAAACTGACAGAAGCCCATTGAAGCCGTAGCGAAGATGGAGTAATAACAAGAACAGGCCATGAGTCACGAACACAGGCAGCTACAGCAATAGCCTGCCAAAAAAATAAAGAATGGCGTTTAGAAAACATGTGCTGAATGATAAATACGTTGGACATTTCTCAAACCGGCAAATTTTGGTTGTTCGTCTATTCAGTTGCATAATAATCTATTCAGTTCTACCAGTAATAATAACTCAATTAACCAATACTCAGGCAAATAATGTGAGTAAGCAACAAAAACTTCATTCCTTGTTTTGTTCTTGAAATGCAACTCCGTACGCAAACATGAATAAGCTAAAAAATAGATCTAACATATCAATATTACATAATTAAAATACTTTAAGAACAGCAGATATAAAATTTTTAGAGAAGGTGCCTTTCCTGAAATTAGAGTATTTACTAGAAGATATTAGTTGAGTTGATAATGTATATGGTAAAATTCCGCATAATCACTCTCTACGGTATTATACTATGAGCTTGGACAGCAATTGAAATAAGGATTCCAATATATTCTCTTAAAACATTAGAAAGTTGTTCTTCAACATTATAAACCCTTATGAAGAAATACGTGAGGTTTGCTATGCATATGGGTGTAGCGACGTTACATAATCACCTATACATAATTAACCAGATAATAATGAAATAAGCAGAGCTGTTTCCATACAGCCACTGATGGGAAAAATCTGAAGTTCTGAACTTCTGTGAGCATAAGAGGTGTAAGCCTTTGGATAATATACCATACATAACATATGCAGCCATGATCTTAAACTAATATGGTACACGCACAAAGCGGCAGGGATGAATAATTACTGCATGTTTTTCTTCTATTTCTTTTTGGAGGTTTTTGACAATGATTGATAGATTTCCGACAATCTTGGGGTAAGAGAGGATGAGGTGTAAAAGGTTCTGTGTAAATTGTAAGAGATTTCAGAATCATGGGGCGGAGAAACGATTGTGGTAGGGGATATGTATGCTTTAGAATGAAGTATAGATATAGATATAGATATAGATACAGAGATGATAATTTTTAAAAACATAAAATTTAACACAACGAGATGCCTAAGGAGAAAGATGACTAAATTCTACAAATTTATAAATGCTATATGAACCAGAGAAACTATGTTCAGAGAGTTATGCCGATAAGGAAGAGTTCTATAGAAAAAACGATGTAAAAACGAATTACAATTCATATATTTTGCTTGCATGAGGACAGCACAAATCAGAAGTTTGGTTAATCATGGGCAAGGACAAAGATCACAAAGCGCATCAAGATATTATACCACTCAGCTAGAACTATTTTTAAGGCCTTTCTTTATCATGTTTCAGTTGGCAATGAATGAGTAGGGTAACTTGGCTATAAGTAAATCCTCAGAAAATCTAAGTTTGCGTTTAGTTAGAAGAAAACACTCATGTTTTCCACAAAATGTTTTGTACAGAACAAAGAAAAGAAATTGCGTTCAAATTGCTTTATTTCCAAAAAATTCTCCACAAAACAAAAATCCCCTATTTCCTATCTTAACAAGGAAAACTACAAAACAATTTTTTGTTGTTTCCTTGTTTTCCTCCTTCCCTTCTTCAAAATACAAAATACAACATCAACTAAACGCGTTTTCTATATTTTCAAGTGTTTTGTGGAGACAAATTTCCCTTCCAAATTTTTACAAAACCAGAGAGAAAATAAGAGATTTTAATCCAACTAAACGCACCCTAAATGTTTCTGGTTTACAATTGTTCATTTATTGGGAATAAGTTCCATTGCTCCTCCGCAACAGTTCCAAGCACTATCTCCTAAAAGTTGGGAATGCGGTAGGCGTCTAACACGACATAATTACACAACTAAGGGTTACATCCCCTTGCCTCAGAAATTTGTAGCAGTTACAGATCTCACAATCACTGATTAAGTGATTATTCTGAGTGCAAGGACACAAGATGTATTCTCTATCTTACCTGAATTGTCTTTCCAAGACCCATTTCATCAGCCACGAGAACACGCCCTCCATGCTGCAACACAAACCTGAAACAAAAAAACACGAAGTACTTGAGTGGCAATAAGAAAAATAATTTGGGCTGCAACAAAATATCACAAATTCATAAACTAAAATGTCTCTCTCATCACAGAAACCACATGCACGTCAATAATATCACATACCTGACGCCATCTCGTTGAAATGGCAAAAGCTTTGATTCAAGGCTATCAGGCATCTGGCCATAACGGTCTGAGGAAATAATAGATTAAGAAAAATCAGCACATTTCACTGAAACAAAATCATATAATTTAAATCTTTTGGACGTAGTCCAAATTATTATCCATACGTTCCCCTTAAGCCCAACGGCACCGCTCAATTACAATAAAGTTATTGCTTTCAAAAGTTCTCATAATAGGTGGTTATTAAGAGCGATAACCTATCATGTCATAAACTACTTCTAGTAGGTAAAATCCAAAATGAAACACGATACAAAACAGTGATACCGTAAAGTAAATGCAAAAGAGAGAACACCTTTCCAATGACATATATAGCCTTCTGGCACTCCTATTTTAAAAGGGCTATTTAATGCCTCAGCTCTTGCAAAGGAGTAATTTTTAAGGTAAAATCAGTAATAATAATATGTAATGTATAGTAATTAAATATTAGGGATTCTGATTTATCTCAACCATTGGCCCATCATTGTACTCTACATAGATTTCCATTTTTTCAGGATAGCATACAATCATTCACCATCAATACATTTATGTTTATTTTTAACATAGAAAGCATAAAAGTTAAAGTTAATTTGCAAAAATAATTTGACATTGAAGAACAAAAGCAACAATAGACAAGAATACCATAACATATTCTAAGACTCTTAGTACGTTGTAACTCTTCCTAAACCTTGGGAGAATTTTAATCCTAGCTAGTTGAACAAAGTGCTTCACAACACGGTCTCATTTTTAGTTTATTTATGTTTATCCAGATGCTTGTTTGCCACTTTTAATAGCACAAATACACTTTTGACTTCTATTTATTACAAAATATGCAACTAGAGTAAATTCTCTATGGAAGACTCTCGTACTTGTAAGCTTTATTTTAAACTACAATGAAAAGCGGTTTGATAAGCTCAAACAGAACATGCGGTATTTCCAACAGGCGTTTGATGTGTTAAGGGATCCTGGTCATACTAAAAGATGTTCTTACCAACAGTTATATCGTTAAGAAGATGACTTAGAAGAAGATGAAGATGTAAGGCTTAAAGCAATTAATTTGGTACTACCACGACCAATTTTTCTAGCAAAGTCATACTGCAGAGAGCTAAATGTATAATACTACGATAGGTCAACTTACTCATTCCCATTAATAAATGTAACATCAGAAGATATGACTAAGCCCAAGTGTTAAACCGTGCAGCTATGGCTCAGAGAATAATAGTCATTTATCTGATGATATTAGCTAGTCACTTGCAAGGATATTATAAAATCCTGTCAGTAGTGTAAATTAAGACTCCATTATTGTCTTATATTGGTATTAAAATTACATTTCCTACATTATTATAATCCTTGTCAAAAAGCACATTTTCAAAATCCATACAGAATACAGTCACATCGACGTGAAAGTTAGACACACACTCACACCGACATGAAGTGATGACAACCTTTTGATCACAACTGTGGCTCAGGGAATGTTTACTTGAAATGAAATTTAGTCACATCTCCGTGAAATGATGATAACCTTTTGGTCTAGAATATATACATAAATAATCGAAAACATAATTTTAAACAATTACATTAAGACGGGTGATAATACTGATTCCTAAGCTCCAATTCCGAACATTTTTACATTACGCCATATTAGACTAGCAATTATCATCATAATATATAAAGTATTACGACGCCAACATTTTTACCTCGAAGATCTGGAACAGCAGAGGCAGCAGCAAAAGCACGTTGCAACAATGGATCTAAACTTTCTACCTGTAAAAATAATTATCAAATAGCTGGAAAACAATACAGAAGCAGTGTGTAGTGGTCTGACGCAATAGGTGAACACCTGTCCCTAGGATCATGACTATCCAGTAACATTTTACATTTCTCCTTGAGTTGTGGTGGTGCATTGCAATAAAGAAGAAACAGAGCCAAGGAGAGGAAAGTACCGTTCTTATTTTATGTTTTTATAAAAAAGAGCCAAGGAAGCAAACACAAAAGCAACTTCCTAAGAATGCATCTGTCTTAAGATACCATATACACAGATTCCGAGTGATAAAATATACTAATATTATGCTATATATATATAGGAAACATAATTTACAGATAATCAGACTAGAAAAAGTGTCAGTTTTATAACCTCAATGTTAAAACCAGTTAGCTCGGAAACAGCTTTTTCTGCTGATGATAAGGATGACAAAGGGAATAACCACAATCTGCATTGACAGAAACAATTAGTGAAACGTGAGAGAAAAGATACACAAAATAACGTGAAATGCAGGTACTTGAAAGATGAAAGGAAACCTTTCTTTTGCATTCCAACTCGCTTTTGGAAGCTTGCGCATTGCTCCCACAACAACCTAAGAGAAGACTGAGACAATTAAACGACAAGAATATGACAAGCATCACAACAAAAGATAGTAATATATCAAGCAGAACAGGTACCTCATTATATGGAAATTTTGCAGCAATGTTTCCACTAGCATGCAAGAAAAATTTTATCGATACTTTTGGTCGAGACTTAGAACAATCATCTCCTAGGAAAAAGAAAACCACACTTTATAACACAACATATGAACTCGTTCTGTTAAAAAGTAAAATTGGGGGCATAGCTCACCGGTTGAATTCTGTGATGTTCCTACTGCTGGTTTCACTGGAGTGGTTGGCAAAGAATTTACCTATTTTCCAAAAAAGAATTAGTAATCTGAAACATACGTAATATGCAAACTAAACTACCCAAATGAAGCGATGTTAGTTCACAAATAGTATGTTTCATCAAGTTATAACCACATATACGGCAACTGGAAAGTATTAACTGTATTTCTAACATAGCAAACTACTAGCAAGATATAGCTCAATATTCAATGATTCACCCATGAAAAAGGTTGAACACTATTCCCCCATTTCTGTAAACGTGCATGCCTTCAAACAAAAGTGGGGGTGGGGGGGGGGGGGGGGGGGCGGGCATTGAAACATAATTACTTAAAAGGAACATAACAAGCCTCTAAACGAGTTTTCCTTCAAACAAAAGAAACATAGCAAAAGCGACTTTAATTTCAAAACTTGAGGAATATCCCCTATCATTCATGTGCTCTTGTATACTTGTAAACAATAACTAGCTTCACAATGGAATATAAGGTCGTTTCCTATATGGGATAGCAAAACAAGAACCTAGGCTTTTCCAACCCATCTAAAAGCATTATGAAAACAAGGGAGAAGTAATGTCAAGTTTGCACATAAATTATCCCATAACTATATATTCAAGTCATTATCAAAGTTTGGTGCACGTTTCCAATATAAGTTTGTCAATCTCGCACGCAAGTCACAAAAAGAATCATTTCATGCGTACCGGATAAATATAATCATGGACTACATTTTTCTCCACCCTCAAATGTGTTCTAGTAAACTACTCTGGCATATAATTGCCATAAATCTCAGTAACCGTAGAAGAACTAATGAATACTGTTTCATAAGAGCTATGCACGGTCATCAAAAAAACAGCTCACTTCAAAACAGAATATGTAGTTGTTGCATCAAAGCAGGTCGGGCGATTTAGCCATGTAATTTTAATGGGTCACATAAGCATTGCAATTAAAGTTTATATAATCAATATGTTAACAACATTTCTGCAATCAATGTTTCCTAGTAAAACTCACACTTGAAAGAAAGTGCTTCTATATTATTAGAAAATCAAGTTCAGAAAATGGGATGGACTTTGGGGGTGTTCGTTTCGGCTTATATAGCGGGCTTATGGCTTGTATGGTTCTCGGCTTATGTTTCATAAGCTCACTTTTAGTGGCTTATTTTAAAACTTTCTGGCTTATATAAGCTTATTATGACATGATAAACTTATATAAGCCGAAAAGTTTCAAAACAAGCCAAAAAAGTGAGGTTATGAAACATAAACGAAAATCAAAAAAGCCATAAGCCTGCTAAATAAGCTGAAACAAACATCCCCTTAATCAACCTATTGCATTTTCATATACCGCATCCTCCCCCAGCCATTTAAATACAGATCCATTTTATTATATTAAATCACAGTCATAATAACTAGACTAACAAGATGCAGCTAGCGAGCATTGTTAATGAATTTCGACACCACTATTAAGAATCTCTCAACAAATATCGACCAGGTTCACTTAAAAGCTTTTTCTAGTGTGCATCTTTATAGAATAGCGGAAAACTATGACAACATACTAGTGTTTACATGCATCATACACATTTTAATGAAAACTCACCAAAAACAATATTGGGCGATAAGGGCAATGGCGATATAAGTAAATAACTTCAATCTCTGCTAGTATTTTATTAAGTAACTAAATTTGGTGCCCTAAATGGAGTATAATTTAACAAAATGTAAATGCACATATGTTGGCGGGAAGAGGGCGAGAGATAGTGAATTGCTTATATTTCTGAGCAGCTAATTCCGTATTGTTTATTCGATACTAAATTAATATTTCTTTTGACTCTTACTAAAATTTTTAACTGAAAATTTCTATGAAATTACTATTTAAAATAAGCAAATCCAAACACTAGTTCAAGAAGTAGTTACTTATGTTTAAACAGAATCCCAAACACTCTCGACTCAACTATTTCCTCCGTATCTCATTTTATTATTATTACACAACAACTGTAATATCTAAATCGGACAACGTGGTATATACTTTCGTTCAATCTGCGACATTCAGACTATGTTAAAATATGAGGTTAAATCAACAGTAGCATGAAATGTGGTGCCCTAAAATGAAAATTGACAATAATAAATGAACAAAATGTAAACCTTGTTGTTGGCGGGAGGAGGGCGAGAGATAGGGTTTGAAGGTTTGGGTTGTGATTGTGAGTTGTTATAAAAGTTGTTGGGGGCATGAGTAGTAGTAGTAGTAGTAGTGTTGCGTTGAGCAGCGATGCGATTGATGGCGTCTCTTTCGAGTGAATCGAGTTCCTCTGCACTGAATTCCCAATCATCACTATCCATTTTTTTTCAATTCTTCTTGTTGTTTGGTTTTTTGATTTTGAAGAGGAGGGGGGTTTTCTTTTCAAAATGAGGGTTTAGTTTAGTTTAGTTTAGATCACCTCCCGCCCGGAACAGCCGGTGTTTCTTACCGATATTACTAGTACCATCTTATTTACTAAAATGAACTTGGCATAACTTTTTTACCTAAGTGAATTTTTAATCTCGTCTACTACTAGTACTAGATTTATTCCGGTATAACTTTTCAACTATACACGTGTTTTTGGCAACGTTGTAAGCAGTGGGGCTTGACCGTCTTGACTGACACGGCCAAAAAAAATTTGAGAAAATAAATATACTCCGTAACATTTTAATACAATAAAACTGAGGGTAACAAACGCGCTTGAAGGAAAAAAATAAATTCACACATTTTTGAAGATTTGAACATTTAAATTTAGCTTTTTTTTTCGAATGTCATATATAATATTTCATCGAAAACTTAAATAGGCAAACCAAGATTTTTTTCTCTCGAATTGTTGAACATTAATGATCGTTTAAAGATTTTTTATATAATATATTTATTTTGTTAATATAAATAAGATATTACGTTTAAGGAATTTATTTAGTCGTTTTGAGTCTTTTATTAGCGATTTGTATAACGTGTCTTGGTTTGGCCTGCGTGCCGTTGGCCGTCTTGGTTTAAGCGCGTCATTCTGGCCGTGCCTGCTTTTAACCCGTGCCGTGCTGCGTGCCCGCCGCTTTTGCCACCTCTAAATAAAACCATGTTTATAGTCATTAAAATTAGGTACTCGCGCAAAACAACGGGTTTGAAGGCGAATTGTATTTAACGATTTTCTAATTTTATGTTTCTTTTTGCCAAATATTGTTTAACAGTTTTCTATGATGGTTTCTAAAAATTGTGCGTTTGTATTGTGAAACTGAAGAATTATTATGTTATATTATCATATATGCAAATTAAAAAAGTTGTTAATTTTAACTATCAACATATTAAATTCATTATATTAGTTATATTTTATTATTGTAACATACATTCAATTTAATGTCATAATTTAATGTGCAAATAAATGTGTTTTTAAAATTTTAATTTCAAAAATTACTAATAATAGCAAGTGTGTAAACTTAAAAATTTTAAAACTTCTAAAAATAAAAGTCCTAAATGTTGGGTATGTTTGGCAAAAATAGATTGTGTTGGTGTTGGTGTTGTTCTTGATCTTTGATCTTTGGTGTTGTTCTTGAAAAATTTATAAAAGATATTATTTTATAAAATACGTGAAGAACCTTTATTTTCGTAGATTATGGAAGATTATTTTTTAATAATCTCTTATAAGTTCTGTCTGTCAAACAAAGATTATTTTTTAAGTAGCTTTTTTTTCAAAAAAAAATAATTTTAAGCTTCAATAATCTTTCATAATCTGTGCCACCAAATATACCCATAATAAATATATAGATACCAAAAACAATCATAACTCACTAAAGTGCTAATTGTCAACAATTTTCTTTAACTCTTAAAAGCTTAATATATTTATATCTAATTATTTTGAATGAAATTTACATTAACAAAAAATAAACAAATTCTAAGAAAAAGAGGAAGTGAAAATACCAGCTCTTTTTGTTTCAAATTTTGAATTACATGCCACAACCTACGTCTTATCGTTATTGCCACATTTTGTGGAACCCACAACATAAGTTTTAATACTTAAATCCTTGTCTCCATAAATACAGGTAATTGTGACCCAAACTTTTGTGTGTGTGTGTGGGGGGAATACCCCTTCCTGCCGTTTATATCTTTCGCCAATGCTTATAAGCGACAAAATTTATTACAAATGCGACCTCTTGTACAAATAGAGGCCTTGCCTCAGAAATAAAAATGTGCGATTTTTAAGTTATAATTGACATTGTTCAATTTGATATTGCAACCGTCTTTGAGATTGATATCTCACCTATCTGCTGAAGCTATTGCTTCTGAATAACATATTACTATCATACTATCATCAATCATCAAACAATAATAACGTTCAATTCAATCTCAATTGAATTATCAATCCAATTCATACCATTTCATTACAACCCAAAAACAAATCAACATATATATCCAAAACCAAATGGAATCATTCAATTACCATCCGTCTGTGATTCATCCAATTGATTATTTAATCAATCTTTTAATCATCCAATTGATAATTTAAAGGGCATAAATTCCGCGTAGAATCTTGGTATCAGAGCAAGATAAAAAAGCAAGATCGATGCCTAAGACAACGATAAAGAATTACAAAATAGAAGAAAGATCGATGCCAACGATCAAGAAGATAAAAGAATTACAAGCAGTCATCAAGAAGAATTAAATTGCTAGGAAGCCTGTATAATTTAATGACTTTAATAAATTAAAAGTAGTATTCTATTGTTTATTAAAATATGTCAAATTCACCACCAACTAGTAATGAAGATATTTCTATTATTCATGAGAACGAAAATGAATCAGGATTTATATTAGATACTATTGTTAATGTGACAACTGGCAATTTAGGGAGTCTATTTTAGGTAACTGCATTATGTTAAACTAAACCGAGTTTAGCCTTTAACACTATTTTATCAACCGTGACTTGATTTTATATCGTCTATTGGTTTTTATGATTTATTTCATTAATGGACGAGTTATCGGGTGAGTTTTAACTCTTTTTGGTAGGCACTATTCGATTCGGCACTAGAAAAGCCTAAAACGAGAAATATTGTAACTTTTAGACCGTAACTCAAAAATTGACAAATAAATAGTCAAAACTTGTGGAAAACATAAATAACGATATTAGAAAGTCGAATGAACGTCGTGGGATACTCGGGGGATAATATATGAGCTCGGGAATGGGTAAACGGGATAGTTTACGAAAAAATACGCCTTCGGCCCCTCCTCTTTGCCTAGGCCGGCACCCCCTCCCTCCCAAAATGTTTTGCAAGTTAGTCCCTCCCTCATATATATATACCCTCACCTCACCTCATTCCCACCCTTTTACTTCCCTCACTAAAAACACACACTACACCTTTCTCTCTCTAACTCTCTCTCCTCAAAACAATTAAAACCTTAACCCTAAACACCTTAAGCCGCCGCCACTGTTCCGGCCAACCTCCGACGCGTGACCACCCACCTCCACCACCATCTTGAAACTCTCTTTCTCCTCTTTCCAACCATATATAACACACATCATCTAGACCACCATAACACCTTCAAATCTTCGAATTAAGATCCGGATTTCTAGGGTTTCAAGTGGGTTTTATAATTCGTGTTTGGAAAAGGTAAAAGGGACTTGAGTATGTCTTGTTTAAGCCTTAATAAGCCACGTACAACCCATTTTTTTGGGGCTTTTGGTTTAAACGTGTGATTAAATCTAAATAACACTTAAATAAACATGTAGCTAGTGTTTTGGAATCATGTGGTGTATCATATTGTTGGGTTTTTGCATTTTAGGTCTAGTTTCATGTTTTTGGTTAGAATAGATGTTGGGTTTGATGTTTGGTTGATGATTGGAGGTTGATTGATTGTATTTGGATGTTGTGGTATTGATTTGGTAGTGTTTGGTTGGGAAAGAAATGGTGTACGAGCCACCTAGGGCACGTACGTACACCTTGGGTTGCGTACGTGACCCACTTGGACCTTGGGTCCGGGTCGGGTCATTGTGGTAGCTTGTGGGTTGATATTGTTGGTGTTTGGACGAGACACGTGGAGCCGAAAAGCTTCTATAGCTTGTTTGGTTCACGTGGTCTTAACCGTGACCGTGTCATGACCATTAGGGTCATAACATTGGTTTCGGGTATATTTGGTTGGTTGCTTGGTTGGCGAGATTGATTGGAGTTGATTTGGGATTGAATTGCGTTCTTATGACTTTTAATTGGACTTGATATATAAATTGTCAACTTTGAGCAACGTCGGTGTTACTTTGACTTTTTAGTCAATAGTTGACCCCGACAACGCCGTAACATGGACTTTAGTATAGTTTGGACTATTGATTGATTAAAAACCGAGAAGTCATGACTCGTGCTTGTGGACTCGAAACGAATAACGATATGAAACTAATATTGGAATTTGACGAAGTATATATTTATATGAAAATGCTAATAGACTATGAAATGTAAATAATAAAAAGGACTTTTATACTAAAAATATCGATAACAAGACTTATCTTGTTATTTACTATTTTAAATGGAAACTAACGACTAAAAATGGAAATGTTTTGTAATACATAAGTAATTAATGTTTCGAGTACACGTTTATCGATATATGCCAATTATGGGCATTTAATACTAGTTTCAAGTATTTATTTACTTACGTTGTGTGCATGGGTTACGGATAACCTAACATTAATAGTGTTGATCCACGTGGGTAGCGGACTTATTATGTTGACGAATCTAATAAGAGCCCGCTAGGTACGTTGGGTAACATTATTAATGGGTTAATTATCCTTATGACTCTTTAGGATGCGACTGATTTATGGGAAAATAAGCGACACGAATAAGTAATTGAGTTTATCGAGTTGATGAATTCCGAAACTTATTGGACTATGGAGCTCATCGCTTAGACGTCTCATTGTGTCGCATTGAGTCACATATTGGTTGTTTGAGTGCATTCATGGCATCATATTGAGTCGATACACCCACATGAGGATACCAAACACTAGGATTAAACGGCGAAACGAGACATTTTTGGAAATAACGAAATGGAATACATTGGGGTAGATAACGTTGATTTTGGGAAATATATATTAAAATTGGTTTACATTAATAGGTTGTCCGAGTCGATAGTTGTTGTGCCGTGATTACTGTTATCTTACGCTAGTGTGTATTCGCGTTGCTTGCTTGAGGTGAGTTTCATAGCCCCACTTTTATCTATTTTTTTAACTAAATTGGGGTGAGAATCATGCTACTGTTTTTGGACCTTTAAAACTATTTGGATTTGCTTATGTGCTTGTTGTTTAGATAGATGTGCGGTAGTTGTTGACTTAGACTATGGTAGCAATCCTAATTGCTATAAGCATTGCCTAGCTAAGAATAGACCTCACCGACCTAGTCCGGGTTGGCAATTGTTCTAGATTTTGCCACGACAGTGTTGGACTTGAGTCGCGGGGCCCGAGTGATCCTGGATGCGGATATGGATTGTAATCCGGTTAGGATCGGTTTGTGAACGATGTTTATCTATCTTAGGTCTTGCATAGCAAATCAACTCCTCTGGTCCACTAAGATTTTATTGAATTTAAACCTATGAACTCACCAAAGTAGTTCGACCTTTTAGCATGTTTTCTCGGTATTTAAATGACGTTTGGAATACGTGTTCGGTGGAAGCTTAGCAAGGAGGCATGGTTCAAGGATCATATTTTACTCGATAAATTATGGGGACCTATTTTATTAAATCATGTTTTGGGCCTAATATTTATACTTTTGGATTAATGTTTTGAATATTTAAATTTGGGATTGGTTTTGAATGAAAATGACTATCTTATTTGTTATACTTGTGTGAGATACCAATCCAACAGAACGCCCGAAAACTTGATTAAGTCTTCCATTGCATCGAGATTTGGGGTGTTACAGTTAATAGAACGCTATTAGAAGATCAAATTTTACACTATCAGAAAAACATAATTTTGATTATACAAAGTCATTTAAAGAATTATTTTCACGAAAAAATATAATATATTTTGGAAAAATTATTAGAGAAGAACCAATTCCTATTGAACAAACAAAAGGCGATATTATTATCCCAATAATTAATAAACAACAAATAAACGATCGAATAAAACTAATGAATGAAAAAGATAGAAGCAAAATAGCATATATTCATATATCAACCATACAAGTAATATTAAAAAGTACATTTATGGGTTGTAACACACCTATTGAATTAGAATTAAGAGACGATAGAATTATCAATAAAGAAGAAAGTATTATTGCTAGAGGTAAAGGAAACTTAGCCGATGGTAAAATAAAATTTGATGTCAACATACAAATGGGATTAAGTTTAAAAGATAAAGATATAAATAAAAGTATAATTATTAGATATGAATTATTAAGAAAAACATTTATGTACAAAGGAAATCACCCTTTTACACTAACATGCCAAATAAACTATGCACTTACTAACTTAAATCATATTATCACTTTTAAAACAAATGATAGAATTCATATTGATAAACTTTTTGAACCACTACTTAGCCTTGAAATACCAAATATATTTTCAAAAAATAAATATATTGAAAGAAGTAGAAAATCAACATCTGATATATCATCAGTGTTGATACCACAAATTGAAAAACCAATTTCAGTAACAAATGGAGAATCTTCCAGTAATCAAAAAGATATAGAAAAAATGAAAGAAATGTTACGATCATTAAGTCTAAGAATATGAGTGACACTAAAATACAATTAAAAATATTTATAATCCTATCATAAGAATTTTCTAAAGTTTTTATATTCACAAAGAAGGACTATGTTACAAGAAATAAAAAATGTTAAATGAAATAAAAAGAAACAAAAAAGTAAAATATATTGGATTTCAAAATATTAATATAGCTTGGTATTTTAAAACATTAAAAAATAGTTTAAAGAAAATATGAAGGTAATCAAGAAGTCAGATCAAAATTAGTCATTTGTTAAAAATGAGTTTATATCAACAAAAACTTCGAAAGGAAATTAATGAGCAAAATGAAGTTATCGAACAATTTACAATACATATCCAGGAAACTAAAGCATAATTAAAAAATGAAATAGACATCTTTGAAAAAATACGACTTATGAAAAGATTACAAGTACTTCATAGTACAAAAATAATTTGTGAAAAATATCTTAAGACTATTGTAAAACAAGTTCACTAAACAAGATGAGTGAAAAATTAAGTCAAGAATTACGAATTATTAACACTGATACATGTGTTTTCCAACTAAAATATATTAATTTAGATCATTACAATAAAGAAGAATTATATGTAGCTATAACAAATAAAATAGAAGATAACGATAAAGAAGGATTTAATTATTACAATAATAAAGCTAGAATAAATCTTCAGAATAAAATACGGCAACAAATATATACAAAAGGAACAAATATATACAAAAGGAAATTTTGAATAAAAATTAGAATTTAAGCCTGATGATTCATATTTAGTTTTTAAAATACTATCAGAATATTATGACAAAAGAACAAAATTAGCCATAAACAAACTCACATGAGAGAATATATGGGAATATGAAGAAGTTAATTCCTTACAAGCTGTTTTTATACCACAATTTCTAAAAGAAATTAAAATTCCAGTAGCTTTCATGATATCAAGAATGCGAATTGCTGAATATCTAGATGAATATAATTTAAACTCGACTAATGAAGAAGAATTGAAAAAACAATTTTCGGATTATAATGAAAGAATGAAAAAATATTATGAACATGAATCAGAAGAACTAGACGACTACAAAGATGACAATAGTTTTGATTATTTTGGAGAACCATATTATGAAACGGATTAACTTATCATTAAAAATGTTTTTATAAAAAAGCAACAACGATGAATAAAGGAAAAAAGACAAAAGATAATCCAAACGCAACATTCATCGAAGTAACAGTCGAAAATAAAAAAATATTTGCATATGTAGATACTGGAGCCACGATATGTTTTGGAAAACGGAAAGTATTAAAAATTTGGGAAAATTTAATAAAACCGTTAAAAATAGTCGTAGCAGAAATCAGTACATAAAATATGGTATGTAGGAAGAATGATTCCTATATATATTAACAAAAAAGAATTTATTACACCAACCATCTACATGCATGATTCAAGTATAGATTTAATAATTGGAAACAATTTCTTAAAATTATACCAACCATTCACACAAACCGAAAAATCTGTAATTATAAAATAAGATAATTAGTATCAACACCAATTGTTACACAAACAGAATATGTACGAATGTTAGTACGAAATATAAAATTTCACTCTAAAACTTTTGTATAACTATGTGTCAAGTCAACACCCACATTTATTATGGAGGGATTTTCAAATTCTTCTAGGGCCTATTTGGTTTGTAGACGGGTTTAGGATTAGAATTAGAATTTGAATTTAGATTTGTATTTGGTTTTGATTTAAAGATGTGTTTGTTTTGTTGGTAGGCTTGGGACATGATAAAATTAGAGTATTATGGACTCACATAAAAACAATATAAAAATGATAACAATGAAGATATTGACTAGTATGTAGGACTTTTGGTATCAAATTTCAAGAAAACAAAAGTGTTGTCACTAAACCAAGGACTGGTGCAGGGATTTGTGTGATCGAGGATATAAAAGCATCATAACCAATTTCAAAACCCAGACCAACATACCAAATGATGTAATTACTATGATGGTATTCCTTCAAATCAAAACCCTCCTACCAAACACCCCTGACTCATTGGAGTCCAACTACTAACTAAATAGATCATCACATTGTAAGATTTTCGCTCTTGAACACAAAACTTACAGAGAAGCTTTATAACTTTGGTTTTGTTAATGAGTAACGGAGTTCTCAAGTTTGTAGTTAAATTTATAAATTAGGCACATGACTGCCCAACTAGTACAAAACCGAGTCTCCAAATTCATGAGCGGTGGTTCAAAATTCAGATATTACATGGTGTATGTTTGCCTTTGTATAAGCCTGTTTTCCTTGATAAGAAAAAAAGTATTAGACGACAGGGACAAATGCATAATACTCTATGCACACCCTAACGAAAGAAATGGTTGTAAAGTATATAAACTTTCGTTCACGACCATTCCAATGATCTTTACATAAACCACTGTACCACACCTAGAAATCGAAAACTAGAATGACAGCATCAACTAAATTTCCTCTCATAAACCAATCAACCGCGTCAAGTTATTTAACTTAAATGGTATATACATTTTTTTTTTTTTTTTTTGCTATCACATCAGTGATTCAATTCCATCCAAATGTTACAACACAAATATGAACTTCTACAGAAATTTGAAAAGGTCTAATACAAAACCACTTTGACATATCTACATACCATCGTATGTACTTTATTTTTGGATGGATGGAATTGATAGGTGATTCACAACTTAGCATACTTCTTTAGGTTATGTGCAGCATCCTTTGCATTGCTGGGAACAGGTAGGTTTGTGATAAGAGTAACTCGTGATGATGACACAAGTGATCTACTTTCTGAATTGGAAGGATCAGCCTTCCACATCCGCACTTCCCATACCTGCTCAAAGTTACATACTTTGGTCATTCACCTATGTGCACACACATCTATACCAACATTTGTAGTCATGAGTTCATGACAATAATCCCTATGACAAACAGACAAATAGTGCAATTATTTAACCAAAGGGGTGTTTGGCATTGCGCTTTAAAGTGAACCAGTGATCATCTGATATGAATTAACCATAATCCAATATGGAGTAATAACTTATATTAAAACGGACTGCTAGGAGGTAGTGTTTCTATGTTCATCCATTGATGTTTCAAGCTGTAAATTATCATCAGTTGCTCAGTGTTTGACAGTATATGACTCTTTAAAAGTACCGCAATGTAAACAGATAAACTAATTATCTAAACTATTATTTGTCCCCTATACAATCAGATTCAGCTTCTGCCTTTTGATGCTGTTAGATAATTAGTTGTTAGCGTTTTCGACAACCTCTAATTATTCAAGAATTTACATGTGAAATGACCCCTAAGTAACTACTATAGCAAATTTGAACAAGTAACTGAATTCTTATAATATACTGTAATGTACGCATTACCAAACTAGTAAGATGAAGCATAATGTGACATTTCGGACCTGAACAGTCTTGCCAACATTGAGTGGTGTAGCCTCAGCTAAAACAAGGTCACCTAAATCAGCACGCTTTATATGATTAATACTCAGTTGCACCCCAGCAACTCTCTTATATCCAGACGCCATATGTGCTCCCATACTCGCCAACCCTTCCGCTATTAACGCTGACACTCCTCCATGTAACACCTTGAATGGCTGCTCAATTCCAACCCAATTAACTTCAGTTTAAATTTCAAATACTCTAAACAATCAATATTCTCCCATATTTATTGTCCACTAGTATTTATGTATGTTTCATAATTATTGTCCAAAATTTGAAGGGTACTGATAAAATTTTATTTATTGCACTTTGTGAAACTATATGTTTTTTGTCGGGAAACAATAATTTGGGACATGGTACACCTAGTAAGCATCCAAAGCCCATATGATAATAATTAATACCTGACAAGCTTTTTGTGTGACTTGAAGACGACCAGTGACTTTAGATGGAGATAAATCCTCGATCTCAAAACCAATTGCATGTAAAGGAGCATCCAACAATTCTGTTTTTTGGTCTGTCTTAGCAGTTGACTGTGAATCCATGATCTTATCTATCTATGTGTTTGTCTGTTAGGATGGATTAATGATGTTGTGTTACTCAGGCAAGGTTCATGGGATAGGGTAGGTAAGGTTTGTGACTAGTGTTTTACCACCACCAACTTTAGTAGAAATTAGTTGATAGTTAATGTCTGTCTATATTGGTACATGATAATAGACCAAACTTTTTTTTAACATGATAATAGATCAAACTGATTTGGTCAATTTTGGCAGTGTTTTGGTTTGTTGGGATAGTTGGTTTGATAGAATGAGACGTTTAATACAAGGGTTACTGCTACATTCTATGTATAAATGCAACCTATGTATACAGTGGTCTATTTAATGTATACAACTATTTAAATACTGTTCATATAATAACATCACATATCATTTTTCTTCCTAAATGTTCCCTAAAAGTACATAATTTAATTCTAGGTTTTATTTTCGACTAGCTATGATGGTACATCCGGATATTCAAACTGTTATCAACTTATCACAATAAGAAACGGGATGAAAAAAGACTCAGGAAAAGAGGAAAAGTGAGAAGTAAAAGAAAACTGAAAATCGGATTAATGCTCTAGCAAAAAATGGATGTACTAACGAATAGGAAGTGTGACTTATCTAGACAAAAAAGACCCATTTGATTCAAGATAGATGCAGACATGGGTTATGTTACTCCATTTGTAAATTGATTATATAATTTCGACAACGACAAAACATTTGTCATTATGCAAACCAAATGACTCGAGCTAAAAAGGATAATATTCCAAACAAATAGATAACTTCAATTTAAAAGCTATCAAAAGATAAAACCATAACAAAATGCAAATGGCTGAAAATGGTAAATAAACCTAAACACCCATACAAGGTGAAACATGTACATGGATTAAGAATATTTTATCAAAGATCAACTTCAACGAGTTCTAATCATATTGGAGTTCATACAAATCCATCTAACATCACAACTTAATCACTTTAAAACCCGATCGTACGTATGCTATCTCAAGTTGAAACATCTTCATGCTTCTCTAGCTTCTAGGGCTTCAACTTCCTCTTTGGACAAGATATCAACAACGGGTTCATACAAGTCCCACTCTCTTCTTTTCCTAGAGAACCAAAAAATAAAATAAAATAAAATAAAAATTTAAAACCAATACAGTTTCCTATAATCAGAACACATTATGGATTGGTTGCCAAAGACTTAGGTTCCGGAATTCTACATCTTATTGTGTCACATTGGCTAAAAAATGATTAGTTTTTTACCTGATGCCGCTTGATCTGGTACCAAATAACTTTAATGTTGTTTCTGATGCACCTACACTTGACTTACTGTGTTGTAAAAATAGCAAAGAGAAAAAAAACTGTAAGTCCTCAAAATCAGATCCACATTTCCATCAAGTACATCCCATCAGAAAAATAAAAAAAATAAAAAGCCAACAAACAAACCTGAGAGGCTCAGCCCCCCTGCGTCCTTTTTTATGGATTTTTGTTTCCCTTGCAGAAGCTACACCCTGAATTGCAATCTAAGCCATAAAAATAAATCAATCAATTATAAGTTACTTTCTCATATATTTGGCGGAAAGATGTAAATAGTAAAAATAAAGGCAGCAAAATCCTAACCTCACAAAGTTGCTCCCTAATGGCAAAGGCAATTGCAGGCTGTCAAACAAGGTTTTGTTAAGTAAATAATAGTCTGAAATTTTGCTGATAATTTACAGGTCTACAAAATATAACCACCATATGACACCATAAAAGGATATCTGGATATGTATGACCACTCATCTAGAAAAACAACAGTCTGAAAAGAAACCAGCATGAAAAATGCTGCATTGAAAAAGTAAACATTACATTTTAGCACATCCTTACGGATTCATAAGCGATGCCTAGATATTTTCTGGATAATAATGTAAAATGCACCCTAAACACAAGAGCGAAATTCTAATTTTGATAAACAGCATTTGGGTCCCAAATCAATATTCAATAAAAAGTTCGCCAATAGCGCAATAATTAAATGGCTAATGGCCTTAAACAGCAAAGTAAAATACATTTCAGTAACTTACTCCAACTTCAGGGTCTTTCATACCCATATCTTCACAAAAAATTCTTGCAAATTCTTCAGGATCGCTCTCAAAGTTATTCATATCCTGAAATTGGTTTAAGTCTGTTTGTATCAAAGTAGGTTCCAAGACTGAGACTATGCAAAGGGTATAAGGCCCTAGGCTTCTAGTCGTTAAAAAAAATAGAAGAAGAAATTCAAATCATCAAACAATTTGAAAAGAGCTTGAATATAACTAAGCTTACCCATAAGAATTGGTCCTTTATCAGAGTATGATTCACTCGAAGATCAAGCTGGTAGAGATCAAATAACAAGTCAGCATCCACAATCAAGCATAAAAAACCAAGACCGATAGCACTGTTATAGATGGGAAAAAAAAGTACCTTAATAGGGACGATTTTCTCGCCAGTGTGCATATCTTGCCCCTCATATGATTTAAATTCATTGAGTTGTGACTGCATTAGTAAAAATACAGAATATCACAATTAGTTTCTAGACATAAATGAATTAGAAGTTTGACACTAATTGTGTTGACGCAACTAGTATTCTACGCGACTAGTATCATAGTCCCATTGATATGATCACCCTTAAAAAGGTTGGCAAGATACCCTTCAAATGAGATAAATTCTTCTCGTTTTGATTTATGACCTCCAAAAGTCAAATAGTAACAATTTAAGAGATAGATCATCCTATACTGATAGGGTTTCTAAAGTTCTTTTTTTTTTTCCAATCTATCAGTTTTGAATTGGTTTCAAATCAACTGATGTCGAAAATCATGTTCCTCTTCTACAGAAGAGTGTGACTTATAACAAGCCATTTTGAGGGAGTTTGATCAATTCAATTCAATCATGTAACCCTGTATCTGTAGCTTATTGAATGACTCCATTTCGAGGGAGTTCTACAAATAGATAGGTTTGAATAAATCATTTGACTCCTTTGCAGTCTGTTGCTTTGTCACAGTGCTTTTTAGTGATTGTTTGTTGGAAATGAATTGAGTTACTGGGAATTATTAATTATCACTCTTCAAACTTGTACTCGAGTTTTATTATAAACACCACAAATGGTTGTGATTAATTACTGTGAATGTAAACAAACTTCATCAGAATCAGATAACATGCTAAAATTTGTGACCGAGGGTTAGACTGTCTCTCATGCACTTTAACCCTGCTAAACATTTATTTAGAACACTACTAGTATCAGATAATCAAATGCTTCATAAGTTTAAGCCCTTGATAGCCTTATGTATTTGTAAAATTAACAAGTGTCTTTCACTTCGACGTCGAGTTTCTCAGGCATATTCAAGGACCTTTATAAAACACTTCTACCCTTTGGAACGAAGACTAGGTCGTCTACTCTTAGGTTCAAATTCATCCATTGAACAACGAGCTCAGTCAAAAGGTTGCAATTCTTATGAAAAGGGAAGACTACATCTTTAGCAGATAGACAGAGGTAGATGCAACAGTCAAGTAATTTACGAATGTTCAAATTGGATTTCAAGGTCCTAAATATTCTTTATGAGTTTTAATGACCACTACTTAAGACATCTGACGCAGAAGTCAATACAAACCCAAAAACAAGATACCATCGAAGCAGCCAGCAACACATACCAAAACTTCAAGTAACAAAGTCTTTAACTTTAATGGAACTCAATATTTTCCTCTTGCTTTCTTTAGGTTATGATCACAACTTAGCCAATCATACCAGCACATATCAGAACAGAAATCTTCATGACTATTCATCTGTTTTACTCTTAAGTATGTAGCTCAGTCAAAATGTTGTAAATTTTATGAAGACTATATTTTTAGCAATGATAATAAAGTATCACGCATTACCAAATTGGATCATAAAGCATGGATATATGCGTTTATGCTTATATATGCTTTTAAGCCTTGTTATTAAATGCTTTTATTCTTTCTTTTTAATTTTATCATATTGAACATAAACCCCCAACAACCCACCTATCCACCCCACAGTCCCACACCATATTCGCCACATATATTACCTTCAGACACTACTGCATCAGGTATGACTGTTTACAGCTAGCTACCTCCCCATAACCTGTTCCGGTGGGGATTGGGTATTGTTGTTGTTGGATTACCAAATATAGTCATTTAAGCTAGCAGATAGACACAGGAGGGTAGATGAAACAGTCAAGTAATTTAAATGTTCAAATTAGATATCAAAGTCATCAGTATTCTTTTTACGACAACTAGTTAAGACATCTGACCCAGAAGTCTATACAAAGCCCAAAACAAGATACCACTTAAGCAGCTAATCCAGCTATACACATACAAAATTATCAAGTGACAAAGTCTTTAAATTAAATGGAACTCGATGTTTTAATATTACATTATTTTGGTTATGGTCACAACTTATCCAATCATACCAGTATGAACCATAACACAGAAATCTTCAGAACTATCCATCTGTTTCATTCTTAAGTATGTCGCCAGTTATAATTCACTATCAACACGAGATATGCAATCCAACACCGTCCAGAACGATTACTAGCTACAAGAAGGATGTTTACCTGAATGGACTGATAAATCTGGGCTATAAAAGTTGGAGGAAGCTTGAGGTCTTTCACTGTTCGTTTTGCAAACATTGTTACATCTGATTCTGGATCTGTTAACAAATATTAGGAAATGCACGATGATAAGATCGGACTCTATTTTTGCAACTAAAACGAATAAAAACATTAAATTGCAAAAACAAAAGAATTAAATGGCCAATCAGCCTCCCACAGTTTACTTTCCAAAGGTAATTCAACTCTCTCAATGATATGAAGTCACTAATCAAATTAAGCATAATCAAATTACAACGTTAACACCCTATTTCTACTATATACATCCACAAAGATCTCTATTTAAAATTTTACATGCGTTACTGCTAGGCTACAATTCACCTTCTCCTCGTGTAGTTTGTTGGTTTATGAGCTCAATTTATGGGGTCATGCAAACAAGTGCTCAACAGTTTCCAAAACTAATTCACTCTTGTTAGGGAGAGTATGCTCAAAACAGTAAAGATTATAGTTTGTTCACGTTTTTATTATAGAACAGAAAACTACTTGGATGACATTCTGGTTGCTGGTTCCAACTTCCTAGATGTTCATCTAAAGGATATGTTAAACATTAATTTCAGCATCAAAGATTTGAGCTCACTGAAGTATTATTTGTGCATTGACTTCAACACGATGCCAACAGAAATAATCCTCAATAGATGCAAGCATGCTCTAAAGATCAAAGATGTCACAAGAACAGGGTACTTAATTTGAAACCAGCCAATAATCCCTTATATTCTTTTCTTGAATAATTTATAGAAAGATGGTGCGTAAACTATTGGGACACAACCATAACTTGTCCTTTCGCATCTTATGAAGCTCTAAGTCTTAGTTATTCAAATCTACGTACTTTCGAACCTAAAAGCTTAATTAGAATTTGAAGGTCCCAATCATCGTTTGCACCTTTACATCGTAGTCAATTTCTTCCAAATCCTTTTCAAATTTCCAATATGCATTGATAATGCATCCATAAATACTCTTTTCGAGAACAAAAACACTACACCTAATTACCATTTTATTTGGGAGAAAAAAGGCAGCAGCTTATTACACTTTCAATTGATTCGTCTATTTTATCAACAATATATTCACTTAATCTCAGGGAAGTTTTCTCCAATATGACAAAACACATGCACTAATATGCCTTTTACACCCACAACTCTTCACAACATCATAGACGAAATTAAAAACAGATATCTTACCAGTAGGATTCCAAGTAAATGTATCCCTGTACCTCTGACCTTCAACATCAATGTCAAGACGAATGGGAACCAAATTCTCAGCAGTTGGACTGCATTTCAAACAGTTAAGCCGTTGCAGATTACAAATGGGCATCACAAATATTTAAGATGACAACAACTGGACTTACATTCTGAACTTAACTGTGGGGTTTCTTAATGAACCCCAACCTGGATGTGGCTTCGTTTTATACATTCTTCTTCTTCTGGTGTCAAGTGAAGCCCCAAATACAGAACGTGAGTTTCACCTGTCACATAAAAGAACCTCAAATGCTAATCAAACAAACTACATCAATACGCAATATTCAACTAGTTATCATCACAGTTCTAAAATAGACCTAGGCGCCGACTCTAGGCGTGGCGTGAGATGAGGCGCAGGCGTGGCGCCTTTTTTGAGGTGTTTTTAAGGAATCTGGGTAATCGCGATTTGGGCATGATATTTGGGTTTTTTTGAAAGAAATGAAGAAGATTACATATAAGGATAATTTCTTTACTTTAAACTTGATATATATGAAATATGATATAAATATATAAATCTATAAATATATTGTGCCGCTTTAAGTCATGGCTTAAAAAACATCGTGGCTTCGCCATGGCTCCTAAGGCATGAGGCTGGTTGTGCCGGCACGCCACGCCTCACACTATTTATAAGATTGGTTATCATACAAAACAAAAACACGAAAATATGAATTATAACACAAATATCCTCCAAAAACACAAATACACCTACAAGAAATATTATTAATTACTATTTATAATATGTCATTAATAATATTGACTCGCGTTTAAACTATGCCTTGTTTATTTTCGTACCGAATGATGGATCAAAATAATAAACATTCAATAAATACGGTTAGAAAAAAACTAGTTACCTGTATTTAAACTAAAATAAGAAACCCTAGGCTTGTACCTACGGGTGTTGGTAAATTAAGCAAATAGTTTGGAGAAGAGTGAAATAATATGATAAGTGAAAAGAAAAGGAATTGGTAGCTTACCGAGGAATGAAGCGCGGGAATGTGATGTTGTTGCTGATTGGAGAGTTCCTCAATTCAGGAGGGTTGGAACTTGGAAGTGGGAATATATATGGTCGATACCAGTGTTCGGTGTTTGGTTTGAAATCCAACGAACCCAAAAATAACCGGACGGAAACTAAGGGCCGTTGAAAAATTTTATTGATTTTTCTATCATCTTAAATTTCTAGAGACGGGATTAGATTTTCTTGTCTAGAGAAAGTTCGAGAATTTTGAAAACTCGTTTATATGAATTTATATTTTCGTTTTTTAAAAAGTATAAGGATGTTTAGATGAAACTTGATGCGGATTCGTATAAGCGGAAGTCAAGTACCTAGGCAAAACCCTAGCGGCGATGAACGCTTGGCCAACCAAGTCGTCTTCGACGGATGTTAAATTCCGGCCAACCGGATAATAACAAGAGATATATTATCAAGAAGATCTTTTTGTCTTTTTCAATTCCAACCAAAGAGATTACAATGTATTTAAATAGGAAAACAACCAACGACATATAAGGAAACAAATAAATCACAATCTCCACAAAAATATAAAAGATACTGAAGGAAATAAACTCTCTTTATTTGGTTGGAATGGATCGCAACTTTGGGCCGGTCCTAGCCACTTTGGACGCCTGTTAGTTGTAAGCCTGACGGGTCTTCTTCTGGTAGGTCTGGATCCGTATCATCCTCCCCCTCTAAAAAACAACTCGTCCCCGAGTCACCTTCAAACTCATCTTCAGCAGTGTAAGGTGCTAGATCGGCGACATTAAAAGTAGCAGACACCCCATAATGGCCTGGCAAGTCAAGCTGATACGCATTATCATTAATCCGCTTTAGCACACGAAATGGGCCCTCAGCCCGTGGACGTAGCTTCCCAAAACGGCCCTGCGGAAAACGTTCACGTCGCAAAAATATCCACACAAGGTCACCCTCCTGAAACACAACACGTTTGCGATGCTTGTTTGTGCGGGCTTGATATTGCAAATTGTGTTTTGTAATTTGATCACGAACCTGCTCATGTAGTAATTTAATCGTAGCAACTTGTTCATCGCCATCGGCACTGAATGAATCGAGACCAGGTAAAGGAGCAAGGTCGAGAGGAGTGAATGGGTTTCGGCCATAGACAACCAAGAAAGGATTGCGCCCGGTGGAACTATGAGTTGAGCGATTGTAAGCAAATTCTGCTTGTGGAAGAACAAGGTCCCATTGCTTTATATTGCTTCCCACCAAACAACGTAATAGATTACCCAAACTCCGGTTTGTGACTTCAGTTTGGCCATCCGTTTGAGGGTGATGAGACGTGCTGAACTGAAGTTTCGCCCCCAAACGCTTCCAAAGTGTCCTCCAGAAATGACTAACGAACTTCACATCCCGGTCTGATGTGATTGTTTTTGGAACCCCATGTAAGCGAACGATCTCTGAAAAGTATAGTCTAGCGACTTGTGAAGCATCATAAGTTTTAGAACACGGAATGAAGTGTGCCATCTTGGAAAAACGATCGACAACAACCATGATAGAATCTTTCTTTCGTTGAGTAAGTGGTAACCCAAGAACAAAATCGATACTTACATCCTCCCAAGGAGCCGTCGGCGTAGGAAGAGGAGTATAAAGGCCCTGATTAGTGTTATGTGTCTTTGCTACATGGCACACACGACACCGATTAAGAATTTTCACCACATCGCGCACAAGTTTAGGCCAAAAAAACCTTTCTCCCACAAGTGAAAGCGTCTTCTCAAGTCCAAAATGTCCTGCTAGGGCTCCTTTATGACATTCGAGAATAATGGCGTCTCGAAAGGAAGAAATTGGGACACACAAACGATGCCCTTTAAAGAGGAACCCATCCCGTTGAACATAATCACGAAACGGACCTGAAACACACTTTTCCCATACCTCTTTAAAATCTGGATCATCGACATATAAGTGCTTCAGAGGATCAAAACCCGCCACGTGAGCAGTAGTAGTAACTATGAGACTAGGGCGACGACTTAAAGCATCGGCCACCGTGTTGGCTGTCCCGGCTTTATGCCTAATGACAAACGTAAAATCTTGTAAGGTTTCTACCCATTTGGCGTGACGTGGATTCAACTTGGCCTGCCCCTGAATAAATTTTAGAGCCTGATGATCTGAGTACAAAATGAATTCACTAGGCAACAAATAATGTCTCCAATAATCCAAGCTACGAACAATGGCATAGAATTCCTTGTCGTAAGTACTATATCGACGTCGCGTCTCATTGAACTTTTCGCTAAAAAGCGATAGGGCGGTTCAATGGCTCAAACCCCGCCAATTCCAAGCCGGCGCGTCATTCAACTTGAAAAAATGATTAAAGTTAGGCAAAGCAAGAACGGGTGCTTCGGTTACCGCTGTTTTTAACTTGTCGAATGCGGCCTGAGAAGCTGGGGACCAAACAAACTTGCTACTTTTCAAACATTCCGTCATAGGAGCCACGATGGTACTGAAATCCCGTATGAAACGGCGATAAAAAGAGGCGCGTCCGTGAAAACTTCGCACATCATGTAATGAAGTAGGAGTCGGCCATGTGGTAATCACATCAATCTTGGATGTGTCCATGCGAATACCCGTACCCGAGACTAGATAGCCCAAAAAAATCACTTCCTGTCGAAGAAAATGACACTTGTTTGCATTGGCATATAACTTTTGTGTTCTTAGGATGCTGAAAATGTCCCTAAGGTGGCGAAGATGGTCGTCCAAACTGTTGCTAAAAACCAAAATATCATCAAAGTATACCACCATAAAACGACCAATGAATGCCCTAAAAATATGATTCATTAAACGCATGAACGTGCTAGGTGCGTTTGACAAACCAAAAGGCATAACCATCCATTCATATAATCCATCACGAGTCTTAAAAGCCGTCTTCCACTCATCACCCGGTCGCATACGAATTTGATGGTATCCACTACGTAGATCAATCTTAGAAAAAATTTGTGCCCCATGCAACTGGTCAAGAAGATCATCAAAGCGTGGAATTGGAAAATGGTATTTAATAGTGATTTTATTTACCGCTCTACTATCGATGCACATGCGGAAAGTACCGTTTGGTTTTGGCACAAGCAAGGCGGGTACGACACAAGGCTCATGCTCTCCGGATAAGACCTTTTCAAGTAGTTCATCACTTGGCGATGGAGTTCAAGAAATTCCTTGAGTTCATTCGGTATGCGGGTTTATTGGGAATCTGGCACCGGTATAAAATCAATGCAATGTTGGATTTCACGCACCAACGGAGGCCCGAGGATATCATTGGGAAAATGTCGAGAATTCACGAAGCGGTGGCAAGACTTGATGGTATGTCTCCCGGGTTCGTTCTCTTGAGCACAACTAAGCTAAAAACTGGTGTTATGGACGGCAACTTAGCAAGACCAATAAAATTAGTCTTGGTCAATGTAGCAGAAGTGGCCGGGTCATCTCGTGGGTGAAGAGGGGCCAAGGTAATGCTTAACCCATCTTTTTTGAAAGAATAAGTGTTGCGGAAACCGTCATGTTTAACACGTCGATCATAAAGCCACGGTCGTCCTAATAACAAGTGACAAGCATCCATTGGAATTACTTCACACCAAATTTCATCCGCATACTTGTTACCGATGGAAAATTGGACGAGACACTTATGCTTAACTTTCAACAAATTCCCTTTTTTTAACCATGTTAACTGGTATGGTTCTGGATGATCGTGCAGTTGTAACCCGAGTTTTTCAACCATGGTAGTAGCCACCATGTTGTCACAAGACCCACCATCGACAATCACATTACAAACTTTCCCTTTTGAGGTGCAATTGGTGCGAAAAATGTTGTGACGTAGCCACTTTGTGTCATCTTCATCATCCCCTACAGTCGCGTGTAGGAGCCTGCGAGATACCAACAGTTCACCCTTATCCGGGTAAATAATTTCAGATTCGTCCTCTCCATCCGTGTCATATTGTGGCTCTGTGTCGTCCACGAAAGCGACTAACTGTTTGTTGGGGCAGTCACGCTTTAGATGGCCGAATCCTTGACATTTAAAACATCGAAGAGGGCCTGAACTTCCTGGTTGCGAGTTGGCGGGTGGTGTTGGGTCTCGTTTTACTGGTCCCGGTTGTGGTGCGGGTGTGGGTTTTTGGTTGGTAATCGGTTGTTTGAGAAAAAATCTGTTCTTTTGAGGGAGTTGTTTTTCAACCAGTAATGCCAACTTACATACGTCATTAAAAGAATAATATTGTTGTAAGGAAACGAAATCTCCTATTTCCGGTTTGAGAATACCCAAGAAACGAGCTATAATCTGTTCTTCGTCTTCTTCGGCCCCACAACGCATACGTAAACGTTCAAACTCCCCAATAAGTTCTTCCACTGTTAAAGAGCCGTGTTTCAGATTTTGGTAATCAAGATAGGAGTCATGTTTGTAGGTAACTGGGAGGAACTTCGCCTTTAATAACTTTTTCATCTTGTCCCATGATTCGACCTTATGTTTTCCTGCCCAATAACGTTGCGTTTGAACATGTTCCCACCACAAGGACGCGATTTCTTAAGTTTCGGGCAACGATCTTTACCTTAAGGCGATCCGAATATCCGAATATCAAACAGACGTTCAACTGTTTGCAACCAATCTAAGAATTCATCGGGTTGTATGGCGACCTCAAACTCCGTATGTCGATGCGGAGACCCAACGAATGTAATGGATCGTTGGTGGTGGAGGAGGTTACGGCGGTGACGAGCAGTGGGGGTTCGTGGTGGTGGTCATGAAAAAAATTTCAAACTCGGTTTCATCCGATTCGATGGGTGTTTCTTCATCTTGTCTTTCATATCGATTAAAAGGATTGATTTTGAGTTCTCGAATCCGTTCACGAAGTCTTTCAATCTCAACGTCGCGGGATCGCGTTCATTGTTACCATTGCCTCCGACGGCGAATCGGCGGTGTTGGTGTAGGCGATCTCTTCACAGTGCGAACATCTCGAGATACCGAGCTCGAATACCACTTGATGCGGATTCGTATAAGCGGAAGTCAAGTACCTAGGCAAAACCCTAGCGGCGATGAATGCTTGCCAACCAAGTCATCTTCGACGGATGTTAAATTCGAGCCAACCGGATAATAACGAGATATATTATCAAGAAGATCTTTTGTCTTTTCAATTCCAACCAAAGAGATTACAATGTATTTAAATAGGAAAACAACCAACGACATATAAGGAAACAAATAAATCACAATCTCCACAAAATATAAAAGATCTTCAAGGAAATAAACTCTCTTTATTTGGTTGGAATGGATCGCAACTTTGGGCCGGTCCTAGCCACTTTGGACGCTTTGTTAGTTGTAAGCTGGCGGGTCTTCTTCGGTAGGTGCGGATCCGTATCAAAACTCTTTTCAAACATTTTTTCCTTTTTTATATCAATTTTTTTCTCCATATCGGATCTTTGTACTTTTTATCTATTTTATACGTTTTATACGGTTTTATACGTTTTATCCGTTTTTTTCCGTTTTATCGTTATCATTTGTTTTATCCATTTTATCGTTTCATCCGATTTTATTATGTTTTTTACGTTTCGTCCGCTTTTTACGTTTAGTCCATTTTTATTTTTATGTTTTCGTCCGTTTTTTACGTTTTGTCGGTTGTTTTACGTTTCCGTATGTTATTTTACGCTTTCGTCTAGTTTTTTTTCTTTCTGTTTTTTACGTTTTCGTCCGTTTTTTTACGTTTTCGTTTGTTTTTATACGTTTTCGTTCGTTTTCTAACGTTTTCGTCCGTTTTCTTACGTTGTCGTCTCTTTTTACGTTTTAGACCATTTTCTTACGTTTTCGTCTGTTTTCTTACGTTTTCGTCATTTTTTTATAAAAATTTTCGTCTGTTTTTTTTACGTTTTCGTCCATTTTTTTAGCATTTTCTTACGTTTTTGTCCGTTTTCTTACGTAAGATAACGTAGAATAACGTACAAAACTTACGAAATCATATGAAAACGGAAGAAAGCGTAAAAAAGGACGAAAACGTAAAAAAATGACAAAAACGTAAAAAACGGACGAGAATGTTACAAAAACGGACGAAAACGTAAAAAAACATTAAAAAAATGGACGAAAACGTAACGTAAAAAAATGGAAGAAAACGTTAAAAAACATAAGAATACGTAAATAAATGGACTAAAACGTAAAAAAAAAAGTGGCGAAAACGTAAAAAAATGGACGAAAACGTAAAAAAACTGACGAAAACGTAAAACAACGGAAAAAGTAAAAAAAAAAAGAAAAGACATGAACGTTAAAAAACGGACGAAAACGTAAAAAAACAGAGAACCATAAAAAAAGGACGGAAACGTAAATAATTGTTGGAATCGCTCCTAACTCGTAAATGGAACGGCATTGACGGGATTACATTTTCTATCTTTGTTACCTTAAACACAAGGGCTTGTTATGTCATTTAGTCATAGTAGTATGTGTTTAGGTATAAATACCCTCCTAGAGTTTCCTAGGAGGGTGAGACTTAGTGTAATCCTTTCATCTTTCAATAATAATACACACACTAGTTTTCCCTTCTCTCTCTAGTTTCTCTCTCTAACTTGAAGATTGTGTTCTTCCATCTTCCAAGACCTCCCGATTCACCAAATCAGCCATAGAAACAATCCTAACATTGGTATCAAGAGCAAGGTCGGTTTTAGTTATGGTTGATTTTTTGGTGATGTATCTTGTCAAAATCTATCTTGTAAAATCTGTTTTTTATGAAAGTTTTAACCTTTCCCATATATTTTTGTGTTTATAAGATTTTTTACAAGTTTTATTGTATCATTTTTGGTCTAAAAGTCTTATCCTTTCAAATTTATGTCACATATCTGTTTGGTGTAATAACAATTTATGTATCTTTTTTAAGACTTTTTACCAATCTCGTGGAACTGTGGTCATGTGTTCCTTTTATGCATAGTCAAAGAGGGTCAAAAAATGAGGTCTATTATGATGTATTTCTGGGTTTCTCAAGCTGAATAGAATATGGTCGGAAAACGTCACCGGAAAAAAGTTAACCAGGGTCAAAACCCTTGTTTTTTTCGCATAAGGATCTTCAGACTAAGTTACGAGTAACTTGGAAAGTTACTCGTAAGGACCAATGCTTACGAGTAAGGTTTTCCTTACGAGTAAGTTTCTTTACGCGTAAGAACCTTACGAGTAAGACCTTACGCGTATTGCTTTACGCATAAGGGCTTACAAGTAAGAAAACTTTACGCATAAGACTTTGCTTACGCATAAGGGCTTCTTACGCGTAACCCTTCTTACGACCAAGGTCTAATTTTATGCATAAGACCGACAGAAATGGAGAAGACATAAGTCTAGATTGATTGACACAAAACCAAATACCAATCTCGTATTGTGGACTTCAGTTTATCACATCACAAGCCCGAAACAAAATGAAAAACAATTAACACGACTGTTGTATGAACGAAGTTTCCACAGCCTCACCCAAATCCAATATCAACCTCAATCAAATCCAAACCTATCCTATAACCCATCACAGTTTCGTCTACAATATTCATCTTATCCCTTCACCAAGACTCGATAATAAAAAGTAAATAATTGTACGATCTCAGAAATGCTTTCGTTGATATCTATTATGAGATTACAAGACTCAAAGGTCAAGCAAACGAAAGACAATACTCATTATAGATCTATAAAAGGTGTAACCTTTTCTACACCTTTTCGAATATATAAAAAAAAAACATGACAAGAGTGTCACTTTCTTTCTTTGTTTCGTTCATTGACCAAAAACCAAACGGAAACAAAAATCAAACCTACCTGAGATCTTATTTTATCAAGACCTTGAAGCCGTTCTTGGGTTTCAATTGCTACACGATTGTTCAAGAATGAGATATAAGGACGGTTTTGATTCTGAAGTGATGATGGAGATGTGATGCGATTGATTGGTGTTTGGGAGATCCGGTTGTAGAGAGATACAGGTGTGAGGCAGAGAAAACGCTTTTGGTGGAGGCGTAATTTTTATCTGTGGGTTATTTCAGGGTTAGGTGTATATACATGTTTTATATAACCGGTTGGTGAATTGGATTTGCATCCAATTATTTCAATTGGATCGGGCTGAGCTGGATTATTTGAATTGGGCCGGTCATTTGATAATGTATACAATTTTTTTTGGGCTACAAGGTCATTATTACCATCACTTGGACTGGGTTGATTTAAATTGGATCCGAATATTTTATGAACTGAGATGAAAGTTTATTATACAAATGTATTCATATACATTATGAAAATTTCTTGGTAAAATATTCGGTAAAAGATGTGGTATTTGGCGCTTACAAATTTTTCACGGGGATACAAATTTTGACAAGATCGGGAAACTCTTATCAAAGTTCATTTAAACTGTTAATGAAGTTTAGTTTTTAGCATGTAATCGCAAGATGTGACTACGGAGTTAATTCTTTATTATTTATTTGAGGTTGAAGTGGGATATCACGGTGCGTATACTTAGTATCCAAGATATCGGGTTGGTTGGATGCATGATTCTTGAGATCCTTGTTCGAGCTTTAACTGCTACGAATGACAAAGACTTGAGTTGTCTAGTTATACGATGTAAGGAGTTACGTTGTTGTGCTCACGTAGATAGCTCTCACTTTTAAGGAGTTACGTTGTTGTGCTCAAGTGTCACACTAAGGTGTGGATAATTTGAGAAACTTTAAGTTTACCTTTTCTCGATGGTGTTAAGAAAAAGGGTTATTCGTCTAACAATAGTGCAAGTTTAAGTCACAAGTTCGGGTTATACTACTTCAGTCTCAAGTTCGTCATATTGGGTTTTCTCCATCAGTAGTCACTACAAAAAGCCGTCTGAATGATAATGGGGTCGGTAAAGAGTTAGCTGAGAAGAGTATACACAAGTAGAGAAGTCTTATCAGCAATTGATTCTCACATGATATTTATGGTACTTCACAATTGTTCGATTACTTGGACATACATGGTTTCGTTGTCTCCAATTCATCATCAACATACGTGGTGTATGATTCTGATTCATTGAAAACATCGGGGAAGAGAGTATAGGTGTTCATTGCCTCTTTGATGTTTTTGGATTTTTTTTTCCGAAAACCCTCTCCTTTCATGAATTTCTTCAATCAGGGGAAAAAAATGAGACGATCAGTGGTTAAAATTTCTCAAGTTGGTGTTATTGTCTCACTTTCACAGAGTTATCGTGTGTGAAGTTACCTAAATATGATGTTGTGATGCTTTACACACGGTCATTTTATCGAGTAATTGTATATTCACAAGTAACTATTATTCCGATAGACCGCAACATTCAGGGGGAAGTCGCTTCATCTCGTCTTTCGCGCATTGTTTGGTGTGAAGCATCTACATATGTGATAAGATCTTGTTGATTTCTGATGTTACCCCGAACGGATTTTCCGCAATAAGTCGATTTACCTTGTGTGGTTTACTTGCTCATCTACAAATTCATTGCGTCTTCAAAACTTCAAAAGTTAGAGGAATGTTCACTACATCAAAGTTTGAATCTGCTGAAGACGGTTGTCACTTTGGGAAGTCGATTCGAAACTTCGCCAAAAGGAGTGTACGGAGAAGTCTGCTAAAGACATGCGGCATGAATTGGGGGGAAGTTAATCCAATTTATGCATATTACATCATTTGCCTACAAGTGAAGAAAACGGTTCTCAAGTCGAGGTACAAGACGAAGACAAAGAGCGTAAACTTTCATCATCCTCAGCACTTGAAGAGCTTATGAAGACCTTTCTTTATTTGTTTTCTATATTTGTAGTAAATGTTTATGTCGTCCCATTGGGGGAAGATTGTTGGAATCGCTCCTAACTCGTAAATGGAACGACATTGACGGGATTACATTTTCTATCTTTGTTACCTTAAACACAAGAGCTTGTTATGTCATTTAGTCATAGTAGTATGTGTTTAGGTATAAATACCCTCCTAGACTTTCCTAGGAGGGTGAGACTTAGTGTAATCTTTTCATCTTTCAATAATAATACACACACTAGTTTTCCCTTCTCTCTCTAGTTTCTCTTTCTAACTTGAAGATGGTGTTCTTCCATCTTCCAAGACCTCCCGATTCACCAAATTAGCCATGGAAACGATCCTAACATTGGTATCAGAGCCTAGACGTCCGAAGAAAACTGGTGAGTCATCCTCCATGCCACCACCACCCAAAGGACTCCAACTGACCCACCCATCCCTCCACATTCTTCTCTTGATAAACCTCAGGACTCGAGTTACCACCTCCACGAGAAAACCGTGATCATTTCGAATACACCGGTGGTGACTATGAGGAAGTCCCCGAGCCCCAACAACAACCCACCTCTCCCAATACAACAAAGAAACCAAGATCCTCATCTAGGCCAAGAAGAAGAAGAAGAAGACTAAGGATGATGTCGTCTCACTCGCTAGACGAAGATAACATTGAATATGACCGGTTTTCCACACTTGTTGATGCTACTCCTCCCCACACAAGGTCAAGATATGGTAGAAGGTCGAACATTGGAGCATGCTAAATTTCTTCAAGAAAAGTTTCGGGTGAAGAAGATGACCAAGTCGAGTTAAAACGCATCAAGAATGAAGCTTTTCAATTGCTCAAAGACAGCTCAGAAAGTGCTATCAAAGTTGAATACCATCTTGAAAACATAGCACGAGCCATGTCTAACAACATCGATTGGCTCAACCCCGAAGCTAACATTGACTTCACACGAAAAGACAAGGCTCCATACTACAATCGATCGACCGGACCTCTACCAACGATTGTGACCAGATCAACCTAAGATTCCATTCCGCTACTTTTTCAACAATGACTGGAATTTCTTCTACACGGTAGCGATGGTTCAAAGAAATACGCTACATCACTTACACTTCCGCTCCCTGCACCATATACTCCAACCGCATAGCCATCGAGAAAAGGCTACTCACATGTTTGCCAACAACAGGAACAAGATGACATTGATGCAATGTATGGGATTCACCATTGGCGGAACAGAAGAATCTACTACAAAAGCTGCAGTTTGAAGGTCTATACATGAAGTGTACAATGATAAAGGGATCATTGTCATACATGTAGCTCTCTCGCCTAAATGGGATTACACTTTCCTCAAGAAAATCGTGGTCAAAAGACAAGACGAAAGGGACTATGATTTACGTGAAGCGGACTTTCGAATTTATCTCAAACGACATTGAAGATCATATCTTGCCAAGGTGCGAGGGACGAATGAGACAATTCGGCGTAAATCCAACGTGAATACATCAAGTCCTTGCTAATCTTCATCGAAGCATAGTGATCCAATGGCGTGTAGAAGACTTGCAACTTGCCGTTGAATCGATCGAGACACGTGTCAACCTCACCAAACCTCATTCGACCTCCCGACATCAATCATCTTCCTCAATACACTCTCATCAAGAAACCGTTTGGAGTAGTCTACCGATGAACTACACATAATCGCTGATGGCGTAACGAGCTTCATAAGTTTGGGGATCATACATCAAGAAAGTCGGGATGGATTAGCTTATCGATTAAAGGAGATACATGAAGGCATAGGGTCGAAGAAGAGATGGACTTGAAGGAGAAACGGGATGTTAAGAGGATCATCACTCGCATCGATGAAAGGTTGTTCGAAGGGACCGATTCGAACTTTGGAGAGCTTCAGAGGTGGTCGTCCGAGATTTCTCTCACAGCTATCAGCGCCTGTTCGCATTCCCGGAGTTATTGCTGGACTACAGAATCTCTGTAACCCTTGATTTGGTTCATTTACAATATTGATTTGGATGAGTGATTATTTAATGACAATGGCTTGTGCACACATAACAGTGTACAACCCGTACTTGTAATGAAAGGACCCTGTGGTACGCTTCAGTGCCACAATCCTTATAAAAGGAGCGAAAGTGTTGGGAATTATATTTAAGTTGATAAGACAAAATACATGAAAGATGAAGGACTGTTGAAGACAAAGAAAGACAAGGGACCTACTTGTCAAAGAAGTATTTATTATCTAGTCCCTTGTAGTCATTTGTAACCCTAGTATCTCTATTATATAAAGAGATACAGGGAGTTAGGTTTAAGAGTGTGTCAAATAATGTAAACATCAGACAAAGGTGTGTGTGTAGGTCTAGGGCGTGAGTATGTAAACGCCTAGACTAGGTGATAGTCGACTTGTAGTGTTTAGCCCCAAGGATCATTGATCCCTGTTGTGTAACAATCTTAGAGTTGATCGTCTAGGATTGGGGCTATGAATGTGTTTTATAGAACACATGATGATGACGAAGAAACCTTAATAATAACAATGATACTTTGATTATTCCGCTGTGCATACATATTATTGTTCATTGTTATTTGTGCTTATTGATTATCCTAGATAAGGTCTAAACAACCTAGAGCATCGATTCTAACATGTGGTTTCAGAGAGGGTGGCTCTTGATATCTAGGATTTCGCAAGGTTTCTTGAAGAGGAAGAAAAATTCGTAACTGGTTCAATTTTCGTAATGCTTCACAGGTCGGGTTTTCAAACAGTATAACTTTTTCAACTGTTGGATCGTAACGAAATTTTGGGTGGACGTTCTTTATATATCCATCTAACTTTCCACCGGAGGGATTGTCGATCTGAGCTTCCAATCAAAAGTTATTTTGTGTCGAAGTCTGCTGCAGAAACAGGTTTAAAAGTTCAAAATTTTAGGGTTTCTTCCTATTTGTTTTAGGGTTTGTAACTTGTTGTTGCTATTAATGATCTTAGGGTTTGTATTATACATGTCCTTTGCTCTAATCTTCATATGGAAATCAAAAGGAAACCCTAATTTGGAATCTGTTCGCAACATGAAGCTGTTTGGTTTTGGTACTTGCATAACCTGATCATATAAATTTTTGTGATGACTGAAACCATCGACAAGTTCTTTTTGGTCTTACTATGGTACGTGATTTTGAGCGAGATTGTTTGGAGTTAGTGCTTGAGTCGACATGTAACAAGTAAGTTAAGTTTAATTGCTGCTGTTGCGTTTTTCAATTACTACTGCTACGCTATCAGTTTACCACCGCTCCTACATGTTACCACCGCTAGTTAATTGTTTCCACTGCTAAGCTTGTTCGTTACCACTGCTCGTGAAAGGTATCCACTGCTAGTGTTCGTGTTTCCACTGCTAGGTTAACTTGTTTCCACTGCCACATTATTTTTTCCATTGCTAGCTTAATGGTTACTGCTTGTATTATGCCAAAGGTGACACCTTAGTGACAGTTTAAACTATCACTAAAAGGAATGGGAGGAAGGAGTAATCATGATAGTGACAGATTAGCGACAATTTTGTGACAGAATTTGTGTTGCTAATTGCTATGGGAGGAAGGAGAATGCAAAGTTAGTGACAGATTTGTGACAGTCTTGTAACAGAAAAAGTGTTGCTAACAGGCTTGGTTTGCATTGTCCGAAAAAAATTTCTACAACTAATGTTATCCGATATATGTTGTTTCCACTGCTTATATTACTCGATATCAGATAGTACATGATTTTTGGTTCTCGTAGGGTATTGGATTTAAGGGGAAGTCGATTTTGTTTTCGGCTTGATTGGTTAACGACACACACTGTTTGGATTTTGGTTTTTGTTCTTAACAAGTTCATGGCTCATTCTGATTGTCATAATTGATTGCGAAGAAAGGCGTTTATCACCTATTTGAAGATGAAGTGGAATTATTTGGGTTTGTGTTTTATCATATCTTAAAGTGGGAGATTACACTTTTAAGGTAACTTGTTCGTACTTCAATGATTGTGATGAAGAATTGACATAACACTTAAAGGAGTGACGTTATTGTGCTCAGTGATTATTGTCAAGGGATTGCGGTCTTCCTATACACCATGATTGGGTATATGTTCGATGTCATCTTTAGTGCAAGATATAAGACACAGGTTTGGATTGTTCTGCTTTAGCATCAAGTTGGTTATACTTGGTTTTCTTCATCAGTAATTATTACATAAAGCCTACATTCTTCAAATGGTAAACATATGGGTTTCAGGGGAAGCTTAATGTTAAAATGTTTAACCATTTGCATGTATCATTCGAGGTGAAGGTTTTTACAACTGCTAGTTGTTATTACTACTGCTGATTTTGATTTCTACTGTTTCAAGTTCATTTTTAGATGCGAAATACTTAATGGTGGGTAATTTGAAACATTGGAAGGATGGATTGGACGTATGATATTGACTCGTAGTTGTGAAGATCAAGGTTGCTCACTTATGACCCCTAGTGGATTATGACAAAAAGGGGAAGAAGTACTTGGAAGCTGCAACTTGAAGATTCTTGGTGATTGCATGTTTAAGGGGAAGTTTGTTTATCTTTCATGACATACTTGTTCGTGCTTATTTGGTTTTGTCATTATCAACTAGGGGAAGATTGTTGGGAATTATATTTAAGTTGATAAGACAAAATACATGAAAGATGAAGGACTGTTGAAGACAAAGAAAGACAAGGGACCTACTTGTCAAAGAAGTATTTATTATCTAGTCCCTTGTAGTCATTTGTAACCCTAGTATCTCTATTATATAAAGAGATACGGAATTAGGTTAAGAGTGTGTCAAACAATGTAAACATCGGACAAAGGTGTGTGTGTGTAGGTCTAGGGCGTGAGTATGTAAACGCTAGTCTAGGTGATAGTCGACTTGTAGTGTTTAGCCCCAAGGATCATTGATCCTGTTGTGTAACCGTCTTAGAGTTGATCGTCTAGGATTGAAACGTGAATGTGTTTTATAGAACACATGATGATGACGAAGAAACCTTAATAATAACAATGATAGTTTGATTATTCCGCTGTGCATACATATTATTGTTCATTGTTATTTGTGCTTATTGATTATCCTAGATAAGGTCTAAACAACCTAGAGCATTGATTCTAACAAAAAGCTTCTTACTTTTGAGTAAAACTTATCAAACCTTTCACTTTTAAAAGGTTTTGCTCAAAAGAACAAGTACTTCCCCTTATGATTTTCAAAACCTCAAAAGTCAATATCACTTGTTGAGGGGGAGTATTTGCTTAAAAACTTTGTTCACAAATTGTTCTTCATGATAATCTTCCCACAAAACTCGAAATGGTCATATTCGATATCAAAATTTCGTCAAAAATAACATTAATATGCCATTTTTGAGGGGGAGAAAAATTATGTGATAAGAAATATGTTGTGAATTGCTATTGAATTCTCGTGTGAAAAGACTTCAACCCATGAATTGATGGGATCTGAACAGTCATACATTGAAAAGATT
This sequence comes from Chrysanthemum lavandulifolium, assembly GCA_022545495.1. Lineage (NCBI taxonomy): Eukaryota > Viridiplantae > Streptophyta > Magnoliopsida > Asterales > Asteraceae > Chrysanthemum > Chrysanthemum lavandulifolium. The sequence continues at coordinate 105,683,958 of CM040242.1, read as the reverse complement.
TGTCTTCCAAAGACTTATCCAAGTAAATTGTACCTATTAGAAGCTCTTGATAGACATGAACTTTGTGGGTTTGACAACCTTTGAGGTTTGTCCACACCTTCAAGGTAGTTATTAGAGCTAGTTGTCACCTAAAAGTCGACAATGTAACTCTCTAACTATGCAACGAACCGTGTCTCATGGGGATTGTCTATCTTGAGTTGATCAATTCAAAAAGTGTGCGCTCTTCTCTCACCATGCAAGTTTCTGTCAAAACACTTAAGCATGTGTGGAGGGGGAGTATTTCTGCAAAATAAAACTCTCGAAGTGTTTCAAAATGTTCCTTATTCATAAACACTTTGAGAAATTTTCAAGAAATCGGTTTTATGGCAATGGAGTTATAAGGTGATTAAGGTTAGGAATAACCGTCCTATGATCCGCCAGAGCTGGAGGATCTACCCAAGGACACTACCAATAGTTAGAATTAGAAGTCCTTAGGTATGATTATAAAAAGGAGAAATGAGAATCGGAGAAAGAAGGAGTTGAAGAATTAAAAGAAAAGCAAAGAAAAGGGTGAAAAGAAATAGCCTCCAGTTATTCAACTTAGAATGCGGACACGTGTTCAATTCATATACTCTTGGTTGTCACTTGATGACACCGATATGGAAGATCAAAGTCGTCATGGACCCGGTGACACATGCACTAAACCTTCTTAGCCACTCAAGTTTCTCTCAACGAAGCTTGTTTCATTCTCACAGGGAACCCCACGTAAACTATCGGCTTTCTCTTGAGATTCTTTGGTATTGAAGAAGGAGACCCTCTCCTAGTCTCCGCTCGGAAAACCAAAGCGCACTATTGAGTCTGACCACTAGATTCATCAAAAGATCTCTTAGGTACACTTGACATTTTATCACTTGTCGTTCAACAATAAGGGCCTTGAGTGATACACTATGGTGTTCTTCAGATCTTAGCAATCGAGAACATTTATGAGGTTTACAATTGTGACCTCGGTGATTGAATGGAAACTCCTGCCGAGGTCAACATCAAACAAATACAAAGCGTGTCACTGGTAACTCCCGTGGATTACGCTTAGTGTGTCTCAAACGGTCTCTGTCGTGGGGTGATGCTTGGTGTACCTCACACTCATCGAGCTGTAGATGTACTTTGGTACATCGCGTTATCTCACTTGTGGGACTCCATTTCGAGAGCGACCTTTGTGAGAATTAGAGTTGTGTTTTCACACTATCTTGTTAACACTCTCGAAGTTCAAACTTGTAAGTCTTGAATCGCTTATCACTAACTTGATCTTATGTTTTCTTAACATGGAAGCTCGGAGCGGAATGATCGTGCAAATTACGCATGCTCATACCAACAACAACACTAATTGAAGTTCTCTCAAATGCAACACAAAGTCGAATGATTCTTCATCAAGTCAAAGAATCTACAAAGTTTAAAGACTAAGAGAACTACATCAAGATCTTGAAATCCAACATTAAAGGCGTGTGAGCATGTTGGAGAAAGGCGTGGAGACACCGGAGCAACGAGCGGACTGATGCGCAGACAACCACAACATACTATCACTCCTATCTTAAAGAACAAAGATCAAAGAACAAAGAAATTGATAACGTCAAAGCGTAACTTTTCAAAGGAAACAATTTCTCTACTGGGAGATTGTTCGAATCAAGGCATTCTTCTCACAAGAAGAAGAATGTCGAAGACGTCAAAGCTAATATTACATCAAGACCTACAATATTTATATCATCAATCACTAACACTTAGGGGAGATTGTTGGAATCACTCCTAAACTAGATTTCAAGTGTTAGTAATTAATATGTAATAGTTAGCTTAATATGGCTTTTATGTTTGTAATCATGCCAAGGCTTATGTAGAAAGCCCATGAGCCTTGGCCCAAGCCCATAAAGGAAAGGAAGAGAACTTGCATGTTGCCCTAGTTCCTACCTATAAATAATGCTTGTAAACCCTCACTTGAGGGTTGGTTGTTCATCTTAGTCATTTCACTCTACGCATAACCTTTCTTATATCCATACGTGTGTGTTGATTAAGTGTTCATCCGATCACTTCTTTTCTATTTATTCTATTGATGCTTGTGTTACAAACATGGTGACCTAACAATAATAACGGACGAAAACGTAAAAAAATGGACGAAAACGTAAAAAATGGACGAAAACGTAAAACAAATGACAAAAACGTAAAAAACGGATGAAAATGGGCGACAACGTAAAGAAACGTATAAAAGCGTAAAAAACAAATGAAAACGTATTAAAATAGACGTATAAAAAGTGAGAATGAAAAAAGTGAGAAGAGTAGAATGAGCTTTTCAAATTTGTAGTTAAAATTTAGAGAATGAGAATTTCACATTTTTTGAAAATTGATGGAAAAAAGTGTAACTAAACGGATTTTCAATTTTTCCCTTTTCATATGAAAAATTTTCTGGAAAACTAGAAATATTTTCACCAACTAAACGACCCCTAAATAAAACAGAACCAATAGTTTTATATAAATCACACCAAAGTATTTATGGTGCGTTTATGTTAGGAATTAGAAAATTCCAGTGTTGAAAGAGTCGGTCACCCCAACTATTATCTAGCATAAGTTAGCTCGTAGACTAATCGTTAGTTACTTATTTATCTTTGTTATGTAGTTAGTCGATGGCGTAATATAGTTTAGTGCAACACCGTGGAGGAAGGTCGGGTCTTTACCCACCGTATCCCCGATCCACAGGCCGTCAGAGGTCGTTTAGTTTGTAACCTATAAATACCTCTACCTTGCAAGGTAGAGGTTGGATATTCTTTGGTAATCTAATATTCCACAAGTTTCTCTCACTAGAATGTCCCACTCTCTCTCTAAAACCATCTATGTGCTCATTGTGTTAATGTTATGATGTGTATGTGAAAGTTTATATCTTACAATTGGTATCAAGAGCCATGGTTAGATCATATCTTGCACATCTTTGGATTTATAGTGGTTTTAGGTGGTTTTGAGTTTGAAAAAGTTTAGTGGTTTTGCATCATTTGGTTGATTTCTCGTGTTAAAGTTTGAATTTTGTTGGTACTTTTATGTTTAGAATCATCAAAAGTGTTTAGGTTTTCATTTGGTAAGCTTGAATCATCTTGGTTGGGTTGTTTTGGATTGAAAAGTGGCGTTTATATGGTTTTCAAGCTAGCGACTTAGCTCACGGAATAGTTTCTTGGTAGCGACTTGCTTCACATTTTGTAGCGACTTACGGTGTTGGAACTAGCGAGTTAGATCTAGCGAGTTAAAGTACAAGTAGTGGACTCTCCACTACGGGTGGCGACTTGTAGTAGCGACTTGGTGCATAGCGAGTTGCTCTTTAGCGACTTGCATCGTTGGCGACTTGAGTAGCGGTTGTGCGAATTTTTGCTAGCGACTTGAGTGCTAGCGACTTACCATAGCGACTTACATCGGCTAGCGACTTGGAAAGCTAGCGACTTAGCGTGGTGGCGAATTAGTGTTGGCGACTTGGTGTAGTATCTTCTAGCGATTTGGGATAAGTGCTATTTAGTTGGTAGCGAATTGATTCTAAATCCTCTAGAGACTTGGGGAGTAATTCATAATAACACAATGTCTGTCATCACGGATTCTTTAATCACCAAAGTACTTGCTCTCTATGACACAGCACAGAATTGTGAAACAAAATGCTTATATGAAGGCCACACACTTAATGACTCAGTATCAATCAATCAGAACAACTCAAATAAGTCACTCGTAATATCTTCAGATGATACTAAGAATGAGGAATGCACATGTGAGCGTTTCAACATCTCGATCGACTTCTCAAATTACTCTTATCCACAACCATGGATCGAACAAGTTGTGCCATCCTTCGTCGATTTTCCCACTTTAACAAGAACTGTTTTGCTTAACCTAGAACGGTCGAGGTCTCAAATTACCAAAGAAAAGCTCTCAAGTGATGACTCTCATGCTTTCTCTCAAACCATCTCCAACCAATTTGACCACTTACGGGACGAATACTCCTCAGTTTTGATAATACCATAGTGGAATGTCTTTCAAGAAGCACACGGAATGGAAATTCATGAGTTCGAAACTCATTTATTCAACTTATGAGTAATATAGAAACATACATCGAGGAAGCTGCAAAAGAGAATAACAAGTGAAGGAATTGAATGAGTGTCAAGAGTGTCCATGGAACAATGATAACGTGTCATGCTTCATTCCAGTTGAACCGTGAAGACAACGATTGCGAGTCTCGGTGTGATGGAAAAGGATGAAGAAAACAACAACGATCTCAAATTCTCGAGTCGAAAAGGTATCAATCAACAAGGTACACTTATCGATCACACTAATTCTCACAAAAGGTACATGACTCTTACCCCGAACATAACAATGTGGAATCAATCTTTGTTTTATACGAATCTAATGCAAGTAACATGATTGAAAAAGGGTATATGATGAGTTGTCAAACAAATTTTCAATTCTTGAAAAACACTTTGTATCTCTTTGCAAATTGAAATACAACATAAGGATGAAATGTTTTATGCAAAAAAGGTGTAATGTCTGGAACTTCAATTTAGAAATTTTTGAAATTAATCGGTTAAAATCCAGTTCGAACAAAGATTCGACCATAAGAAATCAAATCTCTTCTTTCAAAAGCCCGTAAATATGACTCATCATGAGATAAGTGATACGCTAGAATCTAGGAATTACGAACTAGCTCTATGTGTCCAACCTTCTAAGAAAAATGAGCATTTAAGAAGAACCTTGAAACAAACTCTAAATTAGTCAATCAATCTAATCTCTTGATGAAAGATATTGATGACCTCAAAGCACAAATTCGAGATAAGAGCTTCAATATTGTTGCACTAAAAATGAGCTCGGGAAGCATGTTGGAAATAGGATGAACACTAAGTTTGCAAAACCTTCAACTATGGGAAAGTCAAATGTTCGAAACAACTGAAACGAGCAGTTATTAAACAACCTAATGCCTATAGGTGCGAGGCGAGCTAAACCATTAAAATCTAAGTCTACATCCCTAGTTGATAATCGGTTTGTTTTGTCAAAACCGGTCACTTCATTGCCTAGTTCGGATATGATGAATACCAAGCATAGGACTAATGGTCATCGCTCGCGGATCGAAATGCAATAAGTTTAACTAGGTCTCAGGCAAAAAATCATCTGACAGATCAATCCCCTAAGAAATTCTCTGATCACAAAAGGACAATTAGTCAATTCAAGGCTGTGCACTCATTTAGTTCAACTAACTGTAGTTTCAAATGGATTCCCACTGGCAGATTATTTAAGTATACAGGACTTAAACGAACTTACATTCCTAAATCATGCCTCAAGTGGATTCCCACTGGTAAACTTTTCAAGAATGTAGAACCTAATAGAATCCCCATTAATGATACATCTGAATTATACTGTGTTGCATCCAAATGTGAGACTAAACATGTCACTAAACCTTCTATGTTCAAGTCTACATGTGCTTCAGTACAATGTGCTCATGATCTTTTCGGTACAATGCTCAACTCAATCAGAACTTCATGACTTGGTTCCCTCGAGATATGAACATAGCTCATTCAGGAGCTATAGCTTGCGTAGTTGATGTACTTCTTACTTTGACTCCTATTCATCTTGAATCGAGGACTCGTCCTTCCATGTCTTTGTATAAATCAATTTTCAAAAAAAAAAAAAAAAAAAAAAAATTTATATTCTCCTTTCAAAATTTTATCATTTTTCTCTATCTAATAATGAATATACTCCTTGTTATCGATAACATCTACGGTCCTAGAAATGTCATTCAATAATGGCGGGATCATAGATGAAGTTCGAACAAAGATATATTCTTGGTGGTATAATAGGATTGGTTAATATCAATCAATGATCTTTGATGACATTGATTGAGGGGAGATTAGTTTATATACCATTGGCTTCTGTCTTTGGTTATGATGCTTATTTATTTGTATGATGTGGTGGTTTCACCTTGTGTGACTAGCGGTTATACTTTTGAAATATCTGGTTGTATCTTGCTCATGAGATTTTCGGTGTGTGCCTTCGTTATAGCGCCTATGTGTTGAAATGTTGAATTGATTCATGATGATCAGTGTAATAATCAATGCTAGAGACGTTGTCTTATCCGTGTTAGCATTTTATTACCACTCATTCGTTAATACCATAGGGACCAAATTTGTCATATAGTGTAAGTTATGTTGCATTAGCGAATTACCTCACCTCAGTTTATAACCACAAGGACCAATTGTGTCATATTTCTAAGTTAGTTTGTATACCCCTAGCGAGTTACCATTTTACCCAACAAGTTTTTTCTCTCTCTCGTTCCTTTTTTCTTCTTCTCTTCGTCATTTTATTCTTACTAGCGACTTAGCATAAGGTTTGCTTGATTCCTCTTATCGTTACTATCTTATGCTTTGGTGTCCGATTCTAACTTATTTTATATCCGGATCCTTTCGTGCTCGTGAGGTGTGATTAGTTGACTCTCTCGCTTAGGTTTGGATTTTTATATAATCGTGTGTGTGTTACTTATAAAATGATTGAGCGAGTTTAAATTGTTTGGAATATGTTGTTTGGATTATATTGGTTGGAATACATTGATGTATGATTAAGTGGATTGGATGATGGGTTGGTGTTAGATGTGTTCTTGGTGGCGAGTTAAATTGTTCTTGGTAGCGACTTAGTATGAATGTTCTTCATGGCGAGTTAGTGTTCTACTTAGCGACTACGTCTCCGTGTAGCGAATTAGTTCACTAAATTCCAAAATGACTTGGTTAGCGAGTTAGTAGTTAGCGACTTGTATTTACAAGTTAGCGAATTAATAACCTAGCGACTTAGTTACCTACTTTGTAGCGACTTGGCTTAGTTACTGTACATGGCGACTTGACTTTACTAGCTAGCGAATTATTCTAGCGACTTGGTTAGCGAGTTAGCAGATAGCGACTTGTATTTACAAGTTAGCGAAATTGTTACCTAGCGACTTAGTTGACTGCTTTGTAGCGACTTGGTTTAGGTACTGTTCATGGCGACTTGGCTTTACATGCTAGCGAATTAGCACAGCGACTTAGAGTGCTAAACTTGTAGCAACTTGTCTGTGGCTCTAGATGACGACTTGTCTTTACAAGTGCGCAGCGTGTTCACTTTCATGTTGAGAATCGAGTTTTAGGGTCAAGGATTATTAAAATGTTCAAAGGTTTTTGTGCTAAAGATGATCTCACTCTCACAACACTTAGGATCTCCTAATTCGACTTGTTGAATCAACATACTCTATGTAATCTGTTATAACATCTGTTTAGGCAAAGGTACTTGGTTCCTCTCACGATCGCCAAATGTTACTTTTTGCCTCATACATATTTGTTATATCACTTTTACATGTGTATCTTGGCTCATGTCATGATCACTTTGAAATGCACTCCTTTGCCTATTAATCCCTTATAAGGTCGTCATGAGATCACTTTTCTGGAAGATTATGCGTCATTGTTATATCTTATTTAAAAAGTTGTCATACATTTGAAATCTATGCCACTCAATCTTTCTCAGTATATGTTTTGGGAAATCATTCTGAGTTACTTCTTCTATGTCTTAAGGGTGCTCTCAATGTTGACTTACTTACCATCTAACTTTGTTCCCATTCATTCTTTGTTAATTGTATGATTACTCGTAACATCAATGGCAAGTTCAATCCCGAAAAGAGCACTACCCTTGGCATCATCCAAAGTTCTTTGAGACGAAGAAATCCTTCCCAGAGTCAATGGGTCGATATCGGAAAAAAGCAAGCATTATGTGGACTTACAAAAGCTTCAACATAATCCGATACTCAAAGTTTCTATTGACATCCTCAAAACACAAACTTCTTTGGAGCTATTACCAAGCAATGCTCAATTCCTCCATTTACATTCAGCAGCCTGGAACACCATTCAATGGGACAAAATCACATTCGATACTCTTGCATCTTTGGATGATATGGAGTTCACAATTGATTACGATATTACGAGCAAGGCTCTTGGAATCACACATGTAACCACGACTTTCGTTTCGAATCTCCACCGGTGTTGACGATTTGATTGTTTTTCTAATTGGATTGGGTTATCGAGCAGTATTTCAAGAGCGTCGACATCATCACTGGACACATGTATCAACCATGGAGAGCCATTACAACAATTCTTAACTTGTGCCTATCTGGCAAAACATCAAGGTTCGATAAAGTGAGGATCCCCATCTTGCAAATCCTATGGGGAATCGTTAATAGGGTTGATGTGAATGTATCAGATCGTATTTGGGAAGAATTTTCGTTATCAATGAACACGTTCATATCTGACAGAATCAATTTCGAGAACAAAGCTCAAGGCCGAAAGAAACAGATCAAGCTTGTAATTCCCAAAGATCGATTCTCTAAGCTTGTTATCCGATTACTGCAACAAACTCATAAATTCAATCCAGTGTCCGAATCAACTTTACACAAGCGGATGATGAATTTGTTTTAGGAAACCCGAAATATGTTCCTAGAGGTTCGGATAAAGAAGTATATGGATTGCCAATTCCTGATTGTCTTCTCACAGAAGATATCAAGAAGAAGGACTACTTCAAGCAATACATGAAAAGAGCAACCAAACTCTCTGCTGATGTCACACCATCTCCTTTACAACCAAATGCTCCCATGACCAAGTCAGCCTCACAAGCATCCTATGCCTCTCTTCCTAAAAAGAGACTTGAAAGGTCTCAACAGTCTGACATCGCATCCAAGAAACAGAAAGTTAAAAGGAAGAAAGTGGAAAAGGAGATTGGTGAGAAAACTGAGATACCAAGGAATGTTTCCAGGCTAACTGATGAAGATGACACTGATCTGCAACTTGGAATTCAGCAAAGCCTTGAAGGTCAGAATGTGAAAGCTCCCGTAGGTGGAGTTGTGTTAAGAGAACCCGCTCAACTACCTCGACAAACAAACCCAATTACACTTGACAAGGGAAAAGGAGTTGCAAGTGTTGAAACTGAACAAGCTGCTCACATGCTGTTAACTATCTCATCATCTCCATCAAGCACCACAAATCCATATGAGTCAAGAGAAGAAGATTCATCTCATGCAAAGAACAATGCAGGTGGTCAAGGTGCACAAACGTTTAAGGAATCTCTTACACTTGGTGAGACTCAATCGACTTGAATGTCGACACTCTGTTACAAAAGGGCTCATGAGGAGAACCTTGAGACAAGATCGATGAGACCTTGAAGATGGATGAACCAAATTTGTCTACTAACTCTCTATCCTCACTTAAGGATCTCGATGCAAACTTCTCTTTTGGAGACCAATACATTAATGACAAACCACTAGATATCTTGCACAATCCATGTATAATGTCGAGATTCAAGAAGACACGTCAACCATTCCTCCAATGTCGACTTCTTCATTATCAATCGTACTTCCACCTCCCATACCAATCGAATCAAGCTGTACAAACACCACCAACATCGTCACCAACTCACGATCCTGTCATTATAGTTGCGGATGAGGATGCTCCTGACTTCACCTCCACGATTCTCACTTTCGATCAACTCTTGGATAAAGCTATTAAAAGGATAGAAGCTCGAAAGGCAACTTCCTAAATCATGAGATTCTCCGTGGATCGTGTCTATAGATTGGAGCACCTCAACTTCAATGAAGCGATTACTAACACTATTGAAGGAGAAGTCAAGGATGTTTGTGGAATGGGCAATGGAGGCTCCACTTCTTAGACGATTCAAGGACCTCCCATCTCCGATATGAGAGCGACTCTGTGTGAAAGGATGTATGAGGTTTGAAGAGGACAAGCATGAGGTTCGATAAACTCTATGAGGCACTTGAAGAATCCATCAAGTTCGACAATTATGAGCGCTTTAAGATTGAAGTCGGAGAAAAGGAAGCTAAAAAGAAAAGGAGAACAATTGTAATGGAAGCATTGATAAAGGATCGCAAAGATCACCTCCACCCCCACCACCAACGGGGGCCGGAACTCGGATCCAGTAATCCTTCTACAACAACCAACACACCTCCATCACAACCACCATCATCACCTCACGAAATCTTCCAACAATCGGATCCGACAAAAGAGCGGTACTCGAAAAATCACGCTCGCACGGGCGACGGTTGATTCAAGGTTCACATCCACGTCCCACCTTCATTCACGATGATCAAATGGTTAACGAAGAATCTCGGGTCATGGTGACTCGAGAACGGATGAAGATGATCGTCGACAAAGCATATTCCCAAGCCCTCGGAAGACCGGTTTGATTCTTACATGGCTAGGAATCGCACTAGCACATCGAGTAGCACCTTCAAGAGACACTATTCAAAGCTGCATTATGGAAGATAGACCTCCTTCCGGAACCCATGGACCATCCAGTCGACTCTATGATTCCCGACAACAATTGGGCATCGCTTATCACCAATAATTATGAAGTTCCGGACCAGAGACTCTCTTCGCACTACTTCGGTGATATGGGAAGTTTTATCAAATGGTTACGTGAGCGGAGTGTATCTCATCCATAACTACAAGAGATCTAGAAGGTCAAGCTTACGAAATTGTCAAAGTCTTCCATTACGATGCAAATCATCTTCAATATCGATGGAAGAATGCCATAAGATCTTGAATGACCAAGTCGGAGCAACCGTCGATCGCTTCAATGTCAACAAATCTCTTCCTCTTGGTGGTGAGCACAGTCGATAACCATTCAGTGAATTCTTCTTCAATCACGACTTGGACTATCGTGTGCTCGCTCTGCTTTGAAAGAAGGCTCCTCTATCAATATCAAAGATGAAAGTCGCAACCTACTCGATCAAGGGCTTGAGCAGATGGTTCTGATCAGTGCAGGTCTGGTGAAGAACAAAAGTATGATATTGCGACTTCTTATGGAATTTCTCCGGTGGTTCAAAAGAAGAAGTTCTACATCGAAGACATGGTGTTGATAAAAGACGCATGATGTCGGATCAAAGTGCAAATCTTAAGTGTTGTTAGTGTGAGATCTTCCCTATCTATGGATATGAGTACTTGAAGAAGATTGTCCTTAAAAGAGTCGACTTCAAAGTATATACTATTGAAGAGAACGACTTCAAACATCTTACGCCAAATGATTTCAAGATCTCTATCTCTTAAATCTTCAAGGACACCTTGAGCACTTACTGTCACGTGAGAAAAAGGCCTCTCTGCATTTGTCACTCTTTGGATCGAAGCTTAGTCATTCGAAAGCAGTTGAGGACTTCGACAGGCATTGAAAGCTACCAAACCAGGATCAACCTTATAAGTCCTCAATGGAATGCAAGCGGGCATGAATTTCATCGAGAATACAAAGTCCTTGACACCCCTAGAGCCGTCATCTTCACCGGCGGATATGGATCTCGTATGCTTATCGTCTATGTGAACTCTACAAGTTTAGTGATGGTATCAAATTGGTGAAGAAGAACTTGACACAGTGAAAAGCCAAACTTGATATGAAATCTTGGGTTAAAACTATGTTTTGGTGATGATGACGTGAAGAGATGTGAACACTTCATTCTTTGCAATCGACGAAGACTCAAGACACGAAGGATCTTCATGACCTTGCAAGTTTTGTTGGTGGAAGGCTTGTGATGGTCACTACAAACTTCTTGAGGATGAATGAAGACTTCTTGAGGATCTTGATTATGGTGTGTGTTTAAGTATGTGTAATATGTGGTGTAATTAATATGAACAAGCGTAATACATGTAATAGTGCTAGGATTTGTCTTGTGGTTTCCCTCGTAAAGGGAAACATCTGTGTTATCCATATTTGATCATATAAAATCGGACACATTTTCTCCTACAAATATTTTACCTCATACATATTTAAATCACTTGAGACCCAAAATCTCAAAGGATTTAAGATTTTGATCGGGGAGAAAATGTGATATAAATATGAAAGATGTTAAAGATAAGATGACCAATTTTGTGCAAACTTCTCTCTATATGTGCTAAACAATTTTCGAATCTCGAAGCATATATTAAGGGGAGAACTCTCTTTGCAAATTCAAGTCATCGTGGTACACAACACTTAAATCTTTGCAAAATTCAACTTTAAATGTTTTTAAGGTACCTTGATCATATGGCTTCTAATCCTTTGATGATAAAGGGTTCCTCTAGTATGTGCAAAACTCTTTTCAAATCTCGAGGCACATATTGAGGGGAGCGAATTATGGAAACCTCATCCTTCCGAAATGCTATTTCTACTTGATTTGATGTGGAAGTGATGTTGATATCTTTAGAAAATGGTAATCAAAATTTAATTCTTTCTTGCCTACGATGTGCAAAACATTTTCAAATATTTAATGCACATGTTGAGGGGAGTTCTCGTTCTAGAAATATCAAAAACAATTCGGTACAAAATGCTTTGATAATATATCACAAGTATCGAATTGATTTTCAAATAGTTTTCAATTGGATCCAATGGCGGGCGAACAATACCAAATAGACCACCAACTTTACTTTATGTACGGTGATATAAGGATGATAAGGTTAGGTATTTGTTCCCATGATCCGCCCGAGCCGGAGGGATCTACCGAGACAATCCACTAGTTAGTGTAGAAGTCCTTAGGTATGATGATAAAGGAGAAAAATGAGATATGGGAAGAGTGCGGACTAAGGCGAGCTAGTCTTGGAATAAACCCAACAAGGTTCTAGCTATGAAGTCTCGTAAGCTTGAAGGGATGAAGAATTAAAAAGAATTGAATGAGAAAAGGTGAAAACAAATAGCCCTCCATTTATTCAACCTTAGGGCGGCAACCGGGTTCACTTCATATACTCTTGATGGTAACATCGGTATTGAAGACAAAGACGTCATGGACCCATGGACGCTTGCACTTCAACTTTCCAAACCACTCAAGTTCCTCTTAAAGGACTTGTTTCATTCTCACGGGAACCGACATTATCTATCGACTTTCTCTTGAGATTGTTGATATTGAAGAAGAGACCCTCTCCTAGTCTCCCACAGATCCAAATATGCACAAATTGAGTCTAGAGCCACGAGATCATCAATAAATCTCATTAGGACACTTTCAATGAAGACTCTGTTTCACACAATGTGGAAAGAGAGATTATATCTTGAGTCCTACGCATTATCCTTGTGGTATTGCGGAACATCGGTGATGTGTTTACATATTCACGATGAAGATGGAAAGCCTTCGGAACCAACATCAAACAAGTTCTGGTAGGTGGCATGTGAGATCTATTATATAGACCAACCATGTGACAACCTAATGAAACAATGGGCGATTCAATCTCTTGAATCAATCACAGTTCGAGGTTATGGATTGGCGGATACCTTTGAAAACCGGTCTTTGTGCTTAACAACTCTTTTCCTTAGCATATCGACCGTGTACTCATTTTTCAAACCAAAGGTATTTTATGATTGATAATTGATTTTCTATAAAACCTTCGTGTATTGCAAAAACAATTTCTATTGAAGCGATACACGATTGTTTTCAAATCTCTTTTCATCAATCGGTGAACTTAAAATTATTTGGTTCACTCACTCCGTGTTGTCTTCTTTGAGGCGTTCGGTTTGAGAACGACTAGAACAAATTGCGAAACCTGTCAAGGAAATTCTTGAATTATACCGATCACAAGCGATGTTATCTTGATCAACGAGGAACCGTGGGCGTGTACCTCGATTCAACGAAGTGATCAAAGACACTTCGTGCGATTTGTTGCTAACTATTGTATGCGGTACACCCGGCGTTTCAAAATGATCGAATGAAGCGATCAATCCATAGCCGCATGCTCACTTAACACATTCATCTCAAAAGAAATCATGATTAGTGCATCAATGACTCGATATTTTCACTCCATGCTTCTTTCTACTGCTGCCAATATCATGATTCAACAAATGCTTCCGCTACTCGATGAGAAGAATTCATGATCCGAATGTGAGCATGTCGGTCCTTAAGTCACAACACCACAAAGGATGCCTCGAGATTGATGATTGCGATGATCTCAAAAGATGGCTCCTTATCTTTCTCTCATGGATCATTAATGACCTCCACTTAAAGTACAAATCATGCGAGACTTTGAAGTTGCACTACTAATGCACAAAGATTGCAATGTTGAAGTTGTTCTATCTACGAGCTCAAGAACAAATTCAAGACTAGAATGCTAGGATTTGAAATGTAAAATATGGGGTGACCTCCTTAGGGGAGATTGTTAGGAATTAGAAAATTCCGTTGTTGAAAGAGTCGGTCACCCCAACTATTATCTAGCATAAGTTAGCTCGTAGACTAATCGTTAGTTACTTATTTATCTTGTTATGTAGTTAGTCGATGGCGTAATATAGTTTAGTGCAACACCGTGGAGGAAGGTCGGTCTTTACCCACCGTATCCACGATCCACAGCCGTCGGAGGTCGTTTAGTTTGTAACCTATAAATACCTCTACCTTGCAAGGTAGAGGTTGGATATTCTTTGGTAATCTAATATTCCACAAGTTTCTCTCACTAGAATGTCCCACTCTTTCTCTCTAAAACCATCTATGTGCTCATTGTGTTAATGTTATGATGTGTATGTGAAAGTTTATATCTTACTGGTTTAGTTGATGGATTTTGTCATTGGGTGTAGCGGTGTAGGCATGGTTTTAAAAGGCTCGTAAAGGCTTCGCAAAAGCGTGAGGTTTGGTTATGTCGTTACGTCATGCCATCATGTCGTCTTATGCTATATCTTTTTGTAAACTCGATATATATGAAATATGATATAAATATATAAATATTTTCATATTTTGTGTCGTCTTATGCCACGCCTTATAAACGTAAAAGTTTCACCTTGACCACAAAGGCATGAGGCTTGATCATGCCACCACGCCACGCCTTGCGCTATTTATAACTTTGGGTGTAGGGATGAAAGTTAATGGCTTGTTTGGTTTGTGGGTTTATCATGGGTTTTGGGTTATAAACCTAGGTGCCGTTTTGTTTATTATTAAGAATAGGTTTGGGTATGAGTTTGATTATACGATGAAATAGGAATAGGTATGAGTTTAGATATGATATCTAATATTATTGTTTGATTTATTGGTTGGGTTTGAGTTTTTAGTTGTAAAAAGTTGATAGAGTGGGAATCAATTATAAACTTACCATGTAAGGTAGGGGTATGAGAATACCCTTATTTTGAGATATCATTCCAATATTTAAAACCCATATCAACCAACAAAACACCCTCATTCAATCTCATTCCCATTCACCATTCCTAAAACCCTCGATCCAAACACACCCTCTAAAAATAATTGTTTGGTTGTTTTTCTGAAAGTCGGGTATAGGATGATATTCTAAGGGCCCGTTTAGTTTGTAGGTGGGTTTAGGATTTGGATTTGGATTAAAATTTGGTTTAGGATTTAGATTTGGATTTGATGTAGGAGAGAGAAAAACATATTTAATAGTATTATTTATTTTATATAATAGTTTTGTAATAAAAAATGTTATTAATTAAAATAAATGTAGAGAGAGAGATGAGAATAGAGTGTAAATGGTCCCACTTAAAATATTAATACCATCAAACCCACCTATACCCTATCTTTCAATCTATGATTGATGGATTCATTCCTTTTCAAATTATACAACCAAACAATTGTTTAATGTCACATCAAGTCAAAACCAATTCCACCCCTATACCAAACGGGCCCTAAATATTATGGGATGGAGAAAAGCAAAGGGTGGAGAGGTTTTATAATACATGTGGGGTCACGTGTTTTTTTTAACTCACATCCTTTTGTCTAAGTGCTTGCTTATTTATCGAAGCATACTGGATGGGTTGAGTCTTATATTTTGTATGATCATTTAGAGATGCAATGTGAGATTTGTGATCTAAGGTTATGTGATCTTCCTTATTGCAAATCATGAAAAACATAATCCTATAGCAAGCATCCGTTGTGTGATTTGTATAATTACATAGTTCACATTTCATTGAGGGTTTTAGTGTTGTTTTAGGCTTGGTATTGCTTGAGGAAGCTGATTTGGACGCCTTATTCTTAGATTGAGGAGCCTTTTCATAGGATTCTAATTTCTCACTCAACTTCCTAACAAGTTTAGCCAACTGATCAACTTTAAGATCAGTGGCATTGGTCATTTCACTTGTAGGGATCGAAGTTTTGGAAGATTCGGTAGGAACTGAGTCTTTGTTTTGGTTACTAGAAGGTCTTTTCAGGATTGTTCTTCCAAGTCCTGATCTTTTTTTTGGAGAGCATTGGGAATAGACCAAGGGTGTGAGGTCTGAACTGGGTGAGTCTCCCTTAAGGGCTTTTAATGGAGGCAGTGGTGTGTGAGTTTCTGATTCAGAATCATTGGGGTTCATCAGTGACTCCAAGCATTTCTTTGATAGCCTGACTTTCAGGTTCCAAGATTTTTCTAGTGTTAAAGTTAGGAAACTTACTGTCTGGGTTGACTCTCAACCCAGTCATGTAATTTGGTTTTAATTATTTTCCAAAGGAAATGCCAGGAGTGAAAGCTTTTTCACTTTGATTGTTACTTGTGGATTCAGTGAGTTGATCTTCTCCTAGGACTCTCTTTTTAGTACTAGGAACAAGATTGAAAGACTCATAAACTCTAGGATTTTTGGCTGTCCAACTTTCAATAATGAGATTTTCTTTCTTAAGTTCCTCTTGAAGAGCATGATTTTGTTTAATAAGTTCATTGTTTTGAATTTGAAGTGTGATAGCTTCAAGTTTAGCTTGTTTTAAAGCAAGAAGTTCATCTCTACACTTGTTTAATTCAAAAGTGAGTTTATTGTATTTTGAAAACATATTTAGTCTTTCCTCTTCAATAAAATTAAGATCCATATTAATATAACTTAAATAAGATTGCCAATCAGAATCATCATCCATAGATAGTAAAATATTTACTGTGGAAAACTAGAAGGGGGGTTGAATAGTTTTACCGATTAAAACTTGGTTTTAAACTATTTAGATCGACTTATGTCAATCTATTTAGTTGTATGTGTTAGATGTTGATAGATAAGCATATAAATAAATAAAGCAAAGATGAAGAGTAAGAATCACAAAACCACAACGCGAGTATTTATATTGGTTCGGCTACAAGGACACCTTCCTTGCCCTACTCCACTCCCCGAGTCACCTACTCGAGAGTTCATAATCACTACACAACACAAACTCCTTGTGGCGGAGAAGCTTTCACAACATCGCCTACTCGCACAAGGCTAGACACGGGTTCTTCCACGGTGGGGAACCAAACCTATCTAGCGTCGCCTACACTTTATTCGGTACAAGGCTGAATAAGGTTCCATTACAAAGGAGGAATTACTACCCAACATTACGACACCTATCCCAAAGGAGATCCACTCTTATGACATCATCAACAAGGATATCAATATCTTTTGACCCAATACTAATCTATCATGTACATCGATACACCATATCGAATGTACACCCTAGCACCTTTCACAAATGCCTTTGACACGACTTCTAGGCACCTTCACTAATGCCTTGAACACGGACTTTTGGCACCTTCACTAATGCCTTTGACTTGAATCTTTGGCACCTTTCACTAATGCCTTCGATCGACTCTTGACCTTTCACTAATGCCTTCGTCTTGACCCTTTAGACATCTTTCACTATGTCTTCGACACAACACTTCTAATGAGAAAGGAAAGAACTATCAACAAGATACCATCAGTAGTCTTGATGATGACGAAGATTGGCAACCCATGGACTTGAGCTTGCTTGACTTCAAAAGGTGGTGATATCGCCTTTAAGAGGAACCTAGAGAATCATATAAAAACAAACACAAACTACATAGAAAGATCCCTTGGATCTGAGTTTAGAGAGTTTACAACACTAAGAGAGAGTGTGTGTGAAAGGGGTGAGTTACAATGAAGAAATGGCTTACTATTTATAGACAAAAACATGATACTGTTCCACGGATCCCACGGATCCCTTGCTTGAGGGATCCGTAGGACGCTCCCCCTAGATGGGTTGTGGGTCATGGATCATGTATCATGGGTTGTAGGTTTTGATCCATGGGTATCCAAATAGATACAATGTATCTAGAAGATGCAATGCATCTAGTCAATGGGTCATGGGTTAGCTCCATGGGTCATGGATAATACCCATTATGACTTATGCATGATGTCATGCAATGGGTCATGGGTTATGGATCATGCTCTGATAATATCAAATAATCCTGAATATTAAGTGTCAATTTCCCAGATAATGCTTGTAATTTATATCATTTATATGGATTCACGCTTGTTTTCCATTATATTTCACTTCGGGTAAATTACGAGCATTGGAGCTAAAGACTCGAAATTGGAGAGTTTATTGAAGATTTATCATAGTATGCTCACTTTGAAGAGATTCTGGCGTAACTCCTCTCACATTACGCCGTAACTAAAGCGTGGCTCAAAAACCAACTTATCGAAGATTACGGTAACTCTCCCAAAGATTACGACGTAACCATATTAGGTCAAATGAGGTTCAGCGCGGCGATAATTACGCCGTAACATGCATCAACTCTGGCGTAACCAAGATTTATTGAAGATCGGTAGGTAACTCCTTCCCAGGTTACTGCCAGAACCGGCATTATTAGTGTAATTCTGAAGAATTACATGTTACGGTAACTCTTTTAATAGTTACTTAGTAACCAAGATCGACCTATAAATACCCCACGATTTCCGGCATTTCAAAGCATCCCATTTCACACACAACAATCGAGAACGTGAGAAGAAGCCAAAGGCGGATCTAGAGGAGCATACGGAGCTATCTCCAGGAGAAATCACTCCCCTACGATAAGCATTAGCTTTTATCTTTTCTTTACTTTCGATTCATGTATTTCGTAACATTAAACATTGAATTGATTTGTATGGTTAATATGAGCGCTAAGCACCTCTTGGTGTTGGCCTAGTTATGATTCCTTAATTGTTTTGTTTGCGTTTATATTGCTTCGTATAATTATTTCTCGTGTATGCATGCATAGTTTATTGTTAGCTACCACTTGTTTGGTAGTTTGAATGGCGATAGAGGCTAGTTGCTTAGGAGATATGACCAATGACCCTAAGTGAGTAGGCGGGGCCGGAAGGTAAGATATGACCAACCGACGACCCTTTCTGCTTGTGCGATTTGACCAACTGATCACCTACCGTTTGGATGAACTTAAGAATTAGGGGTGAGTGTTTAAGTTGCTAGCGACCGGGCACTCACTATTATAAATCTAGCATGTAGCGAACTTAATGACTTTGATTAGGGGACCGGGAACAAGCTGGACTTATGAGGGACACTGACTTCTCCGATGGTGGCTCTTTCTTTGATAGGTTAAGTGAGCCTGACCAAATGTTGTCCTCTCGACTTTGACCCCACCTGAAGTAATTGGAAGTAATTAGACGTAAATATTACTAGTTAGGATGAGTAACTAGGTTAGTACCACTCTCCTCTATTGATCACATCTTTGCCTTTATTTGCTTTTATTAGTTAATTCCTTATCATAATCATATTAAAATCTGTGACACCTAGACTTAGTATTAATCCACACACATAGCTCTTGGGACGACCTTGGTTTTACCGAATACTACACTACACACAACCGGGTACACTGCCCGTTAGTGCATTAGGGTAGACCATAAGTAATTATAAATATTAAAACATGGTCAGTAAAGCCTGCATCAAGTTTTTGGCGCCGTTGCCGGGGAGTTATATTAGGTTTCTATTAAGTCTTTCATAAAATTTTCTGTTGGAATCACTCTAAACTATTACAAGTGTTAGTAATTAATATGTAATAGTTAGCTTAATTAGGCCTTTATGTTTGTTATTATGCTAAGGCTTATGTAGAAGGCCCATAAGCCTTGGCCCAAGCCTAATAAGGAAAGGAAGGGACTAGGGTGTTGCCCCAGCTCCCTCTCCTATAAATAGCCTTGTAAACCTTCCTTAGAAGGTTGGTTGTTCATCTCATTTCAATATACACGCATAACTTTTCTTTACATTCATACGCGTATTGTTTTGGTTTGTTCAATCGATCTCTTAATCTATACTTCTTATATTGATGCTTGTGTTACATAAATGGGAACCTAACGGTGGTATCATTAGCAAAGAGTTGAGTGAAATGATTTTGTTTTTGAAGGTTTTCTTGTATCACAGTAACTCTAGGTATCAAAACTTTTATATAAAAAGCTTTGATTTTTCACTTTAAAATTCAAGATTCTTGTACTTTAAAGGTTATTTGGTGATAAAGTTTAAGTTTTGGCAAAAAGTTTCAAACTTTACGTGTATTTCATTGTTTTTGAGCTTGATTTAAGTCGTGTGGTCTTGTTCTCTGCGTAAGGTGTATAAGCGTTTTGGTTCATCAAGTTTCACACTTTTGTGTTATTTTGGTGATATTGAAGTGTTTCATCACAAAAATCGGGTTTAGAAACACTTTTGGCGAAATCAAAGTTTTGGAAGAGTTTGACAAATCTTACGCATAAGAAAACCTTAATCTTATCGTAAGGTTTCCTTGTTTGGTCTTCAATGTTCTTGGTTTACTCGGTGTTTTCTTGCTTGGATAAGCTGAAAACACTTCGACTTTGGATATCTTCTACCTTTGGATAAGTGTAAAGGATTTTTGGGATAAAGCCCTAGTTTTACGCCTAAGCAAGGTTCTTCTGCGTAGAATCTCTTTACGCTAAGCATAAACTTATGCATAAGCACGCCTTCGCCTAAGCTAACTACGCTTAAGAATTCTACTTATAAGCCTTTGTTTACGCATAAGCTAAGTTTTTCCTCAAGATTACGCTTAAGCTATCACTACGCGTAAGCTCACTCTTTACGCGTAAGGATTGGTTTTATGCATAAGGTTTCTCTACGCTTAAGCTGTTTTCTACGCCTAAGGATACTTCATCAACAGCGTTTCATTCGACTACAAAGATACATTCATCAACACAAGTTTCAAGATGTCTCAACCACCATACTCTAACTACTTTCCTCATGTGTATCCTCAACAACAACAACAACAACAACAACTCCATCAACAACAACAATTATATCAACAATTTCAACAACAACAACAACAACTACTTCAACAACAATTTCCTCAAGGAGCAATTCAACCACAAATGATTCAACCACCACCTAGTCTTCAAGTACAACCCTACACTAACTTTCACAATCAACATCCATCCAGGAATACTATGAAGGAACCGTCTTGGTTTGGCAAGATGTGTGAAGCTTTAGCGACCAACAATCCATACATGAAGTGGATCACTGATAGACCTCAATGCTCACTCCGGAAACTATGATCAATGGGTGATAAGGTTCTTTAGGTTTTGTGATCTAAAGAAACCACATGGAAAGTTCTTGAAGAAGGTCATCATGGAAGGTCCATTTCAGATGCCTACTATCACTGTACCCGGAGATCCAAATGCTAATCCACCAAGAGGTGATGTCACCAACGTTGCAAATCTTAATGAACTCACTACTGATCAACTTCTACACTACGAAGCAGATGAACTTGCAATGCAATATATCCTTTTGGGATTACCCAATCCGATACTTCGAAGTGTTGATGCTCAAAAGACTGCTAAAGCAATGTGGGAACATATTCATCTTCTCATGGAAGGCACAGAACTCAATCAAGAAGACATGGAATCCAAAATATACTTGGCTTATGAACACTTCCTGATTGAACCCGGAGAGACATTAGAGTCATATCATCATCGATTCTCAGACATCATCAATGACTTGGACAAACATAACATCATCATGCCAAGAATTGTTGTCAACACTAAGTTCTGAGTAGTCTTGGTCACGAATGGGAAAAGTATGTTATTTTCATCCGTCAAGCAAAGAATCTTCATCATGCTACATACGGATTGTTGTGCGACTATTTGAAGCCCATAAAAAGTTGACAAAGAAAGGGTTATCCGTGGACTCCACTGTCTCACGATCGCTTCGGATAGTCAACAATTAGCTTTGTGGGATCAAACTTGTTATCCTCAATTCCAGGCATTACAAGCTGTCTTCACAAATCCTCCACAACCAAGCGCAACAATTACACCATATGATCGGTCACAACACCAATCTCAAGAAACTCAATTGGTTCCATACAACAACAACGATCAAGCACTTTACAAGAAATCTAATGAGCATCTTGAAGCTTTCGATGCATTGCAACAAGGGTTTGTCATGATTGCTAGAGCCTTGGCCGATACTTAAACAAATCCAACAATCACATTCGTACCTCATCAAACACAAGGAATCGGTTGTTGTTAACAATGGACGTGTTGAAGTTCGAATCGTGGTAATGTTAAATCGGATGGGCGGTGGTCAAGGTTTAATCCAATGGGAAGGAATAACATGGGTGCTCCACAACAACAAAGGGCTCAGTGGTTGAACAAGGTAATGCTACGAATGGGATTAATGGTCTTCGTTGCTATAACTATAATGAGAAGGGTCATCGGCTAATGCATGCCCAAAGCCGAGGATAAGAGGCGCTTATCACAAAGAGGCTTTACTCTTGGCTCTTAAGGATGAAGTGGTGGAACTCTTACCAACAAGGAGCGAGCTTCATGGCAAATGCGATTTAGATGATGATATGGAGGACTTGCGAGGCTAATGCAGTGATTATGTTGATGGCAAACATGCACGAACTCCACATGAGTGACACTGAGGCCCGGTGTATGACAGCGGGCTTGTCTCGAGTGCGGATCAAACCATATTCATTCGATATGATATCTCCGCCACATCTGTATCCAGCGAGGATCGAGTGTTCAACATGAGCCGTCTACATCTCATTCCGATGAACATCAAATAGATCCTGCGATTATATTTGACGATCAAGATGACCTTATGGTTACCATTGATAATCAAGTTGACTCGTGGTTATACTTAAGGATCGACTAATGATCATGTTGAGACTCGCGTTGAACAAACTAAACTTCCGTCGAGCTCATGACCTTACTTAAAGACCAAGAATCTACTTTGAAATATGCAAGAACATCAATAAGCAATTAAAAGACAAAATGCCTTTGTTAACTAAGGATAATGAATGCTTAAAAAATCAACTCATTATTTTTTAAACTCAAGAAAAACGTGAAAAAGGTTTTGAAGTCGCTTTTGCTAAATCTTATCAAAACGAAAAATCATTAGAACAACAGATACATGATCTAGTCGCATCTAAGAATGCTTTCTTTGTCTCAAATAGAACAACCGAAATATGATCATAAACAACAACTTAACGCTCGCGCTTTGGAAACTCAAAAGCCAGTCGAGTTGTTAACTTGTCAAAAGTTCTCGAGTACAAAAACATTCATCGAAGCGAATAGATAACTATCTCGGAAGAAATTGTCGACTTACAAAACAAAATCAAAGAGTTTGAAATGTTGTTTATAAACATGGTGAGTCAATCACAACTATTCAAAGTTTACTTTTAAACCAAATCGAATGGATATGGCCGAATCTTCGATTACAAACCAAAGTTTTCAAATAGAGCAATCAAACCAACTCGACATTTCTGATTGCATAACATAGAATTGATGATTCCATTATGAGTGTTGTTGAATACAATCGTCAAGAGGAATTTGATCACGAGATGACGAGAGTCTATCAAAATGGAAAATGTTGTTTATAATAAACCATTTAACTATTCAAAAGCCATTACTTTCATCACACAACAAGATAATTCTAACACACCTTGGTTCTCACACCTATACGAGTCTTCTAATGAGGGTCCCTTTCCAATCTGCACAAGTCAATGGTCCTTTACCTTCATTAAATGAAATAAAACCATTAGGTGAACAATGTAAAGTTTTAAAATATTTTGAAACATTCATTTCGGACATCAAACTTTTGGAGCAGAAATTGAATTTCATTACGAAATAAAGTTGAACATTTTCAATCACCTTCTTGGCGTGCACAAAGAGATATTATTCGAAAAAATTTTACCTCATGTCCGAAATTTGAAAAATTGTGCAATCTATTGGGAAAGGATTTTCACAAGGAGCTTAGACTTATGAAAAGAGTTTTCGAGCAAGCAGAGACATCGATTTCAAATACCAAGCGCAAAAGAAAATGTTACGAAAAGATGTTGATCGACTCTTGGAAGATGTTATCTGTCTTGATATCCATAATGTTGTGTTATTACATTCTGTTACATATGCATTTGATTTCATCACTGCTGATTTTGTTGATTCTGTTGAAAATGTTGAGAATCACGTCTTGTGTCACAAATCGAGTCCTTAAAAGTTGAAAATGAACATATATTAAGCGAGCTTTCAAATGCAAAGCGTCGTCTTCAATGGTGTCAAAAGATTGTCAAAATCGAGAACTTGCTTTACAAAACAAAATCAACGATTCGTTCAAAATCTTTTGATCCAAAAATAGAACATCCGGATGATGAAAATGTGTCTTTGAAGTGTCAACTTTTAAAATATGAACAAGAAATTTTAAGCGTTAAAAGGAATATGGTGTCATATTTGATTTACTCAAAAGACTCGTGATAAAGCATCAAAGACCTTGATGATCATCTTGCATACACCAAAGATGTTTCTGACGAGATGGACTCACTCGTTCTGAAAATCTAGATTTGTTACACAAAATTCATGATTTAAAAGCGGAGTTGGTGAAATGTAAACAAGATAGAAATAGTAGCACAGTAGTAACTGCACCTAAATAGATTCAAAATGACTCTAGAACATCTAATGACAAACCACAAGAATCTAATGTGCTTCCCTCTACTGAAACAGGAATAGTTGCCTCTTTTCCTAACGCCCGCACTTCACAGCCTAGGAGCAATACAAGGAAGAATAGGAAGTTGCGTCGTGAAAAGAACAATAAAGAATCTTTGAAGTAGAAGAACACCTAGGACTTTGAATAAAACTCAAGTTGCACCCACTTTAGAAATTGCGTCGACAAATGTAATGGAAAAGTGTTGTAACGAATCTTGAATCTTTAAGTAATTTAAATGTTAAGTTTGAAGCTTCTTGTGTTGGTTGTCGTAAAAGTATGTTTCGGATGTCATGACAAATGTGTTGCTAAAGCTATGTTATCTACGTGGCGGAATACTAGAAAGCGACATACCTCTGGCCCACTAATGCTTCTAAGTCATGCTAGGTAAACCGCCTTCTAGTGTTTACGCAAACAACATTGATGTATCCATAGCACCCACGTCACCTCTAGGAAGAACTTATCACCTAGTGCATTTACTAAGACCAAAGCTAAGACTAGTTGGAGATGGCAAAAATGGTTACATAATACACTTGGATTTTCATGGATACCTAAAATCATAGACATGTGTGTTTCAACTATAACTGTTTGAACCTTCTAACTCTTCGGGTTCCACATCTACTTCTATTCCATACGTGTCGTGCATGTTTAATGCGGTGATCTGATCATCCTCGGGTTGTTGATAGCGGATGTTCCCGACACATGACAGCAATCTTAAGCGTTATCAAACTTTGTTTCAAAGTTCATTGGCCTGTCGGATTCGGGAATGATCACTTCACGGCTATCATGGGCTTGAGATTACATCAATGGGAACATCGAAATTAGCGAGGGTTTATTATGTGGAAGGTCTCGGTCATAATCTTTTCTCGATCGGTCAATTTTGTGATGGTGATTTGGAAGTGGCTTTTAGGGAGAAAACTTGTTTCATTCGTGATCTACAAAGGAAATGATCTTATATCCGGTCAATGCACATCGGTCTTTACACAATCTCAATGCAAGACATGATTGCTTCATCTCCCATCATGCTGCTTTCGAAGGCAACATCTGCGAAATCCGGCTATAATGCAAATCGTCTCTCACATTTAAACTTTCAAACCATAACCAATCTTGCATGTTACAAACTTGTTGAAGGTCTCCCAGATTTTGGTATTCCAAGATCATTTATGCTCGACTTGTGAATAAGGAAAAGCACCGTGCTTATTTTTCTTCAAAGGTGGAACACAACTCTCAACATGTGCTCCATCTTCTTCACATGGATTTATGTGGCCCATCTTGTCGTCAAGCGATTAATGGCAAGCGCTACATATTGGTAATTGTAGATGACTACTCAAGATGGACTTGGGTTTATTTTCTTGAAGTAAAGATCAAGCTCCCGAGATGATCATCACCTTTCTCATGAAAATTCAAGTTCGACTCGAACACGTCGAATAAATCGAGCGGACAAAGGCGGAATTTGTGAATCAAACACTCCGTGCATATTATGAGAAAGTGGGAATTGAGCATCAAACATCAATTGCGTACACGAACAAAAGCGGAGTTGTTGAAAGAGCGAAACCGTCGTTAGTGGAAGTCGCAAGAACAATGTTGATAAATGCAAAACTTCAGGTTACTTGTGGGTGAGCGGTTTCAGCGCATGCTACACTCAAAACCGTTCTATGATCACTAAGCATACAACAAAACACCTTATGAGCTTATCCCTTGTAACCACGGTAAAAATCCACCTTTATACTAATCATAATTCATTTTCTCGTACATTTTTTTCTACAACTAGATAATAAGCCGCTCTCAAAGCGCTCTCTTGTATAGTTAATGCCTTGATATACACAC